>WNGS01165751.1:22702806-22716917 GCA_020271785.1 Procambarus virginalis | reverse complement strand
AGATCTATGGAAGCTACTGAGTCAAGCACCTATTCGAGAAGAAAGAAGGCACTTTAAGAAGCGTGTAGCACAGTAGTCTACGTCCTCGACTCACAATCGAAGAACCCGGGTTCAATCCCTCTGGCGAGATACAAAACGACTGGAGTTAGGAACTGTTGTGGGTTGCATCCTGTGGAAGGGTCAGTCTTCTGGTCTAGGGAACCTATATAAGCTATAATACAGAGTTCCTGTCCCCTAGGACGGAAATAATACCTATAATTTTTCACGTGATCTGTTTCAGCCAATTAGGAGTCTTTTGAGACCAACAAACTTCTCAAGTGAATAGATGAGGGTGTTAATGAGTCACTCTCTAGGCCTCGGGTCGAGTTTTGTACATAATGGTACGGATAGCTTCACTGAGAAGTGTATTCTGCTTGTCGGTGTGTATATACACACACAGGAGTGTATATGGGGCCTTGGTATATTTGCTGTTTAGGCAGTATATAAACTTGTATCATACATTTGTTACCTCTAAAGAGGTTGATAGGCCTTAGTAACCCTCCCAGAGGTTGATAGGCCTTAATAACCCTCCAGAGGCTGATAGGCCTGAAGCTCAACAACCAACAGTCCAAAATAATGCCTCTACTTACACCTGGCCACACCTGACCTGACCTGACCCCGTGTCTAAGATAACTGCGACTAAACAGCCACTAGTGCCCAACCGTCAGGTAGGGCAAGTGGCCACGTGACCCACTTAACGAACGGGTTACGACTAGGTAATGAGGGTCGTTAATGACGACGCCACCTGAGGGCTGGCCTCCAGTTACACCCCCCCCCCCCCACCCACCCCCCACACACACCTGTAGTTTCGTACTCAGACTATACAAGTGGAAACACAAATACTAATGTGTTAGCATTTGTTAAGTGTTGTAGCGCTGGTCACTATGGGCTAACACTTATTTTTGTGGCTTACAACACCTTCCTACACCCACACCGCCCATCATACACCCTCCCAGCCCACCGGACACTAACACCACCCACTAACACCCGCCCGCATACACTCACCACAGACAAAGTTGATTGCTTCGTCAGTAAAAATTTCCTATCTGGTAATTGCATTTCTCATGTTTATGTTTCCAGAAGACCTCCAGGGTAGGCCTCTCGGCGCCCGGTTAATGTTTTAACATTTGAGCACTTTCCCCGTGCCGGTGTCAAGGGAACATGATCTTAACACTTTCACACGTGTGTCGAAGGAACATGATTCTGTATAACCTTGTGTGTATAGATTATGTATAGCCAACTCACCGCGCACGTAAACCGCCTGGTATACTGTTGTGGGCTACTTCTTGAATAGCTTGTGATGTATATAGACTGAGCGCTGATTGAGATAAGAGTACCATTGACGGTTGTAAACAATGATTATAACATAGAAGAGGTTGTGAAACACAAGATTGTTGTGTCACTGTGCCTAAATGACGGATTATACCTGTGGTGGCTTCCCTTATCGTGCATCTTAACCATCAACCCTGAACCATTCATTATCTCTCAAACTAATCCTAATCAAATCGAGCGCAATTCACAAAAGATGACAAATAAACTTACCTTATCGGGCAGAACTTCCCGAAGGGGGGGTAAGAGGTGTATGTATATCTTGAATGACAATAGACAAATTCGGCAGCTGCCAAGATGGTGTCCCGCGCAGTGCAGGCCTTGAGGGCGGCGGGAAAAATAAACACACGTCTGGAGTTCTCACACACACACACATATATATCCGAAATCTCGGCGAAAACAGCGTTATCTTCTGATGTAAATGCGGTGAAATAGTGGGAAAATCAGTCTTCCTTTCACCCTTAAGCGCCAGCTGCTGCTTCAGCGGAGACCAGCTGGCGACTACCTCAGGGGACGAGCGGGTTCCCGCCCTACAACGTTGCCACGCCTAATTTATTAATAAATATTTATTCTTGTTCTTAATAAGGCTACTATATCTTTTATTTATAAATTGAAATCTTGAGGATAGTTTAAGCTTTCGTTTAATTATACTATCAAGTCACCTTCCAATCGGGGTTAGAAGTGTATACTAACGCATTTGGTGAATAGCCTAAAGAAATGGCTATGCTATCAATATAAATTTATATCATTTTATAGCAGTAATTTGTTACATTTATTAACTAATAAATCAAATTTATTTTAATACAACACATTAAGTAATTTATTCTAGTAATAATTTGCAGCTATACTGCAGAATTAATTATTAACTTATAAGCAGTGAGTGGTGAGGAAATTAACGGAAGCGGCGATACTTATGTCACTTCTGTGTGATCTCGTATGACTGTATTCATCACCTGACTGAATTCAACGACCAGTTTCTATGGAATACTGAACTACCAGTCTATATTGAAACGTATATTTATAAATTAATTAGAATAAAATATTTATATAAATAATTAATAAAATTGAATATTTTAATGTAAATGAGGAAAACATTTTCCACGCCCCTCTGTTGGACCAGAGCCCCCTCTGTTGGACCACAGAGCCCCTCTGTTGGACCACAGAGCCCCTCTGTTGGACCACAGAGCCCCTCTGTTGGACCACAGAGCCCCTCTGTTGGACCACAGAGCCCTCTGTTGGATCACAGAGCCCCTCTGTTGGACTACAGAGCCCCTTTGTTGGACCACAGAGCCCTTCTGTTGGACCACAGAGCCCTTCTGTTGACTACAGAGCCCCTCTGTTGGACCACAAGTACCACAGAGCCATGCACACCGACATCTCTCCTCCATTAGGACGACGCGAGAAAATATTGAAGTAAAGTTTCCTTCAGAGATTCTCAACCAACAAAGAGAAAACAAAATCTTAATAAAGTCGGCCTTGTGTGATGAGGAGCCTCGAGCGTCGACCAGGGATCAAGTCGCCCCTCCAACACTGGAGGTGATACAGAACCCGACCGCAGACGGGGAGACTCCGCAAGATCTTCCTACGTCAAGAAAAGATAGGCGTCAGGAAGGTGGAAATAGCTTGAGCTACTCTATCTGTTTAAGATGTATCTTATATTTTTTATATCATAAATTTGTTTGAAATTGACTTAAAGGAAATCGTAAAGCTTTTGACTTTTCTCCGTTTCATCATTAAATGAAAGCATTATTATCACAGGAAATTTAAAATTGATCTTATTTGAACTATATATACTTCTTAGATCAAAATATTTATAAAATTAATATTTATACAAGATTAGGTTTCAGTTCAATGTTTATACGCTTGGTGTAGTTATTGATTAATTTATGGCCTATATAAATCTGACTAGGTTATTTGCTCTGACCTTTGACCTTATCTCTCCCCTGCTGACTGGACTGATTAATGCAGTGTTGTAATTCCGTAGAGTGAATAGGTCCTGTGCCCCGGCTCCTCCAAGATAAGGATGTCTTAATTGATCTGCAATGGAACTTTGAATGGTCGTTTGTGTGTGACTGTTCAGGTTTCCCTCAAATTGGTCATCATTTTCCTCATTAAATGGTATTTTTTTCCTCACGACCACGTTTAATGTTGGCTTTCCTCATACTTCACAATGTAAAGATTGCTCAGCTCACATGTATATATATATATATATAGATATTATATATATATATATATATCTATATATATATAATATATATATATATATATATACTATATATATATATATATATATATATCCCTCACCTCTCATGTCAACGTCACACTTGAGATTCTCCTTTACCCTCACCCCTCACACACACCCTCACCCCTCACTCACCCTCACCGTGCACGCATCACAAAACTAACCTGCAACAGAGGCAAGAATTGAGTGAACATTAAAAAAAGCAACTCAAGCGAACCGGGAAAAAAACGAAAATGGGAATTTTCTTTCTCAAGCAAATGAAAAGTAACTAATTCAAAAAATACCGAAGAGGAGAAATGCCGAGAATTGAGAGACGAGAAAAATTCGAGTATTTTTTTTCACAGTATCAAACAAAGTAAAAATGTTTGATGTTCACATAATGGAGAGTCTGCAGAACCTGTTGTATTTTGCTCAAGCAGAGGAACAGCCGGCGAATCTGTGGTTCCATATACACTCTCCAGGGACACATTTGTTGACAGTTTAGTAAGTGACATAGCATTTGGTACAAGTGGCAGGATGAACAACCCAGCGGTTTTCTCCTATTTGGGGTTGTTGTACATGGTGCAATGGCAGCATGGAGAGAAGAGAGAGAGAGAGAGAGAGAGAGAGNCCCTTCCTCCTCCCTGTCGGTAAGAAAGCTTCGTTCTTCTTCGCCCCCTATCTCTGCTTCTATCGTTCCTTCCCCTCCGCTTCGGTGGTGGTGCCCCCTGTTCCTACTGTGGGGGTTTTCTTTAGCCCCAGTTCCATCTCGGTTACTGCCCTTGCTGAGGTGCGCTCCCCTCTTTCTGCTCCCCCTCCTCCCCTTCCTTCTCCTCCAGGCCCTGCTCGTCCACCTCTGGTCCGTCCTTCCGCTTCTTGCCCTCCTTCTTTACTCAGTTTACCCTGCCCCCTAACCCTGACTTTGCTGACCCTGATCCTGACTCTGTGCTTTTTTAGCGTGCTGTGTTCCTTCTTCACCTTTGTTTCTTTGCTCTCTGTTACTCTCCTCTCTCTCTTTCGTGATGTCTTTTCTTCAGTGGAACATCCGTGGATTTTACGCCAATTTCCTTGACCTTCAACTTCTCATCTCACAGTTTTCGCCCCTTTGTGTCTGTCTCCAGGAGCCGATGCTTGGTTCTCGTTCTGGTCGCTTCCGTGGCTATTCTTTTCTCTCCCCTCCCCAGCTGTCGCTGGGGTCCATAATTCTTCTGCTCTCTTGATTCGTTCCGATGTTCCCTTTGTCCCCTTACTTTTTCCTCGCCTCTCCACTGTTCTGCCGCCCGTGTCTTTGTGCGTAGATGGTACACGGTTGTTCCATTTATCTTCCCCCACTGTCCCACTTTCTCTTCCCGATCTTAAACACCTCCTAGACTCCTTGCCGGAGCCTGTGCTCCTGCTGGGTGATTTCAATTGTCGTCATGCCCTTTGGGGTGATGTGCTGACAAACACCCGGGGTCGCCTACTTGAACCTTTCATCCTCTCTTCTTCCCTATCCCTTCTTAATTCTGGTGAGCCCACATTTGGACTCTCGGACTCGCTCCCTTTCTTGTCTCGATCTTTCTCTGTGCTCGTCATCCCTTTCCTTAGATTTCGGGTGGCGAGTCCTTGACGACCTCCATGGCAGTGACCATTTTCCTATCCTTGTCACTTTTTTCTCCTTTCGCCCTCCTCTCTCCTTCCCTCGGTGGCGGTTTGCCGAGGCTGACTGGCGCCTTTTTACTCTCCGTGCTACTATTTCCGAGCTCTCCGTTTTACCTCTCCCTCGCGCCCTCCTTCTTTTTCATGACACTATCTTTGACGCTGCCCTGCACTCTATTCCTCGCTCTTCCTCTCGGGGAACGCGAAAGTGCGTTCCCTGGTGGAATTTGGACTGTGCTCGGGCTGTCCGCTGTAAGCGTGCAGCCTGGAAGAGACATCGCCGCCGGCAGACGGTTGAGTCTTTTCTTTTGTTTCGGAAGGCGAGTGCGGTGGCCCGTAGGACCATCCGTGCGGCTAAACGTGCTTGCTGGGCGACTTATGTCTCTACCGTTACTTCCGAAACTCCTCTTCCGCTGGTCTGGAAACGTATCCGCAAGATTGCGGGCAAGTTCATTCCCGATGTCTCCCCAGTCCTTCGCCTCCATGGTGCTCTTGTGGCGGACCCGTTGCAGGTTGCGACCGAACTGGGTTCCCATTTCTCCTCTGTTAGTTCTGGTTCTCATCTCCCCCAATCCTTCCTTCTTCGTAAGCCTCTCCTTGAGTCTCGTCCTTTAAATTTCTGTACTTTTCTCCATCTTCCCTATAATGATCCCTTCTCTCTCTCTGAACTTCAATCTGCCCTAGCCCTTTGTGGTTCTACGGCAGCGGGCTCTGATGGCATTCATTATGAAATGCTCCGCCATCTCCCTCCGTGCACGTCTCAGTATTTACTGAGTCTGTACAATCGGGTCTGGGAGTCGTCGTCAGTCCCTGAAGACTGGCTCGATGCTGTTGTCCTCCCTGTTCGGAAACCAGGGTCTCTCGGGTCATCCCCAAGGACTTCCGCCCTATTGCCCTCACGAGTTGTGTCTGCAAGCTCTTTGAACGTATGGTTAACGTTCGTTTGATGTGGTTCTTAGAACACTATAACCACCTCTCTCCTTCTCAATTTGGTTTTCGCAAGTGCCGCAGCACAACGGATGTCCTGGTAAACTTGGAGGTCTATATTCGTACTGCTTTTGCTGCGAAGACTTCCGTTGTTGCCGTCCTTTTTGACCTAGAAAAGGCTTACGACACTACCTGGCGGTATCACATTCTGTCTCAACTTCATTCTTTTGGCCTTCGTGGGAACCTCCCTCTCTTCCTCCAGAGCTTCCTCTCTCGTCGTTCCTTTCGTGTGCGGCTTGGTACTGCTCTCTCTGCCCCTTTTCGGCAGTATGAGGGTGTACCCCAGGGTAGTGTTCTGAGCACTACTCTTTTTCTAGTTGCCCTCAACGGTCTTCTTTCTTCTCTTCCTTCTGGTGTCTTCTCTGCTCTGTATGTTGATGATCTTACCCTTTGCTGTCAGGGTGATGATTCACCTCTCCTTCAACGGCGGCTTCAACTTGCGATTGATGCCGTGTCGTCGTGGGCCACCAATCATGGCTTCAAGTTCTCTGCATCTAAGACTTGTGCTATGACCTTTACTCGGAAGCATGTTGTTCTTCGTCCCTCTTTGTCGCTTTATGGTCATCCCATTGTGTACAGGGATTCCGCAAAGCTCTTGGGGTTAGTCTTTGACACTCGTTTGTCTTGGTCAGCCCATATCTCTTGCCTCCGAGTTGAGTGCTCTAAGGCCCTTAACCTCCTTAAGGTTTTGTCCCATACTTCTTGGGGAGCGGATAGACGCACGCTCCTATATTTGCACTCCTCTCTCGTCCTGTCTAAACTCGATTATGGTTGCCCTGCTTACTCTTCTGCTTCTCCTTCTACTCTTCGCCGTCTTGATGCTTTGCACCATACTGGGTTGCGTCTCAGCTCTGGTGCCTTTCGTTCGACTCCCGCCCTCAGTTTGTATGTTGACACTGGCTTTCTCTCTCTCCAGGACCGCCGTGACCGCTACTGTCTTCGCTATCTTGCGCGGTCCTTACAGCATCCTTCCTCTCGCCTCTGTCGTGCTTTGACTTTTTCCTCCTCCTGTAGCTCCTGTTCCTCTTCATTGTCTCCCACTTTCTGTCCGGTTATCTCGCTTGCAGGATTCTCTTTCTGTTCGTCTTTCTAATGTTTCTCCTCGTATTGTTCCTTCCCTGCCTCCGTGGAGAGTCCCCCTTCCCAAGTTTTGTACGTCCTTGACTTGTATTACTAAAGCCTTTACCCCTCCTTCAGTTCTGAAAAGCCTCTTCCTTGAGCACTTTTCTTCGCACTCCCGCTCTATTTCCATCTTTACCGATGGGTCTAAGTCTGCGGACGGTGTGGGCTACTCTGTTGTTTTTCCTGACCGTACTTATATGTGTCGCCTCCCTTCGGAGGCTAGCGTCTTTACGGCGGAACTTTATGCTATTCTCTATGCTCTCCGTCTCTTGCTTTCTCATTCTCATTCCTCCTTTGTGGTTGTCGTTGACTCTCGTAGTGCCCTAATGGCTCTTGGGTCCTTTAATCCTGTCCACCCAGTGGTCATCGAGATTCAGCAATGGCTGTTTCTTATTTCTAGCAAGTTTAAATCGGTAGAGTTTTGCTGGGTTCCCAGCCATATTGGGGTTTCTTTGAATGAGCGTGCAGATGCTGCCGCTAAGGATGCCATCCGTTCTTGTCCCATCTCCCGTAAGGGTCTTCCTTATTCTGACTTTTATCCGGTTATTCATTCCTCTATCCTTGCCCGGTGGCAGAGTTGTTGGTCCTCTGTGGTTGGTAACAAACTGCGTACTCTCAAACGTAGTGTGTCCCCGTGGCCTTCCTCCTACCACCGTAATCGGCGGTGGGAAACTGCTTTAGCACGGCTGCGGGTTGGCCATACTCGCTTAACCCACGGTCACTTAATGGAGCGCCGCCCTGCTCCTTGTTGTCCGAATTGCGTTGTCCCTCTTACGGTTATGCATATCCTTGTTGAATGTCCTGCCTTCCAGGACGAGCGTGTGTCTTGCTTTCCGACCGTCCCTCGCGGTCACTTGTTCCTCGATAGAATTCTAGGTGAATCGGATACTTTTGATATCGTTCGCCTTATGCGTTTTTGTTCTCGTATTGGCTTTCTTAGTAATATTTAGCGCCCTCTGATTATTTCGCACTTTGATGGTGCTACATAGCCTTCCGGTTTGGTGCCTTCTTTTGATAATTACATTACATTACATAGGACTGGGTAGTTTAACCCGACGTCGCTGGAGTATGTGTTCCTGGATTGTCATCTGCCACTTGAGGGGGGGGGGGGCCAGGGAGTACTGTGTAAGGGGGGAACCTGTGGGCACTTCACCGTGAGGTCTAGGGAGCACTGTCATCACCGAGTATAGGAGCACTTCACTGTAAAGTGCCAGGGGAGCTGTGTCGGGTGTGAACCGCCGGCGCTCGGTGTTTACACCTTAGTTGGGGGTCACTCCGTGTGGTGGCGTTCAGGTTCTCCTCCTGCGCCTCACAAGGGGTGCTGTAGATTTCTTTCGACTTGGGACCCTATCTGAACGTGATTTCTAATGGGGGGAACCCAGGAGAGGATGGGTTCAGTATCCCTAACTTGGTGTGGCATTTCTGTGAAAACTGCTGCTTGGGTGTTCACCGCTCGTTAGAGTTTCCGGTAATGGCATCGTTACACACTCTCGCCTCTCATTAGATGGGGGAGGCTAGCAGGAAAACTGTTTCGCCTACGACTGACAGCCTTGGACGAGATCCCCCACAAAGGCAACAAACTATGCCTATTGTCCCAGTAACAGCATTTGTTCCAGTTAGAGAATTGTTTCTCTAGGTTCCTTAGCACTAATGTCTAGCCCCCACGAGACGGCTACCGGAAAACGAGATCACCTGAGACCCAAGATGACGGACTGAAGCCCATCTCATCTGACCCCCGTGCACCTGGTCCTCCGGATGAAATTGCCTAAGTTAGGCACCCGGAGAATTGCAGACAGCACCCAGCAACAACGGACTCTGATACCTAAATAGCATTTTTCAGCAGATTTCCTTTGGCCTGTGTGTGCTTGTTCAGACCTGTGGGTGCTTGTTTAGACCTTTGGGTGCTTGTTAAGACCTGTGGGTGCTTGTTTAGACCTGTGGGTGCTTATTTAGACATGTGGGTGCTTGTTTAGACCTGTGGGTGCTTGTTCAGACCAGTGGATGTTTGTTTAGACCTGTGGGTGCTTGTTTAGACCAGTGGATGCTTGTTTAGACCTGTGGGTGCCTGTTTAGACCAGTGGGTCCTGTTTAGACCTGTGGGTGCTTGTTTAGACCAGTGGGTGCTTGTTCAAACCTGTGGGTGCTTGTTCAGACCAATGGGTGCTTGTTCAGACGAGTGGGTACTTGTTTAGACCAATGGGTGCTTGTTCAGACCATTGGGTGCTTGATTAAACAAGTGGATTGTTGTTTAGAACTGTTGGTGCTGGTTTAGACCTGTGGGTGCTTGTTTAGCCATGTGGGTGCTTGTTTAGACCTGTGGGTGCTTGTTCAGACCAGTGGGTGCGTGTTTGGACCTGTGGGTTCTTTTTCAGACCTGTGGGTGCTTGTTTAGAAAAGTGGTTGCTTGTTCAGACCTGTGGGTGCTTGTTCAGACCTGTGGGTGCTTGTTCAGACCTGTGTGTGCTTGCTCAGACCAGTGGGTGCTTGTTCAGAACTGTGGGTGCTTGTTTACACCAGTGGGTGCTTGTTTAGACATGTATGTGCTTGTTCAGACCAGTGGGTACTTGTTTACACCAATCGGTGCTTGTTTAGACGTGTATGTGCTTGTTCAGACCTGTGGGTGCTTGTTTAGACCAATGGGTGCTTGTTTAAACTTTGGATACTTGTATAAACCTGTGGGTGTTTGTTTAGACCTGTGGGTGCTTGTTAAGACCTGTGGGTGCTTGTTTAGACCAGTGGTTGCTTGTTTAAACCTGTGGGTGCTTGTTTAGACCTGTGGGTGTTTGTTTAGACCTGTGGGTGCTTGTTTAGACCAGTGGATGCTTGTTTAGACCTGTTGGTGCTTGTTAAGACATGTGTGTGCTTGTTTAGACCTGTGGGTGATTGTTTATACCTGTGGATGCTTGTTTAGACGTTTGGGTGCTTGTTTAGACCTGTGGGTGCTTGTTTAGACGTTTGGGTGCTTGTTTAGACCTGTGGGTGCTTGTTTTGTACCAGTGGATGCTCGTTTAGACCTGTGGGTGCTCGTTTAGACCTGTGGATGCTTGTTTAGACCTGTGGGTGCTTGTTTTGTACCAATGGATGCTCGTTTAGACCTGTGGGTGCTTGTTAAGACAAGTGGGTGCTTGTTTAGACCTGTGGGTGCTTGTTTAGACCTGTGGGTGCTTGTTTAGACCTGTGGGTGCTTGTTTAGACCAGTGGGTGCTTGTTTAGACCTGTGGGTGCTTGTTTAGACCTGAGGGTGCTTGTTTAGACCTGAGGGTGCTTGTTTAGACCTGTGCGTGCTTGTCTAGACCTGTGCGTGATTGTATAGACCTGTGCGTGCTTGTTTAGACCTGTGGGTGCTTGTTTAGACCTGTGGGTGCTTTTTTAGACCTATGGGTGCTTGTTTAGACCTGTGGGTGCTTGTTTAGACCTGTGGGTGATTGTTTAGACCTGTGGGTGCTTGTTTTGACCAGTGGATGCTTGTTTTGACCTGTGGGTGCCTGTTTAGACTTGTGGGTGCTTGTTTAGACCTGTGGGTGCTTGTTTAGACCCGTGGGCGCTTGTTCAGACCTGTGGGTGCTTGTTCAGACCAATGGGTGTTTGTTCAGATCAGTGGGTGCTTGTTTAGACATGTGGTGCTTGTTTAGACCAGTGGGTGCTTGTTTAGACCTGTTGGTGGTTGTTAAGACATGTGTGTGCTGTGTGTTGACCTGTGGGTGCTTGTTTATACTGTGGGTGCTTGTTTAGACCTGTGGGTGCTTGTTTAGACCTGTGGGTGCTTGTTTAGACCTGTGGGTGCTTGTTTAGACCTGTGGGTGCTTGTTTAGACCTGTGGGTGCTTGTTTAGACCTGTGGGTGCTTGTTTAGACCAGTGGGTCCTGTTTAGACCTGTGGGTGCTTGTTTAGACCAGTGGGTGCTTGTTCAAACCTGTGGGTGCTTGTTCAGACCAATGGGTGCTTGTTCAGACGAGTGGGTACTTGTTTAGACCAGTGGGTGCTTGTTCAGACCATTGGGTGCTTGATTAAACAAGTGGATTGTTGTTTAGAACTGTTGGTGCTGGTTTAGACCTGTGGGTGCTTGTTTAGCCATGTGGGTGCTTGTTTAGACCTGTGGGTGCTTGTTCAGACCAGTGGGTGCGTGTTTGGACCTGTGGGTTCTTTTTCAGACCTGTGGGTGCTTGTTTAGAAAAGTGGTTGCTTGTTCAGACCTGTGGGTGCTTGTTCAGACCTGTGGGTGCTTGTTCAGACCTGTGGGTGCTTGCTCAGACCAGTGGGTGCTTGTTCAGAACTGTGGGTGCTTGTTTACACCAGTGGGTGCTTGGTTAGACATGTATGTGCTTGTTCAGACCAGTGGGTACTTGTTTACACCAATCGGTGCTTGTTTAGACGTGTATGTGCTTGTTCAGACCTGTGGGTGCTTGTTTAGACCAATGGGTGCTTGTTTAGACTTTTGGATACTTGTTTAGACGTGTGGTGTTTGTTTAGACCAGTGGATACTTGTATAAACCTGTGGGTGTTTGTTTAGACATGTGGGTGCTTGTTAAGACCTGTGGGTGCTTGTTTAGACCAGTGGTTGCTTGTTTAAACCTGTGGGTGCTTGTTTAGACTAGTGGGTGCTTGTTTAGACCTGTGGGTGTTTGTTTAGACCTGTGGGTGCTTGTTTAGACCAGTGGATGCTTGTTTAGACCTGTTGGTGCTTGTTAAGACATGTGTGTGCTTGTTTAGACCTGTGGGTGATTGTTTATACCTGTGGATGCTTGTTTAGACGTTTGGGTGCTTGTTTAGACCTGTGGGTGCTTGTTTAGACGTTTGGGTGCTTGTTTAGACCTGTGGGTGCTTGTTTTGTACCAGTGGATGCTCGTTTAAACCTGTGGGTGCTCGTTTAGACCTGTGGATGCTTGTTTAGACCTGTGGGTGCTTGTTTTGTACCAATGGATGCTCGTTTAGACCTGTGGGTGCTTGTTAAGACAAGTGGGTGCTTGTTTAGACCTGTGGGTGCTTGTTTAGACCTGTGGGTGCTTGTTCAAACCTGTGGGTGCTTGTTTAGACCAGTGGGTGCTTGTTTAGACCTGTGGGTGCTTGTTTAGACCTGAGGGTGCTTGTTTAGACCTGAGGGTGCTTGTTTAGACCTGTGCGTGCTTGTCTAGACCTGTGCGTGATTGTATAGACCTGTGCGTGCTTGTTTAGACCTGTGGGTGCTTGTTTAGACCTGTGGGTGCTTTTTTAGACCTATGGGTGCTTGTTTAGACCTGTGGGTGCTTGTTTAGACCTGTGGGTGATTGTTTAGACCTGTGGGTGCTTGTTGTGACCAGTGGATGCTTGTTTTGACCTGTGGGTGCCTGTTTAGACTTGTTGGTGCTTGTTTAGACATGTGGGTGCTTGTTTAGACCCGTGGGCGCTTGTTCAGACCTGTGGGTGCTTGTTCAGACCAATGGGTGTTTGTTCAGATCAGTGGGTGCTTGTTTAGACATGTGGTGCTTGTTTAGACCAGTGGGTGCTTGTTTAGACCTGTTGGTGGTTGTTAAGACATGTGTGTGCTTGTTTTGACCTGTGGGTGCTTGTTTATACTGTGGGTGCTTGTTTATACCTGTGGGTGCTTGTTTAGACGTTTGGGTGCTTGTTTAGACCTGTGGGTGCTTGTTCAGACCAATGGGTGTTTGTTCAGATCAGTGGGTGCTTGTTTAGACATGTGGTGCTTGTTTAGACCAGTGGGTGCTTGTTTAGACCTGTTGGTGGCTGTTAAGACATGTGTGTGCTTGTTTTGACCTGTGGGTGCTTGTTTATACTGTGGGTGCTTGTTTATACTTGTGCGTGCTTGTTTAGACGTTTGGGTGCTTGTTTAGACCTGTGGGTGCTTGTTTTGTACCAGTGGATGCTCGCTTAGACCTGTGGGTGCTCGTTTAGACCTGTGGATTCTTGTTTAGACATGTGGGTGCTTGTTTTGTACCAGTGGATGCTTGTTTAGACCTGTGGGTGCTTGTTTAGACCTGTGGGTGCTTGTTTAGACCTGTGGGTGCTTGTTTAGACCTGTGGGTGCTTGTTTAGACCAGTGGGTGCTTGTTTAGACCTGTGGGTGCTTGTTTAGACCTGAGGGTGCTTGTTTAGACCTGTGCGTGCTTGTTTAGACCTGTGCGTGCTTGTTTAGACCTGTGCGTGCTTGTTTAGACCTGTGCGTGCTTGTTTAGACCTGTGCGTGCTTGTTTAGACATGTGGGTGCTTGTTTAGATCTGTGGGTGCTTGTTTAGACCTGTGGGTGCTTTTTTAGACCTATGGGTGCTTGTTTAGACCTGTGGGTGCTTGTTTAGACCTGTGGGTGATTGTTTAGACCTGTGGGTGCTTGTTTTGACCAGTGGATGCTTGTTTTGACCTTTGGGTGCCTGTTTAGACTTGTGGGTGCTTGTTAGGTCTGTGGGTGCTTGTTTAGACCGTGGGCGCTTGTTCAGACCTGTGGTTGCTTGTTCAGACCAATGGGGTTTGTTCAGATCAGTGGGTGCTTGTTTAGACATGTGGTGCTTGTTTAGACCAGTGGGTGCTTGTTTAGACCTGTGCGTGCTTGTCTAGACCTGTGCGTGATTGTATAGACCTGTGCGTGCTTGTTTAGACCTGTGGGTGCTTGTTTAGACCTGTGGGTCCTTTTTTTTAGACCTATGGGTGCTTGTTTAGACCTGTGGGTGCTTGTTTAGACCTGTGGGTGATTGTTTAGACCTGTGGGTGCTTGTTTGACCAGTGGATGCTTGTTTTGACCTGTGGGTGCCTTTTAGACTTGTGGGTGCTTGTTTAGGCAACTGGG
>WNGS01165751.1:22688873-22702734 GCA_020271785.1 Procambarus virginalis | reverse complement strand
GAGCTTAAAGAATGCAAAGAGGAGCTTTGGGAGCCACTATCTACCATATTTAATAAATCAATAGAGTCAGGCAGAGTGCCAGAGTCATGGAAGGTTGCTAATGTGGAACCAACTTTTAAGACAGGAGATAGATCACTTGCATCAAATTATCGCCCAATTAGCCTAAGGTCTATTGTGGGAAAGTTACTTGAATCGATAATGGCCAATGGAAACGGAGAAGACCAATAATAACAAGACCTCGTCGTGGAGAGTCGTTGGGGACAGGGGTCTTAAGAAGACCTTGACAAGGCCGCCTACAGACGCCCTAAAGACAGCAAATTCATTTGCCGTGTTGGAGGACGAGTGCTGTGGTGAGCCAGCAGTTCACTCCGAAAAGAAATCAGCAAGGAGCGGCGAAGCGCGGGCCCCTCAGGGTGCTCAGAAAGTTAAGGAGGTACCGAAGCGAATTTTGGTTGTGGGAGATTCCCAGGTGAGGTATTTAGACAGAACGTTTTGTGCCAGAGATAGGGGGAACAGATTAAGAGTTTGCTATCCGGGAGCTGGAATTGGTGATATTGTTGGAAACATGAATGATATTATGACGGGAAATGGGAACAAACCCATAATTTGTATTAGTGCAGGGGGTAATGATATTGGACGAGTTAGGAGTGAGGAACTAATACAGAGATTCAGGACAGCCATTGAATTAGTTAGGAGCAAGGGAGGAATCCCGATCATATGTGGCATTCTTCCAAGAAAGGGAGTGGGAAATGAATGGATGTCGAGGGCACTTGGTGTCAATTGCCGGCTGGAAAGATATTGCAAATCAAATGCAATATCTTTCATAGACAACTGGGAACACTTCTATGGAAGAAATGAAATGTATGCTCGTGATGGGGTGCATCTATCAAGGGCTGGGGTTGTTGTTGTTGCGAACTCGTTGGAACCAGTGGTTAGAGGTGTTTGTTTAGGTTTAAACTGTTAGTAGATAGTGGTATGGGAATTAATTTGGAGGAAGGAGGTAATAAAAGTATGTGTTTGTGGGAGAAAGGAATTGGCAAAATGATCAGGGAAAAAGAAGGGCCTCAAAATAACAATTCACTTAGGGTATATTACACTAACAGTAGAAGTCTAAGAAATAAAATTAACGAATTAAATGCTCTTGTCTGCACAGAAAAAATAGATATTATTGCACTTACGGAAACGTGGATGAATGTAGAAAATAGAGAACTATTAGCTGAATATCAAATAAATGGATTTAAACTATTTCACACAGATCGATATATTAGACGAGGAGGGGGAGTAGCCATATATGTTAGGGACAATTTGAAATGTAGTCTCAAAGAGGGAATCAAAACTGAGCCACACACAGAAACTATTTGGATAGAATTAAACGAAAAAGCAAATAATATTATAATAGGAGTTATATATAGGCCACCAAATTTAGACAGAATGGAAGCAAAGCATCTATGGGATGAAATATCTAGAGCATCTAGATCTAACAGTATTTATGTCATGGGTGACTTTAATTTTAGTGGAATAAACTGGTTGAACAAAACAGGGAATAGTGAAGCAGAAGATTTTCTAGAATTAATTGACGATTGCTTTCTTACGCAACACATTAAGGAACCAACGCGGGGAAATAATATTTTAGATTTAGTGTTAACTAACAGGGAAACACAAATTAAGGACATGGAAATAGGGAGTGAGCTAGGGAACAGTGATCACAAAGAAATCAGATTTAGCATAGAATGGAATAGACCTGTAGGAGAAAATTCTGTTAAAGTGCCAGATTTTCGAAAAGCTGATTTTAACAGCCTAAGAAATTTTCTGGGTCAAATTGATTGGAAAGTCTTGGGTATAGGGTGTGGGCCGGTCTTGGAGCGAGACATGAACCCAGCGATAGGTGACGTAAAAGGGGATTTCGATGTGGATTCAATATATAACTTATTTAAGAATATTCTAAACAAAGCACAGGAACGTAGTATACCATACAAATTGAACAGATCGAATACTAATGACCCAAAGTGGATAACAAAGAATTTGAAGAACCTTATAGGTAAAAAGAGAGCCTGGTACAAAAGGATTAAAAATGGGGAGGTTACTTTAGAACAGGAATTCGTACAACTGGTTAGAAATGTTAAAAAAGAGATAAGGAAAGCAAAAAGAAACTATGAAGTTCGCATAGCAGGGCAAGCAAAGACAAATCCTAAAGGGTTTTTTCAGTTATATCGAACTAAGACTAGGGAAAGGATAGGTCCATTAAAAACTGAGACAGGTCAAATAACGGATAATGACGAGGAGATGAGAAGTATTTATAACAAATATTTTATATCTGTATTTACTAAAGAAGAACTTAACAATATGCCTTCAGCAGAACAAGTCTATGTGGGTGGGGATGAGGACAGGTTGATTAGTTTAGCAGTTACCAGGGAGGATGTAATTAAACAATTAGTAAAACTAAAACCAAACAAATCCCCAGGGCCGGATGAAGTGTTTGCCAGGGTGCTTAAAGAATGCAAAGAGGAGCTTTCCGAGCCACTGTCAACCATATTTAATAAATCAATAGAGTTAGGCAAAGTGCCAGAGTCATGGAAGGTAGCTAATGTGGTACCAATTTTTAAGAAAGGAGATAGATCACTTCCGTCAAACTATCGGCCAATTAGCCTAACGTCTATTGTGAGAAAGTTACTTGAATCAATAATTGCAAATGCAATTCGTCTTCATCTTGAAAAACATAAATTAATAAATGAGTCGCAACATGGTTTTACAAATGGCCGTTCATGTTTAACAAATTTGCTATCTTTTTATTCCAGCATAGTTGAGGCAGTTGATAGTGGTAAGGATTGTGATGTTGTGTACCTTGATTTTAGCAAAGCTTTTGATACAGTGCCACATGAAAGACTAATTAAAAAAAAATAGAGGCTCATGGTATTGGGGGTGCTATATTAAGTTGGATTAGGGCATGGCTATTCCAAAGGAAACAGAGAGTTAGTATAAATGGGGTTAAGTCAGAGTGGGATAATGTTGTTAGTGGAGTGCCCCAAGGCTCTGTCCTGGGACCTCTGTTGTTTATAATATATATAAATGATTTAGATTCAGGTTTGAGTAGCAACATTTGCAAATTTGCAGATGATACAAAAATCGGTAGGGAAATTAACACGAAAGACGACTCGGTATCACTTCAAGTTGATCTAAATAGGGTTTTAAAATGGTCAAAAGACTGGCAGATGCAGTTTAATGCTAATAAATGTAAAGTTTTGAGGCTAGGTAATGATGATAGAGTTACAAGATACGAGCTAGATGGTGTTGAGATTGCGAAGTCGGATTGCGAAAGGGATCTAGGAGTTATGATTAGTAAGAATTTAAAACAAAAGGATCAATGCATGAATGTTCGTAATAAGGCAAATAGGACACTGGGATTTATTAATCGAAGCGTTAGTAACAAGACACCTGGTGTGGTTCTTCAGCTATATCTTGCTCTGGTTAGGCCCCATTTAGATTATGCAGTTCAGTTGTGGTCGCCGTACTATGGAATGGATATAAATTCACTTGAACGTGTCCAGCGTAGGATGACAAAGTTAATTCCCCAAATTAAAAATCTTTCATATGAAGAAAGATTAATAAAGCTTAAATTGCATTCACTGGAAAGGCGAAGAGTTAGGGGTGACATGATAGAAGTTTACAAGTGGATGAATGGACATAACAAAGGGGATATTAATAGGGTATTAAAAGTATCAACACAAGACAGAACACGAAACAATGAGTATAAATTGGATAAGTTTAGATTTAGGAAAGACTTGGGTAAATACTGGTTCGGAAACAGGGTTGTTGATTTGTGGAACCAATTACCGCGTAACGTGGTGGAGGTGGGATCCCTCGATTGTTTCAAGCGTGGGTTGGACACATATACGAGTGGGATTGGGTGGTTATAAATAGGAGCTGCCTCGTATGGGCCAATAGGCCTTCTGCAGTTACCTTTGTTCTTATGTTCTTATGTGAATGATTTGCCACGCCCCATCCACAATGACACAATTACCACCCAATTCGCAGACGATGTCATTCACGTTGTCACGTCGATGCCTGCAGGACAAAATGCAAAACACGACATGGTGATAAGGAAGGTCAAGGAGGAACTAGCCGCCACTGCAACGTGGGACAGGGAGAGGAAAATCGTGACCAACCCCAGCAAAATCCAACTTTGCTCGATAGGCTGCTGGGCTAGCTCCCTGGGAGCTATCAACATTGGAGGCACGCTGACAAGGGTACAGAACTCTACCACGATCCTGGGATATAGCCTAGCAAGGCTCCTGAACTAATGAACATATCAACAAGGAAGGCAGCAATTGCCAAGACTCAACTTGCCAAGCTATATCGCTTTCATCAGGCACCGCAACATGTAAAACTTCACCTCTACAAGATGCTCATTCGGCCAACCCTAGAATACCCGGACACCAACTCACTCTGGCAAAGAAATCGAACATGCTGAAACTGCAACGGGTCCAGAACAGGGCACTCTGATTTGTGGCAAATGTATCACTCTTAGACAGAGTGCGCATAGAAGACCTTCATAACAGACTGAGGATTGACCCACTGAACGTTCGCCTGAGTCGCCTCTCAATCAAACAGCTATATAAAATGATAAGTATGTACATGCCAAATCGTGAGGACCCCTTTGTTGTCCTCAACACGACGAATTACGCTATGCTCGACCAGCCCCACAGGTCGAGGAGGATGTCCCTCCAACAAAGGGTAAGAAGATTCATCCACGACAGAGCCTACCCCAGGCCCAGGATCTTAAGCAACCTACCACAAGAGGATGAATGGCAGCCACCAGCCCCACTGTACACCTAACTCCTACGACCTGAAACCCACCGATTAAGGATTTAAAAACTCCACTCAACCACCAACAACTGATAACAAAACAAGCACAGCTCTCCAAGACAGTCGGCGAGTAGCTACTTAATCAACCATCACCTGTTTAATGGCTACTCACCGCCAGCTGATCAGAAGAAGAAAAATATATATATAAAAAAATATAAAAAAAGAGCCTTTTACTAACCACCACCACCATATCACCTCTACATTCATCCATCACTTCTCATCACAATCAACCCCAAAGTGGTTGGGCCACTTACCTGTAACCCCCTCCTCTCCCTCACACCCTAATCTTTTTCAAGTTTTCCTACATTCTCCCCCATCCTTCTCTTCCCAACTTACCAGTCCTATGGTCTTCAAACTTCGAAACGAACGGGAGACATCTCCCATCACGCAGGGTGCAGTCGCACCTCCATAGATCTCCAGTATCATCTATTGATACTGGTAATGGCTCAAAAAGGCCATCACTTACGGGCTATTCATGCCCGTACCACCTTTTGGGTGGCTTAATCTTCATCAATCTATATAACATATCTATTTTGAATAATCATAATAATTGAAAACTAGCAACTATGTCTAGTGTCTTACGCAATAACGCCAACTCGTGCTTCAATCCTCATTATATCCTGTTATTCTCCTCTCCTAACGTAACAGAACAGACAAAAGAACAGAAGAGAACTGAGAACAGAAGAGAATAGAGAACCGAGAAAGGAACAGAAAATAACAGAACAGAAAAATATAGAACAGAGAACATAATGGAGAACAGAAAAGTGATCAGAACAGAATAGAGAACCGAGAAAGGAACAGAGAACAGAAGAGAGTATAGAGAATAGAACAGAACAGAGAACAAGAAACAGAGAATATATATAACGTCATTCTCTCCAAAACGACTTTCGAGAATTAAGTGATGAAACTTACAGTTTACTACAAGATCTTAATTATTCAAGACGACTAATGACATCGCGTTATCTTATAAAATACTATTCCATTTTATGCTTAGTTTATTTTTAAATATCCGTTGCAGGGTTCATTCATTGTCCAAATCAAGTAAATAAATATACGTTGGTGATGTTTAGAGGTAAATGAAGGGTTGCGACGCTAATTAAGCAACTAGCAAGCTTGCAAATTGACGAGCAATCGTCCATGGTTGTGTTGCCAAATACCACCATTGCAGCAAGCCTCTCCCACCTCATCTCACGTGAAATTTGGCCGTTTTTAGGTACATTCAGCCTAAGGTACATTCAGCAAGGGTTAGTTTTGTAGATAAATCGTCAGTGTTATATATTGGCTACATTTGAACGCCAACAAACGAATCTGACGTTAAATGGTCGTCAGGCAGTGAGGGCGATGATAAGTCATATCTGGCAACTGCTCCTTGCCTCCCTCCCGCCCTCCGTCGTGGGCGGCCCCGCCCTCCGTCGTGGGCGGCCCCGCCCTCCGTCGTGGGCGGCCCCGCCCACTCTTTCCTCCTCCCACCCACATTTAACGTCAAATTTGGGCGTTATTGCGCTATGGTACATTCAATCACGAGTACATAAACCATCACTGTTCATGCACTTGCTACATTTGAAAGGTTAAGTTTAGTTCATTTATTATGCACCCCATACCCATGCTGTGGGCGGTAGTGGGTTACAGAGGCACATAATGGGCTCAGGGACTGAACCCCACAATTCATTTAGCTAAGCAAGTTATAATCTTGATGAGCTAGTTACAAAATTCAATATAAGTCGTCACATCATCAATGGGTTCGAGATCGACCACAAGTACAGTTTCTAAATTAAGCAACTGACGTATGTGGAGAGTTAGTGGCACACTTGATGTTTCTCCTGCACACCGCCCCTCCATCCCGTGGGCAGCGGTGGATAGGTTACACCCCCCCCCCATCCCGTGGGCAGCGGTGGATAGGTTACACCCCCCCCATCCCGTGGGCTGCGGTGGATAGGTTACGCCACCCCCCCCCCCAAATCAGTGGGCAGCGGGGGGTAGGTTACACCCCCCCCATCCAGTGGGCAGCGGTGGATAGGTTACACCGCCCCCCCCTCCCGTGGGCAGCGGTGGATAGGTTACACCCCCCCCCTCATCCAGTGGGCAGCGGTGGATAGGTTACACCCCCCCCATCCAGTGGGCAGCGGTGGATAGGTTACACCTCCCCCCCCCATCCCGTGGGCAGGGGTGGATAAGTTACACCGCCCCCCCCATCCCGTGGGCAGCGGTGGATAGGTTACACCGCCCCCCCAACCCGTGGGCAACGGTGGATAGGTTACACCGCGTCCCTCCATCCAGTGGGCAGCGGTGGATAGGTTACAACTCCCCCCCCCCATCCCGTGGGCAGCAGTGGATAGGTTACACCCCCCCCCAATCCAGTGAGCAGCGGTGGATAGGTTACACCCGCCCCCCCATCATGTAGGCAGCGTTGGATAGGTTACACCGCCCCCCCCATCCCGTGGGCAGCGGTGGATAGGTTACACCGCCCCCCTCCCATCCAGTGGGCAGCGGTGGATAGGTTACACCGCCCCCCCCTATCCACTGGGCAGCGGTGGATAGGTTACACCCCCCAATTCAGTGGGCAGCGGTGGATAGGTTACACCCCCCCCCATCCTTTGGGCAGCAGTGGATAGGTTACACCGCCCCCCATCCAGTGGGCAGCGGTGGATAGGTAACACCGCCCCCCCCCCATCCCGTGGGCAGCGGTGGATAGGTTACACTCCCCCACCCATCCCGTCGGCAGTGGTGGATAGGTTACACACCCCCCAATCCAGTGGGCAGCGGTGGATAGGTTACACCGCCCCCCATCCCGTGGGCAGCGGTGGATAGGTTACACCGCCCCCTCCCATCCAGTGGGCAGCGGTGGATAGGTTACACCGCCCCCCATCCACTGGGCAGCGGTGGATAGGTTACACCCCCCCCCAATTCAGTGCATGGGCTGCGGTGGATAGGTTACACCCCCCCCAATCCAGTTCGCAGCGGTGGATAGGTTACACCCCCCCATCCAGTGGGCAGCGGTGGATAGGTTACACCCCCCCAATCCAGTGGGCAGTGGTGGATAGGTAACACCGCCCCCCCCCATCCCGTGGGTAGCGGTGGATAGGTTACACCCCCCCCCATCCCGTCGGCAGCGGTGGATAGGTTACACCGGCAGCGGTAGATAGGTTACACCCCCCCCCATCCCGTCGGCAGCGGTGGATAGGTTACACCGGCAGCGGTGGATAGGTTACACCCCCCCCCCATCCCGTGTGCAGCGGTGGATAGGTTACACCCGCCCTCCCATCCCGTGGGCAGTGGTGGATAGGTTACACCGCCACCACCCCCCCCCTATCCTGTGGGCAGTGGTGGATAGGTAACACCGCCCCCGCCCCCAATCCAGTGGGCAGAGGTGGATAGGTTTTCAAGTGTGGGGCCTCACTCCCCCTGATCGTCCCTCACTTACCTGACACCTCAACTGTCCGGAGGACCTGAGTAGGTTAGGTGCGCCGGGGGCACCGTCCGCAGGTTTTACTGAGACGGGGCTATTACCTGGAGAAGTTGCATTTGCCAGACAGGTCCAGGGGTGCTGCATCTCGGAGCCCAGCGAGTGACATGTCTACATATGACTGGGTAGTTTAACCCGACGTCGCTGGAGTATGTGTTCCTGGATTGTCATCTGCCACTTGGGGGGGGGGGGCCAGGGAGTACTGTGTAAGGGGGGAACCTGTGGGCACTTCACCGTGAGGTCTAGGGAGCACTGTGTAAGGGGGGAACCTGTGGGCACTTCACCGTGAGGTCTAGGGAGCACTGTCATCGCCGAGTATAGGAGCACTTCACTGTAAAGTGCCAGGGGAGCTGTGTCGGGTGTGAACCGCCGGCGCTCGGTGTTTACACCTTAGTTGGGGGTCACTCCGTGTGGTGGCGTTCAGGTTCTCCTCCTGCGCCTCACAAGGGGTGCTGTAGATTTCTTTCGACTTGGGACCCTATCTGAACGTGATTTCTAATGGGGGGAACCCAGGAGAGGATGGGTTCAGTATCCCTAACTTGGTGTGGCATTTCTGTGAAAACTGCTGCTTGGGTGTTCACCGCTCGTTAGAGTTTCCGGGAATGGCATCGTTACACACTCTCGCCTCTCATTAGATGGGGGAGGCTAGCAGGAAAACTGTTTCGCCTACGACTGACAGCCTTGGACGAGATCCCCCACAAAGGCAACAAACTATGCCTATTGTCCCAGTAACAGCATTTGTTCCAGTTAGAGAATTGTTTCTCTAGGTTCCTTAGCACTAATGTCTAGCCCCCACGAGACGGCTACCGGAAAACGAGATCACCTGAGACCCAAGATGACGGACTGAAGCCCATCTCATCTGACCCCCGTGCACCTGGTCCTCCGGATGAAATTGCCTAAGTTAGGCACCCGGAGAATTGCAGACAGCACCCAGCAACAACGGACTCTGATACCTAAATAGCATTTTTCAGCAGATTTCCTTTGGCCTGTGTGTGCTTGTTCAGACCTGTGGGTGCTTGTTTAGACCTTTGGGTGCTTGTTTAGACCTGTGGGTGCTTGTTTAGACCTGTGGGTGCTTATTTAGACCTGTGGGTGCTTGTTTAGACCTGTGGGTGCTTGTTCAGACCAGTGGATGTTTGTTTAGACCTGTGGGTGCTTGTTTAGACCAGTGGATGCTTGTTTAGACCTGTGGGTGCCTGTTTAGACCAGTGGGTCCTGTTTAGACCTGTGGGTGCTTGTTTAGACCAGTGGGTGCTTGTTCAAACCTGTGGGTGCTTGTTCAGACCAATGGGTGCTTGTTCAGACGAGTGGGTACTTGTTTAGACCAATGGGTGCTTGTTCAGACCATTGGGTGCTTGATTAAACAAGTGGATTGTTGTTTAGAACTGTTGGTGCTGGTTTAGACCTGTGGGTGCTTGTTTAGCCATGTGGGTGCTTGTTTAGACCTGTGGGTGCTTGTTCAGACCAGTGGGTGCGTGTTTGGACCTGTGGGTTCTTTTTCAGACCTGTGGGTGCTTGTTTAGAAAAGTGGTTGCTTGTTCAGACCTGTGGGTGCTTGTTCAGACCTGTGGGTGCTTGTTCAGACCTGTGTGTGCTTGCTCAGACCAGTGGGTGCTTGTTCAGAACTGTGGGTGCTTGTTTACACCAGTGGGTGCTTGTTTAGACATGTATGTGCTTGTTCAGACCAGTGGGTACTTGTTTACACCAATCGGTGCTTGTTTAGACGTGTATGTGCTTGTTCAGACCTGTGGGTGCTTGTTTAGACCAATGGGTGCTTGTTTAAACTTTTGGATACTTGTTTAGACGTGTGGTGTTTGTTTAGACCAGTGGATACTTGTATAAACCTGTGGGTGTTTGTTTAGACCTGTGGGTGCTTGTTAAGACCTGTGGGTGCTTGTTTAGACCAGTGGTTGCTTGTTTAAACCTGTGGGTGCTTGTTTAGACCTGTGGGTGTTTGTTTAGACCTGTGGGTGCTTGTTTAGACCAGTGGATGCTTGTTTAGACCTGTTGGTGCTTGTTAAGACATGTGTGTGCTTGTTTAGACCTGTGGGTGATTGTTTATACCTGTGGATGCTTGTTTAGACGTTTGGGTGCTTGTTTAGACCTGTGGGTGCTTGTTTAGACGTTTGGGTGCTTGTTTAGACCTGTGGGTGCTTGTTTTGTACCAGTGGATGCTCGTTTAGACCTGTGGGTGCTCGTTTAGACCTGTGGATGCTTGTTTAGACCTGTGGGTGCTTGTTTTGTACCAATGGATGCTCGTTTAGACCTGTGGGTGCTTGTTAAGACAAGTGGGTGCTTGTTTAGACCTGTGGGTGCTTGTTTAGACCTGTGGGTGCTTGTTTAGACCTGTGGGTGCTTGTTTAGACCAGTGGGTGCGTGTTTAGACCTGTGGGTGCTTGTTTAGACCTGAGGGTGGTTGTTTAGACCTGAGGGTACTTGTTTAGACCTGTGCGTGCTTGTCTAGACCTGTGCGTGATTGTATAGACCTGTGCGTGCTTGTTTAGACCTGTGGGTGCTTGTTTAGACCTGTGGGTGCTTTTTTAGACCTATGGGTGCTTGTTTAGACCTGTGGGTGCTTGTTTAGACCTGTGGGTGATTGTTTAGACCTGTGGGTGCTTGTTGTGACCAGTGGATGCTTGTTTTGACCTGTGGGTGCCTGTTTAGACTTGTTGGTGCTTGTTTAGACATGTGGGTGCTTGTTTAGACCCGTGGGCGCTTGTTCAGACCTGTGGGTGCTTGTTCAGACCAATGGGTGTTTGTTCAGATCAGTGGGTGCTTGTTTAGACATGTGGTGCTTGTTTAGACCAGTGGGTGCTTGTTTAGACCTGTTGGTGGTTGTTAAGACATGTGTGTGCTTGTTTTGACCTGTGGGTGCTTGTTTATACTGTGGGTGCTTGTTTATACCTGTGGGTGCTTGTTTAGACGTTTGGGTGCTTGTTTAGACCTGTGGCTGCTTGTTTAGACCTGTGGGTGCTTGTTTAGACCTGTGGGTGCTTATTTAGACCTGTGGGTGCTTGTTTAGACCTGTGGGTGCTTGTTCAGACCAGTGGATGTTTGTTTAGACCTGTGGGTGCTTGTTTAGACCAGTGGATGCTTGTTTAGACCTGTGGGTGCCTGTTTAGACCAGTGGGTCCTGTTTAGACCTGTGGGTGCTTGTTTAGACCAGTGGGTGCTTGTTCAAACCTGTGGGTGCTTGTTCAGACCAATGGGTGCTTGTTCAGACGAGTGGGTACTTGTTTAGACCAGTGGGTGCTTGTTCAGACCATTGGGTGCTTGATTAAACAAGTGGATTGTTGTTTAGAACTGTTGGTGCTTGTTTAGACCTGTGGGTGCTTGTTTAGCCATGTGGGTGCTTGTTTAGACCTGTGGGTGCTTGTTCAGACCAGTGGGTGCGTGTTTGGACCTGTGGGTTCTTTTTCAGACCTGTGGGTGCTTGTTTAGAAAAGTGGTTGCTTGTTCAGACCTGTGGGTGCTTGTTCACACCTGTGGGTGCTTGTTCAGACCTGTGGGTGCTTGCTCAGACCAGTGGGTGCTTGTTCAGAACTGTGGGTGCTTGTTTACACCAGTGGGTGCTTGTTTAGACATGTATGTGCTTGTTCAGACCAGTGGGTACTTGGTTACACCAATCGGTGCTTGTTTAGACGTGTATGTGCTTGTTCAGACCTGTGGGTGCTTGTTTAGACCAATGGGTGCTTGTTTAGACTTTTGGATACTTGTTTAGACGTGTGGTGTTTGTTTAGACCAGTGGATACTTGTATAAACCTGTGGGTGTTTGTTTAGACATGTGGGTGCTTGTTAAGACCTGTGGGTGCTTGTTTAGACCAGTGGTTGCTTGTTTAAACCTGTGGGTGCTTGTTTAGACTAGTGGGTGCTTGTTTAGACCTGTGGGTGTTTGTTTAGACCTGTGGGTGCTTGTTTAGACCAGTGGATGCTTGTTTAGACCTGTTGGTGCTTGTTAAGACATGTGTGTGCTTGTTTAGACCTGTGGGTGATTGTTTATACTGTGGATGCTTGTTTAGACGTTTGGGTGCTTGTTTAGACCTGTGGGTGCTTGTTTAGACGTTTGGGTGCTTGTTTAGACCTGTGGGTGCTTGTTGTACCAGTGGATGCTCGTTTAAACCTGTGGGTGCTCGTTTAGACCTGTGGATGCTTGTTTAGACCTGTGGGTGCTTGTTTGTACCAATGGATGCTCGTTTAGACCTGTGGGTTCTTGTTAAGACAAGTGGGTGCTTGTTTAGACCTGTGGGTGCTTGTTTAGACCTGTGGGTGCTTGTTCAAACCTGTGGGTGCTTGTTTAGACCAGTGGGTGCTTGTTTAGACCTGAGGGTGCTTGTTTAGACCTGAGGGTGCTTGTTTAGACCTGAGGGTGCTTGTTTTAGACCTGTGCGTGCTTGTCTAGACCTGTGCGTGATGTATAGACCTGTGCGTGCTTGTTTAGACCTGTGGGTGCTTGTTTAGACCTGTGGGTGCTTTTTTAGACCTATGGGTGCTTGTTTAGACCTGTGGGTGCTTGTTTAGACCTGTGGGTGATTGTTTAGACCTGTGGGTGCTTGTTGTGACCAGTGGATGCTTGTTTTGACCTGTGGGTGCTGTTTATACTTGTTGGTGCTTGTTTAGACATGTGGGTGCTTGTTTAGACCGTGGGCGCTTGTTCAGCCTGTGGGTGCTTGTTCAGACAATGGGTGTTTGTTCAGATCAGTGGGTGCTTGTTTAGACATGTGGTGCTTGTTTAGACCAGTGGGTGCTTGTTTAGACCTGTGGGTGCTTGTAAGACATGTGTGTGCTTGTTTTGACCTGTGGGTGCTTGTTTATACTGTGGGTGCTTGTTTATACTGTGGGTGCTTGTTTAGACGTTTGGGTGCTTGTTTAGACCTGTGGGTGCTTGTTCAGACCAATGGGTGTTTGTTCAGATCAGTGGGTGCTTGTTTAGACATGTGGTGCTTGTTTAGACCAGTGGGGTGCTTGTTTAGACCTGTTGGTGGCTGTTAAGACATGGTGTGCTTGTTTTGACCTGTGGGTGCTTGTTTATACTGTGGGTGCTTGTTTATACTGTGCGTGCTTGTTTAGACGTTTGGGTGCTTGTTTAGACCTGTGGGTGCTTGTTTTGTACCAGTGGATGCCTCGCTTAGACCTGTGGGTGCTCGTTTAGACCTGTGGATTCTTGTTTAGACAATGGGTGCTTGTTTTTGTACCAGTGGATGCTTGTTTAGACCTGGGGTGCTTGTTTAGACCTGTGGGTGCTGTTTAGACCTGTGGGTGCTTGTTTAGACCTGTGGGTGCTTGTTTAGACCAGTGGGTGCTTGTTTAGACCTGTGGTGCTTGTTTAGACCTGAGGGTGCTTGTTTAGACCTGTGCGTGCTTGTTTGACCTGTGCGTTGCTTGTTTAGACCTGTGCGTGCTTGTTTAGACCTGTGCGTGCTGTTTTAGACCTGTTCGTGCTTGTTTAGACCTGTGGGTGCTTGTTTAGATCTGTGGGTGCTTGTTTAGACCTGTGGGTGTTTTTTTAGACCTATGGGTGCTTGTTTAGACCTGTGG
>WNGS01165751.1:22627749-22641276 GCA_020271785.1 Procambarus virginalis | reverse complement strand
GCGAGTCGGGATTGGTATCAAAGAACACAGATTCAGGGGGGACACTGTACCAATGTCACCTGCATGGGAAATCTCGAATACCATTATTAATATTATTATCAGTATTATTATTTTTTAATATCAGAAACTTTAGGCACGGAACATGCCAAAATTAAATTAATTAATATTATCATAACACTTGCCCTCTGAACCCCTTAAAACTTTGACGAATTAGTATTTTTTTCAGTATACTTTACGAGGGAGGAAGAGATGGGACAGGTGAGAGAGAAAGGGCAAGGGTGGAAAGGAAGGTAAGGGGAAGGTAAGGGAGAGAGAGAGAGAGAGATGATAAAGGGAGTAGATTGAAGAGAAGAGGGGGTATATTTATTATTCCACCCCTCACGCCCCCTAACACTCTTCTTTTTCATGTGTGTGTGTGTGTGTGTGTGTGTGTGTGTGTGTGTGTGTGTGTGTGTGTGTGTACAGTGTGTCCATACACAGGTCTGCCAACTCACACACTCGTAACCATTTCTTTACACACATTCTTGCACCCTTTTACACTGGACGAATATTATCACCGGCGCAGGACGCTGCAGGAAGATCAAAGCTGCATCACACAAAGAGACCTAAAGTCCATGAAATTCTTTTGTGTTGAGGAGTTGACGAGGAGTTGCGACATTCCCTCAACCATGGGGGTTGAGTTGATCCTCAGTTGCACACACATATATATACGCCTCTTGATATGTTCAACTTGCACGCTTGCTGCGATTCCAGCCAGTTCTGACGACTTCTGCCTTACCTGGAGCGTAGTTTCGAGTAGTAGTAGTTGGAGGTGCTCTATGCTCCAATAACTATGCCAGGATTACACCAGGAATACTCTAGACTACTCCATGACTACTTTAAGACTACTCGGGAACTGCACAGCAATATTCCATAGAGAGTTACATCTAACCACAAAAGAGACTTTGAAACAATTCAGCCAAATTTAACTACCAGAAACTTTATCAAATTTGGGTACACCGTAATGTTCTACTACCAGAATCTATATAAAACTTGGATACACTGTAATATCCTACTATCATAATCTTTACCCAAATTGGTAGGCTGCATAATTTTATTCCAAGAAGTTTTGTCCAAAAAAGTTATATTTGATTATTTTTATTTTATTATTACTTTATATTTTATTATTATTTTATATTTTATTATTACTTTATATTTTATTATTATTTTATATTTTATTATTACTTTATATTTTATTATTATTTTATATTGTATTATTACTTTATATTTTATTATTATTTTATATTTTATTATTACTTTATATTTTATTATTATTTTATATTTTATTATTATTTTATATATTTATTATTATTTTATATTTTATTATTTTTATTATTTTATTATATTTATTTTTCCGCTATTTTATTTTATTTAATTGTTATTACCAGAAAACGTACCAAAATTTGTACTGTTCCATAATCCAATCATTGGTGCCTCGTCCGAACAAAAGGATAAGCAATGATTTAGACTCACTAAGATATATATACAAAAAATGGCTTATTTAGTATAAAATTAAAACTATACAAGTAGAAAAGCATTTATAACATTACTAATAATATTAATTAAAAATTATTAATTTAATTCGTTTCTAAGACATTTAAATTCACATTAATGAATGGTTGATGAAAATGCTTCATATTTGATTATGTAAATAATCGTTTGTTTTAACATCAAAGGCAAAATATAATTTGCCCTAAAATTAATGCTAATTTATTTGCAAAAATTGCCACTATTAATTATGACACAGTCAATAATTGACATTAATACATTTATTGTTTATGGTATAAAGCAATAGATTTATTAGGTAAAAAAAAAAGTGTAAAAAAAGAGTGTAAAAAAAAAAACAAGCCCTCCTGTGAATAAATATAATTTTGTGGGACACCAGAGATTTGTTTCTCTGGAAACAATACCAAAAGATGACTAATTATAACCAACAAAAGTGACACTTGCGACACTCTATTCCAAAGTCTAACTCTAGTGATAAGCAAGGGTGAGGTGGGGGGGGGAAAAGCGTGCTATATGATGATCTATGCTAGTGGCGATTACCTCATTCGGTGGTATGTATCGTACAAGCCTTATGGAAATGTTTTTTTTGGCGCCCTCTTTCGTCGAGTCGGAGCCCGGGGCCTAGACTGTGTTACGCCTCCCAACATCAAAAGTCGACGGGCCATCTCCTTGATGAGGAAAAGTGGCCCTTGGGAGCACACGGGAGACAAAGCCGCCTGGCTTGCAGGGCGGCCAAGGGGGACCTCAGTATACACACACAGGCTTCCCACAAACACTTTAATGTAACAGGGAACTATAATGACGCCAACCGTCACTAGGTAGAGGAGTGGGTGAAGTTTGAGTGGGAAGGGGGAAGTGAGAGAGGGTGCAGGGGGGAAGGGGAGATGGAAATTGAAATTGAAATAAGTTTATTGATGTAAAATACACACAAAGGGATGAGGTAGCTCAAGCTATTCTCACCCCCGTTCAGTACATATACACATCACAAACCATAAACATATTACCAAACATTCTGAGAGATAACAATACATTTCCTCCTTCACAAGGAGATGGGAAAGGAGAAAGGAAAGAGAGGGGGGGGGGGTGACTATATGGGAGAGAGGGTGCATATTTTTACACCCTATTCATTCATGACGGATTTATATTACGTCATTTATTACAAAATATAATTACAATTTGTGTTCTGAGTCTTTGATCTAATGTGTTTTTTTTTCGGAGCTTGTGTGTGTGTATTCGTTTATTTGTGTGTGTTTACTATTTGTGTCTGCAGAATCGAGCGTCTTAGCTCTTGGACCCCGCCTTTCTAACCAATCTATTTTCCTCTATTATGTCTAATACATATATTTCTTTCTAACACACACACGCACGCACACACATCCCCAGGAAGCAGCCCGTAGCAGCTGTCTAACTCCCAGGTACCTATTTACTGCTAGGTGAATAGGAGTATCAGGGGTGAAAGAAACTCTGTCCATTTGTTTGCGCCTCCGCCGGGAATCGGACCCGGGCATTAGGACTACGACCCCCAAGCGCTGTCCACTCAGCCGCGAGGCTGTGTGTGTGTGNTTTTTTTTAGGTTTGTGGGGCTTTGTTAGTTTTTTTTTAGGTTTGTGGGGCTTTGTTAGTTTTTTTTAGGGTTGTGGGGCTTTGTTAGTTTTTTTGGTTTGTGGGGCTTTGTTAGTTTTTTTTTAGGTTTGTGGGGGGCTTTGTTAGTTTTTTTAGGTTTGTGGGGCTTTGTTAGGTTTTTTTAGGTTTGTGGGGCTTTGTTAGTTTTTTTAGGTTTGTGGGGCTTTGTTAGTTTTTTGCGGTTTGTGGGGCTTTGTTATGGACATTTTGTGGTTTGTTAGTAGGACTGTTTCGTTCCTACTTTTGCGTTCTCTCCCGATCCAGTCAGGCTAAACGTTCCCAGTGGTAAGTGTTGTGGTTTGTGGAGCTTTCTGAGGTTTTGCAGGTTTGTGGTGCTTCTCTCATATTTTGGTTAGTGGCGCTTTTGTAGGGACTTTGTGGTTCTGTGTTGGGACACTTTTGTGGTAGTAGTAATGAGGGTTGGTGTGTTCCCGCCCCTCTCAGAGCCTTTTCTAGGAATTTATGTTGTTTATGTTGACAAATGAGAGGGTCGGCCGAGCGGACAGCACGCTGGACTTGTGATCTGTGGTCCTGGTTCGATCCCAGGCGCCGGCGAGAAACAATGGGCAGAGTTTCTTTCACCCCTAGCCCCTGTTACCTAGCAGTAAAATAGGTACCTGGGTGTTAGTCAGCTGTCACGGGCTGCTTCCTGGGGGTGGAGGCCTGGTCGAGGACCGGGCCGCGGGGACACTAAAGCCCGAAATCATCTCAAGATAACCTCAAGATAGACACCACTAGACTGGCAACACTGGTGGGCTAAAAGGCCACAAATAGACTGGCAACACTGTCGTCTCAGGGCCCACAATGGACTGGCAACACTGTCGTCTCAGGGCCCACAAATGGACTGGCAACACTGTCGTCTCAGGGCCCACAAATGGACTGGAAAAATTGTCAAATGAGCATCGTTTGGGGTGCGCTGTTGCCAAGTGTTGGGATTATGTGGGCGAAATATTACTATCATTACCATAATTGCTCTTCTCTCTTAACAATATATGGCCCAAACCGTCGCCCAGGTGGTGCTGAAATGGTCATTTTCTTCAATATGTCGTCAACCACATGCTTAATGGGACCAATGGTCGTCTTCCCCCTCGAGATATGTGAGACATCGTACACCGTCACATATGTTTACTTGCTGCTCCTATTGGTTCAAACATTTGGTCCTGAAATTTGGAACATCAGCCATTGGTTATATCCTTTTGTGACGTCGTGAGTTCAATTAACCAATCACTGGTTATGTTTTAATGACGTCATGAATAAACTGAAGCATTCATTCGTATCTAGGTGGTGGGCCACTCCTCTCCTAGTGTGTTCTGGTGGTGGGCCACACCTCTCCTAGTGTGTTCTGGTGGTGGGCCACTCCTCTCCTAGTGTGTTCTGGTGGTGGGCCACACCTCCAATAATGTGTTCTGGTAGTGGGCCACACCTCCAATAATGTGTTCTGGTAGTGGGCCACACCTCCAATAGTGTGTTCTGGTGGTGGGCCACACCTCCAATAGTGTGTTCTGGTGGTGGGTCACACCTCCAATAGTGTGTTCTGGTGGTGGGCCACACTTTCCCTCTTGTGTCCTGGGGTGGGCCACACCTTCCCCTCCTGTGTCCTGGGGGTGGGCCACACCTTCCCCTCCTGTGTCCTGGGGTGGGCCACACATTCCCTCCTGTGTCCTGGGGGTGGGCCACACCTTCCCCTCCTGTGTCCTGGGGGTGGGCCACACCTTCCCCTCCTGTGTCCTGGGGGTGGGCCACACCTTCCTCTTGCCTCTCTGTTCACGTCAGACTATGAATGGGATAATTTTTATTCATTTGTCACTAGCTCATCTCTTCATCAGTACGGGGGGGGGGGGAGAGGGGAGCGGGTGGTATGGGTCGAGGGGGGGAGGGTGTAGAGAAGAGGGTGGACAGCACAGGATGCATAATAGGAATGCAGTGTCTGCTTGTAGTAGTTGAATCTCAGCACTTGGCCCCCCTCCTCTCAGTCAACCTCCATCTCTAATATATATATTCCACTGTTTGTACTAAACGATGAATGTCTTCTAATATTCCGTGGGTTAATTTGAGTACTTATTTATCACCTGTGTGTCTCCTCGTTCGTGTCAAAGAACTTTCTCCTTGGAAATCGTGTCAAATCCCCTGAGCATTTTGAATGTCGTGAATATGTCTCCATTTTGTTCTTTTCCAGTGGCAGCATAGCTTTGGATTTTTCCCTGCTTCATTATGTGGTTAATCTGATATGGACTATAACTACTGGCGCTGCATATTCCAAGGCTGGTCTCATGTATGTCGTATATTGTCTTGAATGATTCCTTGTTTATCTGAAGGCACTTCTGTTGTTAACCAACTCTGCTTAGCAAGATAGCAACTCTGTTGCTATCTTGTATCCGGCTCTTGAACCTAACACACATTTTCCTTACAATACATTTGCTGGAGTTGAACTCTAACCTCCACTTGATATGCTAGTCTCAAAGCTTGTGCAGGTCTTTCTGTCGCTTTTTAGTGTTCCTTCGAGTTCATCTTCATAAATGTTACTAAATCAATAAATAATGATAAGAAGTCTATATGTACTTTCTAGTAGATCATTCACATCATGCAGACATAGAATAGGACCTATCATCTCCCAACATTTATGACTATTCAAGGTGACTCTAGTCTTATGAATTCCGGTACCCAATGTAGTACCTCCAATGTCCAGCTTGTACACTACTCTTAGGAAGAGGAGAACGTCAAAAGCTCGCTGACAATCCAGATATACGCAGCCTGCCCATTCCTTGTCTGATTTATGATGCTCTGGTATTGATTTCTATCTGGTTTGTGAGGCAGCATTTTCCAGCCCTGAACCCATGTCGGTGTTGTCCTGGACACCCATGTCTCTCCGGATGATCCGGTAGCCTTTTATCGTGCTATTCCTTCCATCGGCTCGCATGGTGTGGATGTAAAAGACACTGGTCTGTTATTTAACACCGCCGGTTTGCCTTTTGGGGGGGATATTTGTGCTACGTTGGCTGTCTGCTAACATTACGAAAAGTCTCCCGTTTACAGTGACTTGCTGGTTGTCTATGGGGGTACACAGGGCGTCAGAGAAACTCATAGTACCTACGGTGAGATATTCGTTCCCATGCGGGCTCTACCGTATTCATTTCCAGCAAGTGATTCGTATGCTGTTTCATCAAGTACTTTCTACGCTATTCCAGCAATGGTTTGTATTTAGTTCTAGCAGGTGTTTCGTGTGCAGTTCCCCCCCCCCCCAGTAATTCATATCCAGTTCCAGCAAAAGTTTCGTACCCAATTCCAGCCATTGATTCATTTGCAGTTCCAACAAATGTTTCGCAAGTGCTTCGTGTACAGTTCCAGTATGAGCTTCACATGCAGTTCCAGCAAGTACTTTGTATGCAGATCTAGTGAGTGAGTTGAATGTATCCTAGAAACTGCTGCATTTGCAGTTCCTGTAAATGCTGTGTATGCAGTTGAAGTAAGTACTTCGTATGCAGTTCCAGTAAGTTCTTTGTGTGCAGTTCCAGTAAATGCTTCGAATGCCGTTCCAGTGGTGCTTCGAATGCCGTTCCAGTGGTGCTTCGAATGCCGTTCCAGTGGTGCTTCGCATACAGTTTCAGCAAATGCTTCCTTACTTCGTCTCTGGCAATATTCACGTACTCAAGTGTCCCTTGGTATTAAAATCTTTTGTTTTGTTGTGGATATTCTTTATTGGGAGGTGGGTGCATAATTGTGAAAAAAAAGAGGAAAAGTTGAAAAAAACACATAGAAAGGCTATACCTAAGCACATGAGTTTGTATATATAGTCTTTCCCTTCTCTCAAGAGCATTCTCTCAACCTCATATTCCTTCCACCTTTAATACATTACTTTTTCTGTCTCTCTACCTCTTGTTCATCTGCTTTCTCCCCAAGAACGTGCGTGTCTTTTATGTGGTTTCATTGTGATTTTCAATCTCATTCTGCTCTCTCTCTCTCTCTCTCTCTCTCTCTCTCTCTCTCTCTCTCTCCTCTCTCTCTCTCCGTCGAGAACGACCGGGCCATTTTACCTCTTCCAGTACCACGATGATGTGGCAGTAATAACGAGAAACACAATTAGAAGAGCCCACCTGTGTTTCCAAGGCTGGCCACCAGAGCCACGGTGGCGCTGGCGGTGGTCGTTACCAGCGTCCGGACAGAAGGGATGGTTAGGAATGTCCAAACTCTTAATATACTTTTATAACTCATTGCTGTCTTAAATCTTTTACTTGAAATCATGCCTCTTGCAGTCTCCTTCAAACCCATTAATCTTAGCTCCTTTGCCCAATTATTTTATCCCCCTTATTGTACCTTTATTCTTCCTTCTACTCTTTCTAACCTATACCCTTCCCTTCCTTCCTCTCTTCTCCAACCCCATTTCCTCTTTATCTTTCCCTCCCTTCCCCTCTCCTTACCCATCCCCTCTCCTTCCCCTTTACCCACTCCCCAGCTCCCCCAACAATGACTGACAAGGTGTGTGTAAATCTCCCCTCTACACCTTTCCTCCATTTGTGTATATTGATTCTCCCGTCAAGGTGAGACGCTCCATCACCTCGACCATTGACTCCCTCCCATGTTCTGCCTTCCCTCCCATGTTCTGCCTTCCCTCCCATGTTCTGCCTTCCCTCCCATGTTCTGCCTTCCCTCCCATGTTACACCTTCTCTAACATGTCCCACTTTCCCTCCCACGTACCACCTTCCCTTCCATTACTCACTCCCTGCATTCTCTCTCTCTTCCTTTTCTCTACACCCACTCTCTTAAACCTTCTCTTTCTCCTCTCTTCTGTTTGGTTTAACCTCCTTAATTTCTCCTCGACCTCACCCTGCCCCCAGGGACTGATGGGGTTATCTTGAGGTTATCTTGAGATGATTTCGAGGCTTTAGTGTCCCCGCGGCCCGGTCCTCGACCAGGCCTCCACCCCCAGGAAGCAGCCCGTGACAGCTGACTAACACCCAGGTACCTATTTTACTGCTAGGTAACAGGGGCATAGGGTGAAAGAAACTCTGCCCATTGTTTCTCGCCGGCGCCTGGGATCGAACGCAGGACCACAGGATCACAAGTCCAGCGTGCTGTCCGCTCTCCCCGGCCGGGTTGTGGGTTTCTTGACACACACTTGTTTCTTGGGGGCTTTCTGACACGTGTATCTTCCCCGAATCCTCTCTTTCTCCTTCCCCATGTGCTCATGGTACAATGGGGTTTCAGGAATCTGATGAGCTGAACGTCATTAGAAATAAAGAGCTGCTTCTAAAATAATAAAAAATCTTACTCTGTCTATTGTGGGTCATTTCTATTCATTGCGGTAGTTTCTGTCTATTGTGGTTGTTTCTGTCTTTCGTTATGGTTATTTCTGTCTATTGAGGCGGTTTCTTTCCACTGTAGTAGCTTTTGTCTATTGTAGTTTTTGTCTATTGTGGATGTTTCTGTCTATTGCAGTAGCTTTTACCATTGTCTGGTTGTTTCCGTCCATTGTGGTACGTTAATTTATTCATATTTTTTTTAGTCTTAAGGGCAGAAAGGTTTGTTCGTTTCCTTCAGATGTATATAAAAAAAATAATAATAAGTGAGTTTTCTTCTAGACTATGGAGCAACCGGGAGACTTTTTGGGCAGAAAGTCTCCCAGTTGTGGAAATTCTTAAATGGGGGGAAATAAGTGGACTTTTTTGCTCTCTCTTGGGGAAAATAATGGCCTTCTTGTTCTCGTGGGATAGTAGAGGAGCCAGAAGACAATTATCAGTAGAGGAGACATAAGAGTGTTAAGAAATAGTAGAGGAGCTGTTAGATAAAGATGTTTGCGCCGAAAATTCGCAACTCATTAGAAAATTTGCAACACTCATTAGAAACAGAACTATAGAGCTGGTATCCCTGAGTGTACTCACCTAGTTGTGCTTGCGAGGGGGTTGAACTCTGGCTCTTTGGTCTCGTCTCTCAACTGTCAATCAACTGGTGTACAGATTCCTGAGCCTACTGGGCTCTATCATATCTACATTTGAAACTGTATATGGAGTCAGCCTCCACCACATCACTGCCTAATGCATTTCATCTGTTAACTACTCTGACACTGAAAAAGTTTTTTCTAGTGTCATTGTGGCTCATTTGGGTACTCAGTTTTCACCTGTGTCCCCTTGTGCGTGTGCCCCCTGTGTTAAATAAACTTTATCTACCCTATCAATTCTTCTGAGGATCTTGTATGTGGTAATCATGTCTCCCAAAATTCTTCTTAGTTCCAGCAACGTGAGGTTCAGTTCCCGTATATCGTCGTGACCCCGGAGCACCCCAGCGGGTCACACTTTATCCTTGTCGCCTAGTTCACCACTCCGTTAAAAATACAACTGTTTTGCCTAACTTATCGAGGCAGTTGCATAGATAACGTCAATATTACGGCGCTTTAAATTTTACTAACACGTCTTATTTTTAACGTATTAGTCGATCTCGTTAAAAATACGATGTAATTGGTGATTGGGAAGGGGTTGGGCAGTTAACCCCTGGGTCATGGGTGGGAATTGGTCACCCTGACTGTTTCCGTCCTGTGGGAAGACTGTACTGGCAACTCGGAGGGCAGTTGTGTGTGGGGTCGTGAAGCCATTTTGGCTAAAGGATAGTGGACAGACTAAGAGTTGTGAATTCAATAGTGATTATACGTCCTGTAGTCCTGTTAAGACACATATAGCCTTCTTCGTCTCCAGTTTGACTTCGTGAAGTAGAGCTAGCTAGGTGAGTTGACTATAGGTAAACTATACCTATAATTCTTGTTTGCGCCCAACTACCTCGTTATGTCTAAACGTGGCTATAACGACCTAGTTGCTGCGACATCGTATCAATTCCCTGTACATCAACTAATCCGCCCTCGGTGTTGACAGGAGAGACGCCAGCCGCCATGCAGACAAACGGAGCCATTACGACAGCCGGATGGTGTCGGTGGAGGCAGTTTGTGGAGCAACCCATCGCACTTCTCCCTCCTGTTGCTGCTGCTACTATCTCCTTCACCCTCATACACCTATACACCCGCATTCCCATTTAAAAATCTGTTGGCCCCCTTTTTTCTGAAATGACTAAACAAAACCAAAAACATTTGCATTCAGGGATGATTATAAGAACCAGGAATTATGTTGAGATTTATAATTCACTTTTCATCGGGCAAGAATTGAGAAAACTGGAGAGTGTTCTACTAGTCAATAGTACTGCCCCACGCTTTCTCTGCTCCGGTAATATTATTGTATACATTTGCGTTAGGTCATTGCCTTGTAAATAGTTCACACTAGTTAAGAGTGTGTGTGTGTGTGTGTGTGTGTGTGTGTGTGTGTGTGTGTGTGTGTGTGTGTGTGTGTGTGTGTGTGTGTGTGTGTGTGTGTGTGTGTGTCCCAGTTGTTATTTTCTAATGGAGAGAGACAGAGCAAACTTAGAATGAATGCCTAAGATAATGTAAGGTGAATGATCTTGATAGGTCATTTCTAATTCTAATTAATATTTTAATAGAACGGGCCCAGCAGCATTTTACTAAGACGAAAAATGGCACTAACAGTTAATTGTACAAACAGATGTATATATATATATGTAGTGGAAATGAATTAATTTTTATCCTTGGAAGTTTTCAGTATTCTTGTTCAACAAGGATCGACCTTGATGTTCCTTGAGGCGAGCCCTGTTGGGCTGGCTATGACGTGTTGACGTACTAAAATAATTGGAAATACATGTATGTGAAATAGCAAGAACAAGCGTTTTGAAAACGTTTCTCTATCTTCATGTCGAGTGTTTTGTGAGACATTGGAAGAGCTGATTAGGCTCCCTGGCGCCGAATTATAACTAAAACGGCGCTTCCTGGTCTTCAAACCGGCCAAATAACCAACGAAAACAAACGCTTTGGTCTTGTTGGAGAACCATTGTTTCTTGGCGCCAAGCAGGGATGCGCAGGGCGCTTCCCTGTCGCGTGCGCGCATCTAAAGAATCAGTCACCCGGACACTAACAAGCACAATAGTTCGTCTGAAATCCTATATACAGTTGGGTAATCGTTAACAGGCACTTGTTCAAGCCCAAACAGAATCCAATTTGATTTGATTTTCCGGGGTAGTGTGGCGTCAGTTAATTCGTTCAAAGGATAGCAACGATATATCCTGTGTTCATGTTCAATTGAAAGGTTTTGGCTCGGCTGTTTTAATGAGACACATGGGATTTGTTGAACTGAACCGTTCGACAAGATCGATAATTATTTGGTCTTTGCTCGGTTGAACGGTTCGGAAAGTATAGGTGATGAGGTCTTTGGGAAGAGTTCAAATTTTTGTTAGGCAGTGTAAGTGACTACTTCAGATTCTGTTGAACAAAAATTGTTCAACATAAATGTTCAACATAAGACGTGGAGTATTAACCGGTTCGTATTTAGATGAACTGATTAAGAAGAGACGCGGAGATTTTCTTAAGTGTTCACCCACAAATTATGTTGAACTATTGTGAACATCGGACCATGTTCAACTGAACTGGTCAATATGACATATGTGTTTCCCAATAATCACTGAGTCGAACAAGAAACGCCATTGAATCATTCCACTGAACCGTTTAACGAGATAATTCAGTGAATCATTTGAAATGAACTGTTGAACAAGACGATTCAGTGAATCATTGCGAACGAACTATTCAACAAGAAACTTCATTGAATCATTCCACATGAACTGTTTACCGAGATAATTCAGTGAATCATTCCAAATGAACTATCCAACCCCCCACAAAAAAAGGACACAGTGAACCAATTCAAGTGATCTGTTCAACAAGAACAATTCAGTGAATCAGTTCTAGTGAACAAATGCAACCATGACGTCACCTGCACACGTCCCATACACGAGTAAGGTTAACAAGCCTTAGCCACCAACCTCCGGAAATGATAGTTCTTATAAGTAAACATTTATAAGTAAACACTTATAACTAAACATTTAGTGCAAAGTACCAACATGTAGTGATGGTCCTAAACCCCCCTTTTTTTTAGTATTAATTTTATAAAGCCTGGGAACAAAAATCAAATAAAAATATAAAATTTAAATATTCCTAGGCCGAGTATAGTCCATATATGTACTATATTAGGCCTAAGATAGCGTGCATTAGGCCTAATATTGCTCCGAGAGGTTAGATTAGGTTAGGTCTTATTCTAAATGTTCCAGTTAAAAAAAATTTTTTTGTTTATCCAAATTCCCCAATAGAAAATCAACTTTCCTGTGTTGTGTCATATGACATGTTGGTACTTTCCACTTAACTACTTACTGCGGAAGTACTGTCGTTACAGGAGGATTGACTGGGGACTGTCTGCCATTTAGCCCACATGGCTGACCACGGTTATGCAGGAGACAAAGAGAGCAGCCAATCAGGTAACGCCACTTAGAGAGAGAGAGAGAGTAGCCAATCAGGTCACGCCACTCAGAGAGAAAGTAGCCAATCAGGTAACGCCACTCAGAGAGAAAGTAGCCAATCAGGTAACGCCACTCAGAGAGAGAGAGTAGCCAATCAGGTAACGCCACTCAGAGAGAAAGTAGCCAATCAGGTAACGCCACTCAGAGAGAAAGTAGCCAATCAGGTCAGGCCACTCACCATATTAACGACTCACCATATTAACTTCTATAGTTGTTTAAGTCTTCATCAGTTACAACAAATATCGTTAGCGGCGAATGACCGTTTAAAGCTCCTCGTTCACCACTGGTCGTTGTGTCAATAAAGCTAAACTTTGCTGTGAACTTTGTATATTGACGATGGGAATAAAGTCTTTTTTTGCTAATGTTGTGGTTTTATTGTTTAACCTGTAATGTCTCATTTGTGTATTACTGTCTGTTTTATTACTTTTTTTTTTGAGGGGGGGCGGGGAGCTGCTCTGTTGGAACTTGAATAACATTTTATGAACATTATAAAAAAAGGAACTGGAAAAGGGGCTTATGACAACAGTGAGGTAACTCATATATTATATATATATATATATATATATATATATATATATAATATATATATATATATATATATATATATATATATATATACCTAAAAGGGGTATCACCTCTGGTGCAAGTGTGGGGACCCATATCCTCGGAGAAGATAATAAAGACTACTCAGACAAGACAAACCTTGTGGATCCTCACTGAACACTTTGATTCAATTTTCTTCTCCTACCACCGCCATAAGCTATCTGTCATCGCTCCTCTGTCAATCTATCTGTGTTTGTGCTATCTTCCACTTTTTCAATCTCAATTTACTTACTTTCCTCATATCTCTCCCACTTATCTTCGTCGCATATATATATCTCCTTATTCCCTTCCCCTTCCCATTCTTCCTTAACTAGAAATATACAAGCTTAGTCCATGGTAATTTGTACGCAAAAGGGATATGAAGT
>WNGS01165751.1:22595751-22622961 GCA_020271785.1 Procambarus virginalis | reverse complement strand
TTTCTTGTGCTAATTCTCTTTACATTCTAGGTCCCTGTTAATCGCTTTTCTCTCTTCGCTTTCCTTTATTTTTTCATAAGAACATAAGAATGCAAACGACTTTTGGTCAACAAGAGGCAATTTTTGATTTTTAACACTTTCACTACACTCATTCCCTGCATTCTCTCTTCTCAGTAATATTACTTTCATTCCTCTCTTGGCTCCTCTCCTCTCTCGTTCTCCAACTTTATCATTGCTCGCTTATTTCTTCTCACCTCTCGTTTTCTCTCCTACGAAACTTTCAACACTTTCTCAAGTATTTACTATTCTCGTATATTTCCTACTTTCTCACATCCCATGAAATAAACTGAGTGATATGCTGAGTTAATTTTTACACCTGAGCGACGTTTTACATAGATATTCCTGCACGGGCCCCTTTCGCGCCCGTGCAGAAGAGGATAGTCTACTAAGTCACTCGTTTCTATCTTACTTAGGCGGTGGATGTGTATTTATGACTCTCATGTTGGCTTCAGTGAGGTTATGTCCAACAACTTCTGCGCTGTTAAATCTCATTTGAATTCTTATTTGGTTTCTTACTCTGCACGGTGTTGGATAATGTTCCAGCGGTCTGCTGGGCATTTCTCCACAGTGATGACATGTCCTCTATTCTTTTGAAACCAGTAAGCCTATTATCCATGCACCTAGTATTCAGGCATGATGTAATGTAAGTGCACTTCTGTTTTTCCTATTGTTCCCTTTCATTAAAATAAGTGGTTAGTATTTTATGAATTCTTATACCAATCCGCAGGTCCGTCGTTTTCTTTCTTTTTTCTACCACAGACGAGGCCACACATTTACAATGGTAACCAGCATATATACCTTGCTATTGTCCTCATGGACAGGGTTAGAGATATGTTAAACATATAGTTCAGTGATTTAAAAAACAGTTCAAGAAAAAACTGAATAGGTTTCTTCAAGAAGTGCCTGACCAACCGAGCTGTGTTGGATATGTGGGCCTGCGGGCCGCTCCCAACAACAGCCTGTTGGACCAAGCTCTCACAAGTCAAGCCTGGCTTCGGGCCTGGCTTAGAGGGTAGAACTCCAAAACCCCATTCAGGTGCAATCCAGGTACAGGTACACAATCTTGAATGCGTAGGTGCTTGTCTGACGCGTTGCCACCGATTCTTAATGCTTTAAATTCTGTTTATAATTTTTGGTAGCCCTCAAATGATGCATTCAGATGCTATATTATCTAGCGCCCTCTGTGCTTTATTCAAAAATGAAAGAGCTGAGACGACTAATGCTATATCATCAGCATAACTTAGCAATTTAACCCATTCTGTAAATGTCATGGTAACGAGGTTTCCCATAATGATGTTACAAAGACTATGGCTAAGGACTCCTCCTTGTGGAGTCCCAGTCACATGTTAGTTTAGTTCATTTATTATGCACCCCATATCCATCTTGTGGGCGGTAGTGGAAAGGGTTACAGAGGCACATAATGGGCTCAGGGACAATTCATTTAGGACCCCACAATTCATTTAGCTAAGCAAGTTACAATCTTGATGAGCTAGTTACAAAATTCAATATAAGTCGTCACATCAACAATGGGTTCGAGATCGACCACAAGTACAGGTTCTAAATTAAGCAACTGACATATGTGGAGAGCTAGTGTCACAATTGATATGTTTGTCCTGCACACCGCCCCCCATCCAGTGGGCAGCGGTGGATAGGTTACAATCACTTAGTTACTACCTACAGTTAGCAAACTGGGGATCCATTCACATGTGACTGGTAGTCTGAGGCTTGGTCTTGCAGCTTTACCCTGGCATACCTGTCACTGAGGTAGCCATGAGACACTTAAGACGAGAATACAGCTGTACAATTCTTGAACCATAGACTCTTTAAGTAAAGAATAATTCTACGTTCTCTGGGCAGAACCTTGCTAGTCATGATATTTAACTAGCAATATGCCTTCGGATGTGGCTTGGGTTGTGGCTTAAAGTGTGAATAGATTTGTGGTTTGGAAACAAGATTGAAATATGGATTGTGTAGGGGTTTGAAATGTGGTCTCTGATGTGGCTTGCTTAGGGCTTTAAAAGTAGCTTAGGTCTTAGGTTGCAACTTGGGATGGGCTTTTGTATTGGGCTTAGGATTTAGTTCGGTAGGTGCTTCTGATGTGGCTTGGGTTGAAGCTTGAAATTTTGCTTTGTATACAACATGAGATGGGGCTCAGGATGTGGCTTGGACTCAAATTGACGATGTGGCTTGGTATCGAAATTGAATATATGACAACGTAATGTGGCTTAGAATGGGACAAAACTGTGGCCTTGTATAAGGCTTGGGATGTGGCCTTGTATAAGGCTTGGATGTGGCCTTGTATAAGGCTGGGGATGTGGCCTTGTATAAGGCTTGGGATGTGGCCTTGTATAAGGCTTGGATGTGGCCTTGTATAAGGCTTGGGATGTGGCCTTGTATACAGCTTGGGATGTGGCCTTGTATAAGGCTTGGGATGTGGCCTTGTATTAGGCTTGGGATGAGGAATAGCTACGGAAAAGGTTGTCTCTGTAACAACAGCTGGTACCAACAGTTACATTGTCAACAACAATCGCACTTCTTTCTACAACTGGCACTGCTTGGCTCTGTTGTCAGTACTGACACTCCTCGTTCCGGTGTTACTGTTGGTTCCGTTGTCTCTGTTATCCCTCCGAGCCTCAGCTACCGGTCCCTCCACCCCCCCCCCCTTCATCACCACCAGGCCACCTCCTCTGCTGGCACTGACATCATTAATCTACATAATAATGCTTCGTTTTAAATTATACTGAAATGTTTTTATGCAAATTAGACGTAACTCATTATGTAGATAAAATAATTAATTCACGGTTGTTCTCTGTTCAGTTTTATCTATTTGTCATTGTGTGAATGTATGTACCTGTATATATAATTCGTATATTTGTATTATTGAAATATATAATTATTATTTGGAGGGAGGTATCGTGTGTGTGTGTGTGTGTGGTGGTGTGTGTGTGTGTGTGTGTGTGTGTGTGTGTGTGTGTGTGTGTTGTGTGTGTGTGTGTGTGTGTGTGTGTGTGCTCACCTATTTCTGTCTGCAGGATCGCGCATTAACTCTTGGATCCCGCCTGTCTAGCCGCCGGTTGTTTAAAGCAATGACATGTCGTATTTCCCTATCATATCTAGTTTGAAAATTATGAATAGAGATTGCTTCCACAATCTGCTCCTTAAGTGCGTTCCATTTTTCCACTACTCTCACGCTAAGAGAAAACTTCCTAACATCTCTGTGATTCATCTGATTTTCCAGCTTCCACCCATGTCCCCTCGTTCTGTTAATATTCCGTGTGAACATTTCGTCTATTTCCTCTCTGTCAACCCCGTAAGTATTTTATATGTTTCTATCATAACCCCCTCCCCTCTATCTCCTTTTTTCTAGTGTCATCAGGATCAGTTCCTGATGACACTATTCATAGTGGTCGCTATTCATACCCCATCCCTCGTAACTCTTGGACAAACCTTGTCGAAAACTTCTGAACCTTTTCCAGTTTTCTTATGTATGTCTTCAGATGGGGACTCCATGATGAGGCGGCATAATCTAAGACTGGTCTCACGTAGGCAGTGCAAAGCACCCTAAATGCCTCCTTACTTAGATTTCTGAATGATGTTCTAATTTTTGCCAGTGTAGAGTACGCTGCTGTCGTTATTATATTTACATGTGCCTCAGGAGTTAGATTAGGTGCTCCGTCCCGCCCTATTTGTCATTTGTCTCTTTCTCGGCGTAATTTCTAATAATTAATATTGAATTATATAAATACAAAATTAATATTAATTTATATTACCATATTGTACATATTTAGGCATTGGTTAGGTTAGGTTAGGTTAAGTGTTTAGGTTATGTTGGCGATTATTTGAATTTGTAGTACGTGGGTGAAGCATTTACAGCGTTGTGGTTCGAACACAATTCGTCAGTTGTTCCGGAAGTGTTCAAACGTCATCAGTTGCGAGTCGTATGTAAACCGTTTTTCATTCATAAATAGGGGGTTTGGCAGGTGCATGGAATGGACTTTGGGTCTTTGTTTAGAGAACGGGCTGAACACACACCACACACACACACACATCCCCCATGCAGCCTGTCCTCGCATACAAAGATCCAAGCTCGTTAATCCAGCTGCCACACTCCCTGTTTATGAATGAAAAGCGTTTTACACACGACTCACAACAGATGACGTCCGAACACTTCCGGAACAAGTTCTTCGCTCACGTCCTCTGTTCGAACCACAATTCTATAAATGCTTCACCCACGTACTTCAAATACAAATAATCGCCAACAGAACCTAAACACCTAACCAAACCTACGCCAAACTATACATACATTTTCGTGAATAATAATAATGTTAATTTATATATGAAAACAACCCAATTTTTAATACACGGTATGTTAAAATTAATGAATGCATCTGGGAGGACGGCCGCTGCTTTAACCAGCCTAGTGTGAGGATGGGTTGCCCCATAAAGCAGCCCGTAGCAGCTATCTAACTGCAAGGAACCTCTTTACTGCTAAATGAACAGATGCATCAGGGTGAAACAAATTCTGCCCATTTGTTTCTCCCTCAGCCGGGAATCGAACCTAAACGCCCTGGTCCTTAGGACTACAACCCCCAAGTGCTATCTACTCAGCCGCGGGGGGCCATACCGCCAGGCATTGTGTGTGTGTGTGTGTGTGTGTGTGTGTGTGTGTGTGTGTGTGTGTGTGTGTGTGTGTGTGTGTGTGTGTGTGTGTGTGTGTGTGTGTGTGTGTGTGCGTGCGTGCGTGCGCGAGACCTGACCTGGGATGACGTAATCTGTCGTAGGGTTCAGAAACTAAACCCTAGGAATGAATAAAAAGGACATTGGAAACAGTGTTTTCGTACTTGTGGTTAAAAAAAGACTAAATAAGAGTATGAAATAACAAAGACTAGAAAATATGGAACGTCTGCTCCCTCCCCCTCCCCCAACCCTTTGGCAGCTAACACGTTTTCTGTTTCAGACTTTTGTTCCTTGCATTGTTCAAGGTGAGAGATTTTTGACAAATTTTAAAGACATATTTATTCGTATCGCATGATTTTTTATTTATTTTTTGATAGTTGACATAATGAAAATATCGCTGGCGAATTGTTAAACTGAAAATAGGAAATAGATTGAAAAAGGGAATTCACTGAAAACGTAGAATTCATTGAAATGGAGAATTCACTGAAAACGTAGAATTCATTGAAATGGAGAATTCACTGAAAACGGGGAATATATTTATTGAAAACAGGACATTTTTTGAAAATGGGAAGTTGATTGAACATGGGGAATTCACCGAAAATGGAGAACAGACAGAGAGAATACATTGAAAAGGGAAAATATATTGAAATCGGGAAATTCATAGAAAAACGGGAATTCTGTGAAAAGGGGGAATTCATTAAAAATTAGAAATTCATTGAAAACGGGCAAGACATTGAAAATGGGGACTTAACTGAAAATATGATTTTAATTAAAAATGAGATTATCATTGAAAAAAAGCAATACATTGAAATTGGGGAATTAATTATATTTCGAAAATTAATTGAACATGGGGAATTCATTGAAAATGGAGAATGAATTGAAAATGGGGGAATTCATTGTAAACAGAGACTGCATTCAAAACGAGGAATTCGTTGAAAATAGGGAATTCGTTGAAAATATGGAATTCGTTGAAAATAGGGAATTCGTTGAAATAGGGAATTCGTTGAAATATGGAATTCGTTGAAAACGGAGATTTTATTGAAAATGAAGAAATCGTTAAAAACTAAATTCTAACTGAAAACGGCCAGGTTAACTTTGAGTGATAAGATTACAGAAAAAGCAAATCAGTTCCTGTCTAAAATCTATACATTGTATTGGAAATAACTTTCGGTTGAAATGAGTTGTTCAGGTGGTGTTACGAGGATTAATTGCTTCATTAAAATCAAACTTGAAGATAAGGCCGCCCAATTACGCGCCGTTTAGTGTAGGGTCTTGGGCATAATGGACTTTCTTACACATTTTAAAACTTCAGTCACTACATTAACTTGACTGATTTCCCTTGTCTGCACTTCACTAAACTCGCTATTAACTTAATAACATTATATACAACTCAATCACTACACTCACTAAAGTTTCACTAAATTCATTATTCATAAATTCTAATTTACTAATTATAATAACCAAGACTATTTGATTAAATTATTTTGTATCTTAACTCTCCTACCTTATAATGATAGGTAGCATAATGTGGCATTATCAATTATATGCATGCTTAGGCCTAACTGAGCACAAAACCAGCTCCTACAGCCTATTAAAAGGAGTTATGAGTATGATGCAATGTGTTGATTGGAAAATGACGTCAGAGGATAACCAACCAATCAGATTTCGTTTACAGTGACATGTGCGTGATGCCAAGTAACTCAAATTTACTTGTGAAATTGTAATCAATTATATAAATATTTAGACAAGTATTTTTAGGTATTTTAGTCATACTACATCAAATCTTCAGCAATAAATAATTTATAAAACGTTGCTGCCGAAGAAACTTGAGAAAGTAAACATCTTAATTATGGATTTTGTATTGTTGGCCGTTTTTTAAATGGAATTTGGCAGCAACGAGTTGTGGCAAGAATGATCTCTTTATTTTAATTTGATTTAATAATTTTTACTTAAGAATTGATAAGAATGGATGACAGGAATTTCGAAAAATAAAACCTGAACGCCTGTCATCTGTTCTTTTATATATGAAATAAAAAAACTCGAAGATAAAATAAAACAAAAAGAACAATCTGGCAAATATCTGGTGGTACAAAATAAAGTCTGTATACAGTTATGTTTTGTGAATGTCTCTCAATCTCATTTAATGTACGCAAATATAAGTAAAAACTAGAAGTAAGAAGTATAAACTATTTGTCATCATCTTCTTGTGAGTGGCTTGTAATTACAAGACTTTTTGAACGTAGTCAACCATTTTCACACAATGATCTTCAGAAACTTAGGGACGGGCTCTTCTTCGTCCTACAAGGCCGTATATGACTTCCTATCGACTAAATCCCAACTTTGTTTAACGTCAAAAAGTGATAGTAGTGTTTTGCAACTCTAAATATTATTCATTTTGTCTCAAATTTGACATACGGGTCACTTAGATAAATAGAACTAAGGGACGAGCAAAGTGACATTAAAAAGGAAATTCGGAAAATTGGAACACAATTGAAATGACTAAAATTGAAAATTGTAATAAGGTTATTAAGAAGAACCTCTTCATCGGTAAAGAATAGAAGTAGAGGGAATTAATGATGTTATTAAGCAGTAGAACAAGACTCCAAACACGAATTGAAAAGTCATTATGACAAACCTGAGGGTTTTTGGAGCAGGTGGCCTGAAACACAGGTAGGAACACACACCCATACGAACACTCTCAGTCTGTATCTCCTCACACACAACAAACCTGCCAACCACACCGATCACGCCACAATTTCCAGCAGTAAAAATGGTATAATATAATTATAAGTAATTAAAATTAATTTGGTACATATAGTAGTGGAAATAATTTAGTCATCTGATGGAAGCATTTTACAGTGATTAGTTTATAAGGACTCTTTTGCATTCATTATCATTTTATATTTACTATTTATTGCAAATTATACATTAGATTTGTATGTATTATTTTTTATTTGTGTAATATATATTTTATGTTAATTGCATTATTATTTATTATTGTTAATTTTAATTAGCGCTGAAACTAAAACACAAAAAAGTGTTTGAGTCAGGCGTGACTTAAGATATTATAGTCACTAATCAGGGCTGACTTTAGGAGCGCTGAGCCACTACAGATAGGTCGTACTCTACGAACCCGAAATCACTACAGAGATGTTAGGTCTAACTCTAGGATCCCAGCGTCCCTATAGATGTATTCGGGCTGATTTCATGAGTCAGGAGTCACTATAGAGACATTATGGCGGACTCTAGAAGCAATGGGTCACTACAGAGATATTAAGGCTGACTCTAGGATCCCTGAGTCATTATAGATATATTAGAGCTCACTTCAGGAGCCAGGAGTCACTATAGAGACATTAGGGCTGAATATGGCGGGAAAGCACTAAGCAAAATATTCAAATTAACTATAATTTTTACACGTACAAACACTGGTCAGGTACAACCCATCCTCCTGATAAGATAGTACTTTTACAGCTATGTGGACGAGCGTATGTATATCGATGTGATGGACAAATAGAGTAGAAGTTGGCACTATTTATTTTATAGTTCCAGAAAAATAAAGCTAAAACCAAACCTAAATATTCCTAGGCCCAGTATAGCACATATGTACTTTATTAGGCCTCGTATAATGAGTATTAGTCCTAAGATGGTTAGCTTAGGTTATGTTAGGTTACGTTAGGTTTCACTAGCAACATAAACCAAAAACTTTTCCCGTTTGTCAAAATTCAGCTAAAGAAAAGTCTACTTTCTATTGGTCCGTCACGTACATATTTGTACGCTTGACCACATCGTTACTGTAAGTATTACTCAGTTGAGGAGGCTGGGTTGGTAAGAATGGTTCGGTGAGGCTTTAAGGCGCTCTTCCATGTGTTGTGGTGGCCTGTGGCGCAGTGATCACCACAGTAGGCTCACAGTCAAATGATCTCTGGTACGGTTCCTTGCACCCGTTGCCTCTGTTCACTTGGTAGTACATAGGTACGTGGGAGTTAGGCAACTGTTGTAGGTTACATCCTGCGGAAGGTCAGTAGCTGGTCTACGGGGTTCTGGATAAACCTAACAGGCTCTCAGTTCCCGACTATGGGGAAATAGAAAACCATATCATCTTCTGCTAATGTGTCTCCCATCCATCCCATGTTTCATTTAACGTCGCTGGTAGCAGCTTGGGTTAGTCCTTCACATTATTTGCTATGTAGTTTTCATAATGACTCTCCGTTTCTCTTCTCAAACCAAGGTACTCGTCCCTGGTACTCTTGTACTTCTGCGGCCTGCATTTTGTCCTCAACTTTGTGACCTTTGTTGTCTTATACCGCTGGTTTAACAACGAGTTATGCTTGTTGCCGACTCTTTGGGCAGGAACAAATTTGCCAGCTGCCTCCCATCATTTATGTGTGAGGAAGTTTGGTATGCCTTGTGGGAGACGTAACCTGAGTTATGTGTCCCTTGTGAGTGTAAGATAAATTGTGCTTCGTTAAAGAAAATTGGTTTACTTCGTTCTAATAGCGGTTGATGTTGTGACTGGTGTGGTAGTGGCGCTGTGTATGACGTGCATATCGCTCGATCAGACAGGTTAAGCATTCTTCACTCTAGCCAGCAACTGGATGAAGGTTTTTTTCGAGGCTGGAAATGGCGTTTACATAAAATTTTATGTTACAGATGATTTATTGAATATACTGTTAAACATTTAATACAAAACTTTTCAATTATAGTTTATCATCAAAAATTCTCTTTGGTATGAAGGGAGTCGTGGATGCCTGCCCCACCACCACGAGGCTTCAGTTCCCCTTCTGTTGGTACCATGAATCGCACCGCGCTCTTCCCATAAAGTTCTTATCTTATTTTTCAACAAAACGGCAATTACGCTTTGCACTATCTAATATATTAAAAAAAAAAGACATTCAAATCTCCCAAAACGAGGGCGCTAGTGAGCCGTGTCTCAGGGAATATTTACAATTGTCAATGCATTACCGGAGTTGGGTAGGGACTGGATAAATAACAAATAAGAATGACAAAATGTTGGTACACGTGCGATCATAACGTATGTTAATGGTTCTTGGGTTACTCTGGGGCCATCTTGGACTTAGTGTTATGAGGTGTGCTCAGGTACACCATTACCTGTGTAAATGCCACTGGTATCATATTTTGGTTGTGGGGAGGAAGGAATGGTGGTGATCTGTGTGTGTGGCTCTTGGAGACCTCTGTGCGGCTGTGTGAACTTTCCAGCCTGTGTTTGTGCGTACAAAACCACGGTATGTTTGTGTGAACTTTCCAGCCTGTGTTTGTGCGTACTTACCACGCTGTGCTTGCGCGTCCATAACCACGGTATGTTTGTGTGAACTTACCAGCCTGTCTTTGTGCGTACTTACCACGCTGTGCTTGGGTAATTGCCATGCTGTGTTTACGTGCTTTTATGTGTATTTACAAGGCTGAGTTTGTGTGTATTTACAGGGATGTGTGTGTGATTATATTTACCAAGCTGTGTTTGCTAGAGTGTGCACATACCAAAGTGTGTTTGTGTGTAATTACCAAGCTGTTTCTGCGTGAGTTTATGTACATTTATCAAGCTGGGTTTGCAGTGTATCCTCCTCTTGAATCTGGCTACCTGGCTTATAGTATATCTATTGTTGCGACTGAGGAATTTTAATACTTATCACCATCCTCACCATCATCATCATCATCATCATAAATCATCACTATCACGCCAGCAACTTCATCAGGTAATGTTACAAACCTCGAGCTAACGTACATTTTGTAACATCAAATAGTAATTTACGAAATTAATAGTATTCAATTCCTTCAATATGCTTTATAATTGCTATGAATTTCGGCTATCATTAGTCACTGCAAAACTATACATCAGAAATCACTGTATTTATGTTTCCAATCAGTGTTAAAAGCCACACACCACAAATCACTGAAACTATATATTACAACCCATTGTCAAAAGCCACACCAGAAATCACTGCAACTATATATTTCAAATGAGTGTCAAAAGCCACACTAGAAATCACTGCAACTATATATTTCAAATGAGTGTCAAAAGCCACAGTAGAAATCACTGCAACTATATATTTCAAATGAGTGTCAAAAGCCACAGTAGAAATCACTGCAACTATATATTTCAAATGAGTGTCAAAAGCCACAGTAGAAATCACTGCACCTATATATTTCAAATGAGTGTCAAAAGCCACACCAAAAATCACTGAAACTATATATTTCAAAAGAGTGTCAAAAGCCAGACCAGAAATCACTGCAACCATGTGTTTCATATCACTATTGTCACTTTCAAGCCATTAATTCCTTGTCAAAAATATTGTCGCGTGTGTTTGGAATCGAAAGCATCCATAAGTAACAAAGACAATTTTTGTTGTTGCTGTTGTGTTAGTTCGTATGTAGGTCTGTGTGACTGTATGCTTGTATTTGTGCGTGTCTGTCTTTGTCCGTGTGTCTGTATGGCCTGTATTTATACCTGTCTGTGTGTACTGTGTGTAACTCTTTGTATGTGTCTGTTTTAACTGTATGTGTGCGTGTATGTATGTCTGTATTTGTGCGTGTATCTTTATGTGCATGTATTACTGTATTTGTGCGATTCTTTATGTATTACTGCTTGTATGCGTGCGTGTGTGTGTTTATATGCGTATGTGTGTATACGTATGATATACCACTGTCAAGGACAAAAGGTCTGTTAGCCCTTATCGAATTTCACCTAGCCAAGAGCAAGGGTGTCCGCTCGGTCACCCATTCACTTACTGAGCAGATCCAAAGATTTTTAACCTGACTGACCGAATATCGCTTGCATCATCTATTGAGCCATGCCGCTAATGTTTTCAGAGTAGTTGTCCGTCTGTCTGTATATATGATTGATTGGCTACCAGCTTACCAGACTATATGTCTACATGTCTGTCTATCTATCTGTCTGTCTGTCTTCTCGTATATACTTGCAAACAACGTTACTAGATGTTTATTCACTGAAGGGTTCATGTTCTCGAGAATGGTACCAGCAAGGTGAAACTGAAGCTGACTTAGCGCCTTTTAATAGCCGTCTTCTGGGTGTCCACGAAGTAGGGGCCAAGAGGGTTACCTTTAGAACATTGTGCCAATATCTGTCTGACTGTCTCTCTGTCTCTGTCTCTGTCTCTCTCTCTCTCTCCCATGGGCGTCATTACCTATCAGCACACTACAGAGCCGACTGACTACTACTATTCTGTGTTTCATGCCTCACAACCTGTACCCTGTTTAATGTTCCCAATACACTGCGGTACACTGCTACATCCATCGGGGTACTGTGGTGCACAGGTACTCTCATCAGGAACAGTGTTATACCACCGTGGTACTCTGGTACTCCCACGAGGGTACTCTAATACAGAGATACCCTCATGGAGAACTGGATACACTGGCTTCCCCCATGGGGGAATTCTGGTATACATGTACTCTCATGGAGAACCGTGGTACACCACCGGTACAGGGGGGTACTCCCATACCTTGATACCTTGAGGATACCTTGAGGTGCTTCCGGGGCTTATCGTCCCCGCGGCCCGGTCATCGACCAGGCCTCCTGGTTGCTGGACTGATCAACCAGGCTGTTGGACGCGGCTGCTCGCAGCCTGACGTATGAGTCACAGCCTGGTTGATCAGGTATCCTTTGGAGGTGCTTATCCAGTTCTCTCTTGAACACTGTGAGGGGTTTGCCAGTTATGTCCCTTATGTGTAGTGGAAGCGTGTTGAACAGTCTCGGGCCTCTGATGTTGATAGAGTTCTCTCTCAGAGTACCAGTTGCACCTCTGCTTTTCAACGGGGGTATTCTGCACATCCTGCCATGTCTTCTGGTCTCATGTGATGTTATTTCTGTGTGCAGGTTTGGGACCAGCCCCTCTAATATTTTCCACGTGTAAATTATTATGTATCTCTCCCGCCTGCGCTCAAGGGAATACAGATTTAGGCTCTTTAGTCGGTCCCAATAGTTTAGATGTTTTACCGAGTGGATTCTAGCAGTAAAGGATCTCTGCACGCTCTCCAGGTCAGCAATTTCACCCGCAGTGAAAGGGGCTGTCATTGTGCAGCAGTACTCCACTCTAGAGAGCACAAGCGTTTTGAAAAGTGTCATCATCGGTATAGCATCTCTAGTGTGAAAAGTTCTTGTTATCCAACCTGTCATTTTTCTTGCAGTTGTGACGGCTACTTTATTGTGTTCTTTAAAGGTAAGGTCTTCCGACATGAGTACACCCAGATCCTTTACATTGCCTTTTCGTTCTATGTTATGATTTGCCTGAGTTTTGTACGTGGTTTCAGTTTTTATATTTTCATTTTTTCCATAGCGCATGAGCTGGAACTTGTCTTCGTTAAACACCATATTATTTTCTGTAGCCCATAGAGGGTACTCTGGTATACAGAGTAAACCAGATTTTCTGTAGCCCATGGAGGGTACTCTGGTATACAGGTACAATTATGGGAAACTGGTTCGTCCATGAACACTGATACTATAATGCCCCATGAAAGTAGTACATTCAGCTATGATGGATGGTGGTGGTGGTGGTGGTGGTGGTGGTGGTGGTGGTGGTGGTGGTGGTGGTGGTGGTGATGATGATCGTGGTGGTGGTGGTGGTGGTGGTGGTGGTGGTGGTGGTGATGATGATCGTGGTGGTGGTGGTGGTGGTGGTGGTGGTGGTGGTGGTGGTGGTGGTGGTGGTGGTGATGGTGATGGTGATGGTGATCGTGGTGGTGGTGGTGGTAGTGGTAATGATAATACTAGTGGAAGTGCGTACCTAACAGCGGATACGGGAAGTGAAGTTTAGCTCTTCGTGTCCGTCCTACTGGTGTATGGAACTGGGTGTAGCGCCGGTGATGGGGACACATCCCACACCCTGTACACTCTGTGCTACACCATCACCACAAAACACACACGTATGGAGGAACAAAATCACGTCCTTCGCTCCTGTCTATTCGCTTTAATACACGGACTACATCAGTCGTTGATGCTGTGGCAACTTGAAGCTAATATCAAGTATTGAAGCATGTTTATTGATTTGCAAGGATTATCAGAGACGCAACCAACCATAATTACTTCCTGTCAATTACAATTTAAATCCAAACAAAGTTTAGTAATTAAGTAAATTGTCACTGCACACTGGAACAAACCTGGGACATAAACCATTGAGTGAACATACCCTTGACAGCTTTAAATATTTTAACATAAAGAACACACAGCGAATTTCAATATATTGTTAGTAATTAAAAAGTAAAGATAAAATTGGTTCAAAATCACATCATCAATTAAATTTGGATACCTAAGTTGGTTAATATATTACGTTCTTTATTAAAACAAATAAATGTTAATTTATTAAAAATTACGCGTGAAACCGTATAAATGTTTTTGTCATTTGAGAAGTAATGTCCTCCTTATGCCTGTAATCGTCTCCTACTGCTCACGGCAACTTTATAAACGGATTCAAGAAGAATTCTACATTAAAATCTCGTTTGGGTGAATCCTGGCGATACGCGTTTTCAAGTCTGTCTTCACTAACTCCTTGGGTCCGGATTTAAGACGCTGAATCCAGTTTTCGGGCGTGTTTCGCGTCGTGTTGAACAGATTGGGTTGATGACTACTTAAGTATGGCGTCGGCATTCTTGCACTATTTTGAGGCATGAGGATTTCTAGCGAATGAATTTCTCTTTGTTCCCGACTAATCATCTTCAGATGTCTCCATCTCTCTCTGTAACTGTCTCTGATCTACCTGTCTGATTGTCTGTCTAACTGTCCGTCTATGTCTCTTTGTCAGTATGTCTGTCTCTGTCTTTCTGTATAAGGGGTAAGTCTTATATTTTCTGTTTTTCTACAGCACTTTCTCTGTCCTCTCCACCCACAATACTTGTATCATTTCTCTCTCACAATTCTTCGCTTCTCCCTTCTACCTCCGGTTTTTTAGCTTCCTCTTCCCCTCCCAGTTCGACCCTCGCTTACCATGTACTCTCGACTGGAAAGAATCGCCCAAGAACGCTTCCTGCAAGGTGTTCAAAAAGTACAGATGCTACACAAAATTCTCTCTCTCTCTCTCAGAGAATTTAAAAGATTCTTTTGTAAATTATTACAGTATAAAACTATAAAAAACACATAAGTTATATGTAGTAAAAGTATCCGAGAAGACAAATATTATTATTGATATTGTAATCAGCAACAATACAAATTACAAATATAATTGGGTAAATAATCAGAATACCCATAGAAAATGAATATAATCCTTGCATAGTACGAATGAGCAGTTACACCTACGACTCTCTTAAAGTTTACACTGAAACTATAATTGTTAACGTAACTACGTTCAAAGATATCTGATTTATTATTCAGTAATTTAAGTGCGTCTCATCTCTTCTTCACCCCTTATTTACATTTTCCTCTCTCGCTCCTAATGTCATTTGCTTCCTCATTCCATTTCCTGTCTCACTCTCATTGTGTTCTTCTGGTTCCGATGTTCTCCTTCCTGTCTACTCTTCCTTGTGGTCCCTCAGTCTGTCTCAACTGTCCCGCTCTCTCTCAAGTCCAGGCTCACCGCATCCCGGTGTTCATTTACATTTTCAATTTACCTGCGTTGTCATCGCTCTCCTCGACCATCAGGTGATNATCTTTGGGGGGGTCCAACGGTCCATTTGTATGATGAAATAATTGCCATAAGTACTATAATTTAAGGAGGATGGACTGTGCTTGTCTTATTAAAGATCTTCCTTCTACGTTGTTCCAGACTCTCATATACCTCTCTCTTCCTCTGCCACTTCTTCCTTCGTCGGCTAGTTGTTCTCCTCTTCGTCAAGCACTTCTTCCTTCGTCGGCTAGATGTTCTCTTAGTTCTCCTCGTGTAGCCTAATTTCATCTTCGTATTGCCCCACTCCTCTTTATCTAGTCCTTTTCATGGTTTAGCCCCCTTTTCCTTCCACAAGTACACACACACACACACACACACACCACACACACACACACACACACACACACCACACACACCACACACACACACACACACACACACACTTGTCCAGTATACACAATCTCCTTAAACCTTTGATCTCAATTTTCAATTTTCAAATTAAGCTTCATACACAAAACTAACTTCTCGATAAAGATTTAGCTTCTCCCCCTTCTCCCCACCAATCCTCTCTCTCTCTCTCTCTCTCTAGCAGGGCCAAGCCACATTTTCCCACAAAGGCTTCTGGTTTCACTAGCGTCTATATCTTACCGCAGGAAGATAGCCTCTCGTATAAGCCATTCGGATCTCCATTAGTCTGGCTTGGCTTCCCCACTCGGTTATAAATTTCGATGCAAGTTTTATCTAGTTTTAAGGTGGGAGCGTCTTGTGGTGTTTCTCTTTTGGAGGGAGCAAGGGTAGGTAACTTTTTGTCCGTGGATTTTTGTGCGAACTCGGTGCGTTGAGGGGTTTGCTGGGCACTGATTGGTTTGCTGACTCTGCAGCGCCTGTTGCTGGGATCTTGGTTGATTGTCGTGACAGGCGCTGATTGGATCATGTCTTCTTTGGTTAGCGTGGCGGGCGCTGATTGGTCTGTTTCTCCTCTCGTGACGTGCGCTGATTGGTTCTTTGCCTATCATGACGATCATCTCTCTCTCTCTCTCTCTCTCTCTCTCTCTCTTTCTTTCTCTCTCTCTCCTACTATTACATACTTTCCAAACATGCATTGCAATTTCCAGCTTACACAGAGATAATGTAGCCGATCTAGAGATATTAAAACAAAAAAAAGATAAGACAAAAGATAAGGTTTGAAAAGTGAAAATTCAAGTATGATCAGGAATGAATGATATCCATTTTGTGAATTTATATGATAGATCGAAATATAGTGACGTCTCGCTTACCTTTTGCTTATTAATAGTACCTGCTATTAATTACCAAAATTACCAGTCATATCTACGTGCATTTTACATATAAATTCATCTCGGATGGTTTTTGCTAGCTTCAATTCATGTCATCTTTGATGCTTTTTTGGCTAGTTTCAATTCATGTCATCCCTTAAGGCTGGAGAAACATTAATTTATTCATCTCTGTTTTGAGTTATTTTGATGCATTTGAAGTTAGATCATGACCCCCTTTATCTCATCTTTTTTTCTAGATTGATCATATCAAATTTGGTTTATGTAACTCATCGTCTTTTTGATTCCGGGGCCCACTTGATATGTTTTCTACAGGAGGTGAGTAAAATCTACCTACTAGACTCTGTGTGTGTGTGTGTGTGTGTGTGTGTGTGTGTGTGTGTGTGTGGTGTGTGGTGTGTGTGTGTGTATTCACCTAGTTGTGTTTGCGGGGGATGAGCTTTTTGCTCTTTTGGCCCGCCTCTCAACTGTCAATTAACTGTTACTGACTACTAAATAACTATTTTTTTTTCTCTCCACACACACACACACACACACACACACACACACACACACACACACACACACACACACACACACACACACACACACACAGGAAGCAGCTCCGTAACAGCTGTCTAACTCCCAGGTACCTATTTACTGCTAGGTAACAGGGACATTCAGGGTGAAAGAAACTTTGCTCATTTGTTTCTGCCTGGTCCGGGAATCGAACCCGGGCCGCAGAATTACGAGACCTGCGCGCTGTTCACTCAGCTGCTTGACCCCCTGTGTGTGTGGTGTGTGTGTGTGTGTGTGTGTGTGTGTGTGTGTGTGTGTGTGTGTGTGTGTGTGTGTGTGTGGTGTTGACTGGTTGGTAAATCAATTGACCTACGAAAAATACACAAGCATTAACTTCCCGTATATAGTTTTTCCAAACTTGTGGTTGAACAATATTTACCATTATTATGCAAATTAGGAGACCTTGGCTGCTTTTTGGGTTTGTCTTTTCTTGTTGCTAATTCTTCTTTACATTCTAGGTCCCTGTTAATCGCTTTTCTCTCTTCGCTTTCCTTTTATTTTTTTCATAAGAACATAAGAATGCAAACGACTTTTGGTCAACAAGAGGCAATTTTGATTTTTTAACACTTTCACTACACTCATTCCCTGCATTCTCTCTTCTCAGTAATATTACTTTCATTCCTCTCTTGGCTCCTCTCCTCTCTTTCGCTCTCCAACTTTATCATTGCTCGCTTATTTCTTCTCACCTCTCGTTTTCTCTCCTACGAAACTTTCAACACTTTCTCAAGTATTTACTATTCTCGTATATTTCCTACTTTCTCACATCCCATGAAATAAACTGAGTGATATGCTGAGTTAATTTTTACACCTGAGCGACGTTTTACATAGATATTCCTGCACGGGCCCCTTTCGCGCCCGTGCAGAAGAGGATAGTCTACTAAGTCACTCGTTTCTATCTTACTTAGGCGGTGGATGTGTATTTATGACTCTCATGTTGGCTTCAGTGAGGTTATGTCCAACAACTTCTGCGCTGTTAAATCTCATTTGAATTCTTATTTGGTTCTTACTCTGCACGGTGTTGGATAATGTTCCAGCGGTCTGCTGGGCATTTCTCCACAGTGATGACATGTCCTCTATTCTTTTGAAACCAGTAAGCCTATTATCCATGCACCTAGGTATTCAGGCATGATGTAATGTAAGTGCACTTCTGTTTTTCCTATTGTTCCCTTTCATTAAAATAAGTGGTTAGTATTTTATTGAATTCTTATACCAATCCGCAGGTCCGTCGTTTTCTTTCTTTTTTCTACCACAGACGAGGCCACACATTTACAATGGTAACCAGCATATATACCTTTGCTACTGTCCTCCATGGACAGGGTTAGAGATATGTTAAACATATAGTTCAGTGATTTATTGTACAATCAACCACAGAAGGTGATTGTAGTGCTTTTAAAATGCTAATGTAACCTACATACATAAATACAGACTTACGTCTATCCTACATAAACAGTGTTCAAGGTATCTTTTACATAGTGTCATTAATGTGCGTTTACAAAGATAAAATGTAATTCTAACCATCTTGTCTCTGCTGGTCCACTGATCCGCCTGTGAAGAATGTGAAGCTGTCAGATACCAAATTTGCTTCTACATTCATTTGTATAATGATGCGTTACAGATGGGGGACCTATGGAGGGTAGAAATAGCCTAAGCTACTCTATCCTTTTGAGATGTATCTTACTGTCTCAATAAACGTACTTGAACAGATGAGGGTTCGGCTAATTCTTTTTTTTTCCCTTTATGACACACAACCTTAAAGTTCGCTGCCAACGATTCTTGGCGACATCGAAGACTGAGTGAATTTCGCCGACACCCCTCACAGTGATGATGCTTCTGATCTCGAATGGACTGATGGTTATTATAGCACAGTGGGTCCACTTGTTGCTATTGGATGTCCGTCTGTCCCAAGCTACATCTAGTTTAATGTTAGTTTAGAATCTGTTCCTTCCCCAAGATATTCATATTGTATAACCCACTGATCCCCACCACAATGGTTGTACTATTCATATCACTCGTGCTGCCCCGTCTTGAGTACTGCTCGACACTCACTTCCTCCTTCAGACCGGGAGAGATTGCCGAAAGGGAATAATTTTTATTCGATATACNTTTGTAACAGTATAGTAAACTATAGAGAAAAATTTCTTTTGAAGCCTTTCAATGTTTCAAGTTATTATCATCAAAACAACCGGGATGATTATTGTGATGAAACAATGAATGAGAACGGGAAGGAAATCTTCAGATCTTGGATATACAGTGTATACAGTGACGTCTTTCAAGAGCCAGCCCCCTCATCGGTAAATAATATAAATTATACAACACATCAAGAGCCACTGTAAAACATATATATATATATATATATATATATATATATATATATATATATATATATATATATATATATATATTACAGTGGCTCAAGTGCGTTTAGTTCTATCAAGTGCGCTTAGTTTGTTCACAGTGTAAACAGCTGATAGAAGCCTTGAACGCTAAGTAATGAAATGTAAACAAACCTTACCAAACAAGAGGAGTACCCGGACATTGTACCAAATATTACGAGTACCCAGACATATTGTACATATTGTACAACTGGCATATTGGCCAAACATAAATACCTACATTACACGAACGCTTTCAGACCGAACACCAGAACGTCCATCGTCAGTAAAGGAATATACAGTACTAAGTATTATAAGCTCATACAAGATCCCTAAAATATGTAATTAAATTGTCAGACCCTCGGTAATCGACCTAATGCACATTTTCAATGATAAATTGTTCGCAAGCTTTAGGGAATTAACATTCACGAGTGAACCCGTGGAGGTATAACAAGTAGATGGAGGTTTACATGTTGGGTAGTGTGTGTGTACTCACCTAGTTGTACTCACCTAGTTGTGCTTGCGGGGGTTGAGCTCTGGCTCTTTGGTCCCGCCTCTCAACCGTCAATCAACAGGTGTACAGTTTCCTGAGCCTAATGGGCTCTATCATATCTACACTCGAAACTGTGTATGGAGTCAGCCTCCACCACATCGCTTCCTAATGCATTCCATTTGTCAACCACTCTGACACTAAAAAAGTTCTTTCTAATATCTCTGTGGCTCATTTGGGCACTCAGTTTCCACCTGTGTCCCCTAGTGCGTGTGCCCCTTGTGTTAAACAGCCTGTCTTTATCAACCCTGTCGATTCCCCTGAGAATCTTGAATGTGGTGATCATGTCCCCCCTAACTCTTCTGTCTTCCAACGAAGTGAGGTTTATTTCCTGCAGTCGCTCCTCGTAGCTCATACCTCTCAGCTCGGGTACTAGTCTGGTGGCAAACCTTTGAACCTTTTCCAGTTTAGTCTTATGCTTGACTAGATAGGGACTCCATGCTGGAGCCGCATACTCCAGGATTGGTCTGACATATGTGGTATATAATGTTCTGAAAGATTCCTTACACAAGTTTCTAAAGGCCGTTCTTATGTGTGTGTGTGTGTGTGTACTCACCTAGTACTAGGTGTGTACTTACCTAAGTGTAGTTACAGGATGAGAGCTACGCTCGTGGTGTTTCGTCTTCCCAGCACTCTTTGTCATATAACGCTTTGAAACTACTGACGGTCTTGGCCTCCACCACCTTCTCACCTAACTTGTTCCAACCGTCTACCACTCTTGTTTGCAAAAGTGAATTTTTTTATGTTTCTTCGGCATCTGTGTTTAGCTAGTTTAAATCTATGACCTCTTGTTCTTGAAGTTCCAGGTCTCAGGAAATCTTCCCTATCGATTCTATCAATTCCTGTTACTATTTTGTACGTAGTGATCATATCACCTCTTTTTCTTCTGTCTTCTAGTTTTGGCATATTTAATGCCTCTAACCTCTCCTCGTAGCTCTTGCCCTTCAGTTCTGGGAGCCACTTAGTAGCATGTCTTTGCACCTTTTCCAGTTTGTTGATGTGCTTCTTAAGATATGGGCACCACACAACCGCTGCATATTACCTGGTTGATACCTGGTTGATGGGGTTCTGGGAGTTCTTCTACTCCCCAAGCCCGGCCCGAAGCCAGGCTTGACTTGTGAGAGTTTGGTCCACTAGGCTGTTGCTTGGAGCGGCCCGCAGGCCCACATACCCACCACAGCCCGGCTGGTCCGGAACTCCTTGGAGGAATAAATCTAGTTTCCTCTTGAAGATGTCCACGGTTGTTCCGGCAATATTTCTTATGCTTGCTGGGAGGACGTTGAACAACCGCGGACCTCTGATGTTTATACAGTGTTCTCTGATTGTGCCTATGGCACCCCTGCTCTTCACTGGTTCTATATTCTAGCTTTGGCCTCACAAAAGTCGTGAACAATTTCTTTAGTACATCGCCATCCATGTATTTAAAAGCAATTCTGAAGTTAGAAAGCATAGCATAGGCTCCTCGCACAATATTCTTTATATGGTCCTCAGGTGATAGTTTTCTATCTAGAACCACCCCTAGATCTCTTTCTTTATCAGAATTCTTTAAAGATTTCTCACATAATATATAGGTTGCGTGGGGTCTATGTTCTCCTATTCCACATTACATAACGTGGCATTTATTAACATTAAATTCCATTTGCCAAGTGGTGCTCCATATACTTATTTTGTCCAGGTCATCTTGAAGGGCATGCCAATCATCTAAGTTTCTTATCCTTCCTATTATCTTAGCATCATCAGCAAACATGTTCATATAATTCTGTATACCAACTGGTAGATCATTTATGTAAACAATAACCATGACATCAATATAACATCACGTGTGTGTGTGTGTGTGTGTGTGTGTGTGTGTGTGTGTGTGTGTACGTATGCGCATACGTGTGTTATTTGCTTAAACTTACTCTGAAACAACACTGCATCTTCAGTGGAAATCAGGTTGGGAACGCTTGGACGATTGCACCAGGACAATGACTGTCAATTCTTGTCTCCTCCTCCGTACAAAATTAGAGAAACTAAGCGCCCTCGATTCATGAGCTGCAACAATATACAGCAACCAAAAAAGACCAAATAAAAATCATAAAAAAGTATAAAACCTGAAGAACGTGTCAACAACAGCATTCCTAAAGGACTTTTAACATCCGCTAATTACCCAAGGTAAAAACTAAATGGGTGAAGCTGAAGGGTAATCATTTGCTGTGAAGAGTTATGTAAATGTAAACATCATCTCGCGCTTCTGAGATGCGATGCTGTGAAACCCAATTTATGTTTCTGTCTTTTGTTAGACATGTCTCTAACGTAGTACACTCTATGTCCATAAGCGCTAAGACAATATCTACACCCTTTCATTGTGATATATATATATATATATATATATATATATATATATATATATATATATATATATATATATATGTATATATAACTTCAGTGGCATATAGTCCTGGGGACCATTCAGGCTTGTTCGCATATATGTGTATATATATATATATATATATATATATATATATATATATATATATATATATATATATATATATATATATATATATATATATATGTTATGGTGCCCTCTCCTATCTCTTTCGTTGCCTGCTGTAAGAGTCATATCGACTCTCCCTACAGGGAGAAACTTACATTATAAGTCTGTAGGTAAGGGGAAAGAGGCGCCCGGATATAAATGAAATAGTATCCCCTACTGCAGATATGACGTTTTGGAATGGACGCTAGCCGTGTGCGGATTGGGTGACTCGGGTCACAGGCGACCAATCAGAGCCCGCCGTGACGTCACCGAGTACCCGGGCGGCGCCAATGTCAGAGTTGACCTGACAGTGAAGGGAAGAGAACGCTCCTCAGTCAGCTCTCGAAGATTGGAGGCTAAACAGGCCTTTCTCAATGGATTAGAGCTAGCCATCGCATCCCACCTGATATATAGGAGACCCCGCGCTTCTGGGAAGCAAAAAGGAACCAAGTTGAGTGGGCAGAGAAGTGCCAAACTTGGAGAATTGTCAGCGACGACGCTGGGCAGCGGCGCGTGACGTTGAGGGCCTGAAAGGTGTGGCGGGCAGGCATGCTGTGACTGGGTCACATCCACTGAGGGTGTTGGAGGGACGACACCGTTTCTAGGACGAGAAGCAGTACCTTGTGGAAGGAACGTGTGTGCGAATATGGTGATTAGCTCAGCGCCCATTGATGGACCAGGACTGGGATAGCTGAACCCCAGGGATTGGAACGGCGAAGACGCGAAGGCTTCACGACACCTGAGGACCTGTGGGAACGTTCCTGGATCGCCGAGGATCGACTCAGGAAGCATAGGACCCTCACACCATCGAGGGACAGGCGTCGTGAGCCAAGGATTGTTAAGGTAGATCATTTTCCCTCCCATTACCCCTTTGTGAGAGTAGGCTAGATAGGCCATTATATTCACTTATATATGTGGAAATAGGATATTAATGCTTTAGTAGCAGAATAGGCTGCAGGGCAGCTTATGTCCAGGACTGTCAGAGAGGACAGTGTGTGTGGATGGCAGGACAGTGAAGAAGAGGAGCCGACGTGGTGAAGAGGCCCTTCTGTGAGAGTGTGTGACTCCTGTCTATCTGCCCAGTTGAAGGAGCCTGGAGAACGTGAGAGAAGAGTTGCTGACAATCTCCAAGTTATTATTATTATTTTCATTTCCTTGTATCACTTGTAATCATATGTGTGATCATGTAATTCGTGTCAGTAAATTCACACATTTTACTATTGTGTTTAAGTGTGCCTCCATTGCAAACTTTCTCTATTGAGCATACACGAGGGTTATCATAGTACCATTTAGGGGACATCACGTTCCCTATAGAATTTCTTATTGCCTAGGGAGTGGCACACAGCACAGACTTATATAAAGTGCACCCTTAGCCATCCGATCAGTACTAGTGCCTGAATGGCGGCAACTAGTAACGTGGTGGTTAGAGTGAGGTAAAGCCACACGGACCTTCAAGGGAGTGTACCCTGGGCCGACAGTCCAATAGTAGATCTTGGGAGTAGCAACACTCTGGCAACAGACAACATGTATACACCCACTGAACTGCATCGCTGGGGTGCAGATATAATAACCCAGCTGGCGACCTTGTTGAGGAAGAGATAGAGAAGACAGGCGGGAAAGGAGTTCCTGCAACCTCTTTGTCCGGCAGGCAAGACTCAGGGAGGTCATTGTTATAAGGTAAGCCCGAGTCTTCCTTCACTCCTCCACGGGTCTAGGCCGGAATTGCTGATAGCAGTTTCCCCGTGGTTGACTGAAGGGCTTCCAGGGTGAGTCAGTGGCACCCCTTCAGTGGTGGAAGCAAAGACCTGCGGAGGTGGGCATTGCTGGTCCTCTCCTGTGGGACCAAGGAGACTCCGGTGAATCCCGGGAGTCGGAGGGGCTGAGTATTCGGCCTTTCGAGCCCCTAGCAGCCGAGTGTTAGCAGAGCCCCGGCCCACCCCCCGTGACAATATATATATATATATATATATATATATATATATATATATATATATATATATATATATATATATATATATATATATATATATATATATGTATGTTCGTGTGTGTGTGTTCACAGATCAAATCGACACATTAATCGTGAGTATAAAAAAACATTACAGCGTTATTCAGTACCAAAATATAATGAAACAAGTGAGCATTCATTTGTTACGCGTGAAAGCACTTCACGCTTGTTGAACTTTAAGCCCCGGTTATAAACATATAATACACAATTTTCCACAAAATTTCCCATATTTCAGATCAATTTATGGTATAAATTTATGAAATTATACATAATTAATATTATTAATAATAATAATATAGGATAAAAACCCACACTTGTGTATTTGTGAAATTTATGAAAGGAATTTACAGCAAGTCTTTCACACTCTCCTGAGTGCTTTGTCAAGCTCTGAATGTGTGGTTAGGACAAGACTTACATCTCAACGTCTAACGAGGGTGCTATCCTGTTGTTGTTGTTTTAGATTTAACTACTCAGAGCGAAATGTCCATGTAGCACGGGTTATAGTGAGCCCGTAAGGCTGCTATCATAGGTCCAGTCCTCTTATCCTTCTTGACGTCCTGACCAGGTCACCACTATTACCAACTGGCTGTTGTTGTCATAGATTCAGCTACTCGGAACAAGTTCCAAGTAGAACGGGCTATGGTGAGCCCGTAGTGGACTTACCTGGCACAGGAGCGGTGCTGTCACCGATTGGCTGATGATTGATGAAGATTAAGCCACCCAAGAGGTGGCACGGACATGAATAGCCCATAAAAATAGCCAGTAATACCGACTGACGATGTACCTGCGGTAATGTCTTCTACGGAAAAATGGTCATGAGACCTTTCTGTACTCCTGCTATTCTGGGAACTGTAGCTGTTATTAATAATAGAAGTGATCATCTGGATGTTATTCCTTGTAACCCTCTCTATACCCCAAGGAACACGGCTAATGACACTGCTTTCATTCATCCATTTATGGAGATAAAATTTGAATTCACTCAGAATAATTTTCCTATTAAAGCTATCCTCCAAAGTAAAGCTTTTGTTACCAGCGAAAGTATTCAGAGTATTTATAAGAACCCCATCCACTGCCCTTCTAGTTCTAATATTATTATTTTTTATAGATTACTTCACATTTCTTAAAACCATTATTGTGATATTTTTCCCAACTATGGTTATCACACACAGAGATGACACTAACGTGATGCATCAAATGAACAAATCCAACTATGGTTAGCTACAGTTGGAACACCACAAAGTGCACGCCAAAACTTAAATAGTGCTGAACGGGGTGAGAATAGCTCGAGCTACCTCATCATTTTGTGTGTGTATTTATACCTCAAACTTATTTCAATCATCGGGAGACATCTCCCGTCCACGAGGCTAACCATAGCCCGTGCTTCTTGCTCCGCTCCTGTGCCAGGTAAGTTACGGGCTCACCATAGCCCGTGCTACTTGGAACTTGTTCCGAGTAGCTGAATCTATAACAACAACATTATTTCAATTTCAATATACGCCATTTTTGGCCTATCTTGAGATGATTTCGGGGCTTTTTTTTTAGTGTCCCTGCGGCCCGGTCCTCGACGAGGCCTCCACCCCCAGGAAGCAGCCCGTGACAGCTGACTAACACCCAGGTACCTATTTTACTGCTAGGTAACAGGGGCATAGGGTGAAAGAAACTCTGCCCATTGTTTCTCGCCGGCGCCTGGGATCGAACCCAGGACCACAGGATCACAAGTCCAGCGTGCTGTCCGCTCGGCCGACCGGCCTAAGATGAAGGAAAAAGATTACACACACTTCCCTTCCCTTTCCTTCCATTCCGTAGTTAAATACCAGGACACAATGGTCACTTGCTCCTAGTGGTACTTGGTGCTCCAAGTTCTCAACGTCTTCTTCACTCTGGGTGAAGATCAGGTCCAGGCAGACTTGGTGTATCTTCTCCCCTTTCTCTTATGTTCTCCTTTACATGTTGAGTTGAGAAGTTTCCTTCTACAACTTCCACTAATTTCGCCCCCCCCCCCAATCTTTCTTCCTCACAATGAGGATTTCTGGATTTCCAGTCAATCTCTCCATGCTTTAGGTCCTTCATGTGTATGTGTGTGTGTGTGTGTGTGTGTGTGTGTGTGTGTGTGTGTGTGTGTGTGTGTGTGTGTGTGTGTGTGTGTGTGTGTGTGTGTGTAGATATTTAATAAAATGATAGTTATCCAGCAGGTGTGAGATGGGAGGTTGGGAGGCCTACAAGGCAACTTTTACTGCCTCTCTCTAGTCGTATCTTTGTTTATACACATTTGCTCGTGTGACAGCCAAGGTTGGCAGGGAGATATATAGCTTAGCTCAGCGACCACCGGCAACAGCAGCAGCAGCAGCAGCAACAGCAGCAGCTGGAATTACATCACCAGCAGCTCTAGTAACAGAAACAGGAACAGCAGAAGCAGTAACAACATTATCATTAACAGTTGAAGCAGCAGCAGCAGTAGGAAGAGCAGAAACTCCGGGCACTAGACAGCCATACCACCCTTAACAACCTTCACCCCCAGAGGACCCTGATGACTTATAACCCATGACACCTGGGTTGTGTGTGTGTGTGTGTGTGTGTGTGTGTGTGTGTGTGTGTGTGTGTGTGTGT
>WNGS01165751.1:22522822-22536290 GCA_020271785.1 Procambarus virginalis | reverse complement strand
TGAACCCTGATCGCCCCTACTGTGTTGCCTTCTTCTATTTCTTGTTGACTGTTGGTCTGATTTTGTATGCCTCGGTTGTGCTGTTGTTACCTTTCTGGCAGTGGTGGTTTTGGCAGGAGAGGGGAGGGGTGCCTGGTTGTCCTCTCTAGGAGAAACTAGTTATGGCTCTAATGACTGAGGAAACTAGTGATTTGTCTCTCCTTGCAGGGATAACTAGGCATTCATTTAGCCAGTTGAATTATAATGATAAACGAACGGAGGTTTAGACAGACATACAAACACTAATACAACACTCAACATTCAGACATACATGGGCACAAATAAGCATGCACACACAAGCAATGACCATACAGAAGATATGAAACTAGCAGGTTTTAGTGGAGTAATGAGTGGGGAGAGAGGAAATATGTATCAAACAGGATTTTATTAAGTAGAAAATAGTGGAGAATATCGGAAGGTAAGGAGCGGTGTTCCGCAAGGATATGTACAAGGATCCACTCTTTTCACCAGCTATAGGTCATGGCTCATCATTCGATGCAAAACTGCTACAAATAAATAATATGGAGGAGTGTTGCCGAGAGCGTTATGAACGTCTCTATAATACTCAGATGTCGTCTGAGAGATGGCTACTAGACTTTAACCATGACAAATGCAAGGTTATAAGGGCGGAACGCGAATCAGAAAAGGAAAAAGATTTAAGAATAATAAACTTCAAGGCAGACGCCATAAGAACATAATATTATTACACGATGCTGGTGACTATTCCAGCAACTGGATAAGAGGTACTCAGAGCACTTTACTTATACAATGTAAGAGCATGTAAGTGCCAGACCTTCCCACTCTCAGTACTCATCTCACCTGAGGAACCTAAAGCGAGGTACGCCACTGAACTTCTTCAAGTACTGTATACTGCATCTTCAAGTACTGTATACTGCCTCTTCAAGTACTGTATACTGCCTCTTCAAGTACTGTATACTGCCTCTTCAAGTACTGTATACTGCCTCTTCAAGTACTGTATACTGCATCTTCAAGTACTGTATACTGCATCTTCAAGTACTGTATACTGCCTCTTCAAGTACTGTATACTGCCTCTTCAAGTACTGTATACTGCCTCTTCAAGTACAGTATACTGCCTCTTCAAGTACTGTATACTGCCTCTTCAAGTACTGTATACTGCATCTTCAAGTACTGTATACTGCCTCTTCAAGTACTGTATACTGCCTCTTCAAGTACAGTATACTGCCTCTTCAAGTACTGTATACTGCATCTTCAAGTACTGTATACTGCCTCTTCAAGTACAGTATACTGCCTCTTCAAGTACTGTATACTGCCTCTTCAAGTACAGTATACTGCCTCTTCAAGTACTGTATACTGCCTCTTCAAGTACTGTATACTGCCTCTTCAGGGACTCTATATGGAGCCACAGGAGGGACCGAGTAAGCCGGACCGTATTGCAAGAGGAAAACAAATAATTGTGACTGAGACACAAGTTATAAAACAGTTGTGAGCGCGGCGTAGCGTGTAGACGGTGGTTGGGGCTCAAAACTAGTTATGATAACAATCTGCTTCGTTGCAGCTACTGCAATACACGATCAATGCCTAAAACGGCAGATTGGTCTTGCATATGAAACACACACACACACACACACAACACACACACACACACACACACACACACACACACACACACACACACACACACACACATACACACACAACACACACACCACACACACACACACCACACACACACCACACACACACACACACACACCACATACACACATACATATAGAGTTGTCATCAGGACCCAAGAGTCCCAGCACGCTTTCACCAAGGTCCATATGCGTATCCTTTTCATGAATATGTTATCCGCCATTTCTTCCACTTCCTTCCTTCCATCCCATCTACCGTGTTTCCCCAGGGATCGATGGACGGTGAGAGGTGGAGGGGGTGTGATAGGCAGGTCGATAGACAGCCCATCGCAGGGACTGTCATCACGTCTTTCCATGACCACGCGAGGCCCTTCTTGATACAGAGACGGAGGGAAGGGTGTTGTCGGGTGGATGGAAGGAAAATAGAAGGAATATAGAAAGGTTATGTTTGGATGAGGGAGAGAGAGAGAGAAGGAGAGAGAGAGAGAGAGGAGAGGAGAGAGAGAGGAGAGAGAAAAAATAAAAAAAAACTGAAAAAGAAAATAAAACAAAAGAGAGAGAGAGAGAGAGATCCCAGTCGCATATTTTTCTTATAAGATAAAAACCTGTGATAAAGTAAGACAATTTCCCTCAAAACCTCAAACCAATGGACAAAGGGAAGGCGATGACCTACGCCAACACCTCAGACCAGCTGGCCTCGCTGTCTACTCTTCCCTAGCACAACAAATGTGTTCCTCTTTACTGAAGAAGGCAAACGTAGCTCTAATTCACAGAAGAAAAACCATTTCAGTAGTTATAACTGTAAACCAGGGTCACTGCTGTCAATCATCGACCAAATTCTCGGAGGAATAATATCACCAAAAATAATTATAAAATTGAAAGTAAAAATGAGAAGAAACGCCCAGCCTCGGCGGACTATAAAAGACGACGAAGCTGGAAGCACCGGCCACCTACAGCTCGTTTACAAAGATGAAAGTGAGTATCTTGAAGCATGACACTCACGGGGTCCTCATTACACCATACAACAGGCACCATTAACTTTATCTTTAGACGTTCAAGGTTATAGTGATGGTTGCACTTTTGCTTAACCAAGAAATGTAAAATGCAAAGAAGCTCTTTAATTGCTAATGTGCAGCAATATGTTGCCGCTGGAGACGATGGCAAGCCACACTTCCTGCTGAGGAAACACACAACGTTGATGGATTGTTACAGGATAAACATAAGTCTCAATAGGCGGAGGCTGAGGCTTACTGAGGAAGTGGACATCCTGGGGGTGAAGCCTGAGAAGGTTCAAGGGCAAAGTACTGAACATAACAAGTTACATAATCAAGACAATTTAGATTGAAACGTTTATTATTAATTCAGCTATTGACTTTAGAGAGAGAGAGGAAAGGAGGGCAAATAGAATTGGTGGGATGGGGGGGGAGGTATAAGGCAAAGGAGGGAGGGAGGAGAGAACATGGTAGAGACAGACGAATTGAGGGAGGAAGGGAGTTAGATGTGTGTGTGTGAGAGAGAAACTGAGAGGACAGAGAGGACTGAGACAGAGAGCGAGATGAGAGAGAGAGAGAGAGGCTGAGGAGATGAGAGAGAGAGAGATGAGAGGAGAGAGAGACGATAGAGAGTAGGAGACAGGGAAGCAGAAAGGGAGGGAGGGATCAACTAAATGAATGAGGGAGGCAGAGAGGGTGTGAGGGAGCAAGAAGAGAGTGAGGGAGGGAGCAGGGTAGTGAGGGAGCAACGAAGGGAATGAGGGAGATGGGATAAGAGAGAAACCAATCACGTGGGAGAGATAACAGGTGGTGCAGCTTTGATAGACTGAGAAACTTATATGGAAATGCTGATAAACGGAGATTAAGAATGGGATGGAAGCTAGGAACATGAAGCGCAGAACAAGGAAATGGTGAAGAGGAAATGAGGGAAGGTGAGGAGGAGAGAAGATAAAATTAATTCTAACTCTGCTTTTTAAACAAATGACTTTATATTTTTATTTACGTATAGTAGGGGAGGGAATGTCATTTACACTCATAGATACACTATGATTGACATAAATAATAACATACACATTGGTATTAGATGAGAGAGAGAGAGAAAGAGAGGAGAGACAGACGACAGACAGGACAGAGAAGGGGGGATTGCCGGAGAGCACACTCAGATCGACAGACTGACAGACAAGGAAAATATACAGGCACACTAGACAGACATAAACGCAGTGGTTTCATCGCACAAGAAGGCCAGACAGTTTCCAACCATATATGTATATTCGATAAAGTTGAGTGAAACATGAGATACCGTGAGAGAGCTGGTGAGTAATGGCATTGTGTGCGTGAGTGTGTTTGTGTGTGTGGGTGTGGTGTGTGTGTGTGTGGTGGTGTGTGTTGTGTGTGTGTGTGTGCTGTGTGGTGTGTGTGTGTCCTCATCTAGTTGTGCTTTAGGGGTTGAGCTCTGGCTCTTTGGTCCCGCCTCTCAACTGTCAATCATCTGGTGTACAGATTCCGGAGCCTACTGGGCTCTATCTTATGTACACTAGAAACCGTGTATGGAGTCACACTCCACCACATCAATTTCCTAAATGCATTTCATTTGTTAACTACTCTGACACTGAAACAAATTCTTTCTAATGTCTCTGTGGCTCATTTGGGGTAATTAGTTTCCACCTGTGAACACCTTGTTCGTGTTTCACCCGTGATAAAGAGTTTGTATTTTTTCACCCTGTAATCCCTTGAGAATTTTGTAGGTGGTTATCATGTTCTCCCCTTACTCTTCTGTTTTCCAAGGACGTGAGGTTTACTTCCCTTAGCCTTTCCTCGTAGCTCATACCTCTCAGTTCCGGGAAGGTGTCTGGTGGCATACCTCTGATATCTCTAGCATTGTCTTGTGTTAAGTAGATATGGACTACAGGGTGGTGGAGTTGCATATTCCAGGATTGGTCTGACATAAGTGGTATACAGGGTCCTGACGGATTCCTTACACAAGGTTTTTAAAGGCAGTTCTTATGTTGGTCAATCTAGCATATGCCACTGTTGATATCCTTTTGATGTGGCTTCTGGGGACAGGTTCGTTGTGTTATCAACCCCCAGATGTTTCTATTGACTCTTGCCGGATTTCACCTCCCAGATGGTACCTTTGTATTCAGCCTGTCTGCTCCCTTCGTCTAATTTCATACTTTACACTTTCCTAAGTTGAATTTTATTAGCCATTTTCTAGACCATTTATCCAGTTTGTCCAGGTCATTCTGTAATTTCTATCTAATCTTCAGCTGTCTTGATTCTTCTCATAATTTTTGCATCAACAGCAAACATTGAAGGAATGAGTCTATACCTCTGGAAGATCGTTTACATATATTAGAAACAGGATGGTCCAAGTACTGAGCCCTGTGAGACATCTCGCCACTCTGATGTCTCCCCCCTCACAGTCACTCTTGTTTCCTGTTGCTTAGGATACTCCCTTGTCCACTGGAGCACCTTACCTTTTAACTCCTGCCATTTGCTCCAACTTTTGTGTGTACTTCACCTAGTTGTGCTTGCGGAGGTTGAGCTGTGGCTCTTTGGTCCCGCTCCTCAACTGCAATCAACTTTGCTGGGTGTGTGTGTGTGTGTGTGTGTGTGTGTGTGGGTGTGTGTGTGTGTGTGTGTGTGTGTGGTGTGTGTGTGTATGTGTTGTTGGCTGTGGTGTGTGTGTGTGTAATTCTGGTGTGAGTGTAATTCTGTGTGTACGTGTGCAATTCTATTAATAATACACAGAGAGTATCACTATTAATAATGATAATGACAATTATAAAATTATAATAATAATAACAATAATAATAATAATAATAATAATAATAATAATAATAATAATAATAATATCAGTGTAATAATAATAATGGAGTCCACAAGCCACAATATCCAAAGTATTCTACCAAATGAACGTGAAGGAATTTTTAACTTTCTCTTGTGTCCCTTTGAGAGCCAAATGGTTCTTTCCAGATATATAAATGGTTCGGCTCTATCAAAGTGAAGGTTTAAACGGTGCTGGTATTGAGGCTGGAGGCGACTGTGTGGTGTGTGTGTGTGTGTGTGTGTGGTGTGTGTGTGTGTGTGGTGTGTGTGTGGTGTGTGTGTGTGTGGTGTGTGTACTCACCTATATGTACTCACCTAATATGTGTCTGCAGGATCGAGCATTGACTCTGGATCCCGCCTTTCGAGCATCAGTTGTTTACAGCAATGACATGACTCCTATCCCATTTCCCTATCATACCTGGTTTTAAAATTATGAATAGTATTGGCTTCCACAACCTGTTCCGTAAGTGCATTCCATTTTCCCACTACTCTCACGCTAAAGAAAACTTCCTAACATCTCTGTGACTCATCTGAGTTTCTAACTTCCATCCATGTCCCATCGTTCTGTTACTATTCCGTGTGAACTTTCGTCTAGGTCCCACTCTGTCAATACCTCTGAGTAATTTTATACGTTCCTCTCATGTACCCCCTCTCCCTTCTTCTTTCTAGTGTCGTAAGCATAGTTCCCCCAGGCGCTCCTCATACCCCATCCCTCGTAGCTCTGGGACGAGTCTCGTTGCAAACCTCTGAACCTTTTCCAGTTTCATTATGTGCTTCTTTAGATGGGGATCTCCATGATGAGGCGGCATACTCTAAGACTGGCCTCACGTAGGTTGTGTAAAGAGCCCTAAATGCCTCTTTCCTTAAGGTTTCTGAATGATGTTCTAACTTTTGCCAGTGTCGAGTACGCTGCTGTCGTTATCCTATTTATATGTGCCTCAAGGTATAGATTAGGTGTTACGTCCACACCCAGGTCTCTTTCGCGCGTCGTCACAGGTAGGCTGTTCACCTTCATTGTGTACTGTCCCTTGGGTCTCCTATCTCCTAGTCCCACTTTCCATAACTTTACATTGGCTCGTGTTGAATTCAAGTAGCCATTTCTCTGACCATCTCTGCAAACTGTTCAGGTCCTCTTGGAGGATCTCGCAATCCTCATCTGTCACAACTCTTCTCATCAACTTTGCGTCATACGCAAACATCGACATGTATGAATCTACACCCGTAAACATGTCGTTAACATTACAAGAAATAGATTGGTCCCAGCACTGATTCTTGTGGTACTCCACTTGTGGTACTGTTCGCCAGGTCGACTTCTCGCCCCTTACCGTAACTCTTTGGCTACTTCCTGTTAGGTAGTTCCTTATCCATATCCATGCTGGGACCTTTCCCCCTACCCCCGTCCTGCCCTCTCGAGTTTGCATCGCAGTCTCATGTGCGGTACTGTACAAAGGCTTTTTGGCAGTCCAGAAATATGCAGTCTGCCCAACCATCTCTGTCCTGTTCTATCCTCGTTATTGTATCATAGAATTCCAGAAGGTGTGTTAGGCACGATTTCCCTGTCCAGAACCCATGTTGATGCTGTTCACAAATCTAATGTTCTCCAGGTGTGCAACCAGTCGTAGCCTAATCATGCTTTCCAGTATTTTACAGGGGAAGCGTGGTCAGTGAAACAGGTCTATAGTTAAGTGCCTCCTCCCTATCGGCTCTTTCTTGAAAGATCGGCACGACATTTGCCTTCTTCCGCAACTGGGCAATTCTCCTGACATAAGTCACTCATTAAAGATTTTTGCCAGAGGCACGCTGAGGGCCTGCGCTGCTTCTCTTAGTATCAACGGTGATACTTTGTCTGGTCTTACTGCTTTAGATGCATCTAGAGTGTTCAACTGTTTCATTACCTCCTGCACTGTCACCTCTATATCTGATAGTCTTTCATCTAGGGTAACCCCTTCCAACAATGGGAGCTGCTCGGGCTTGGTAGTGAACACTCCATGGAAACTTGGCATTCAGTGCCTCACAGATTCCTTGTCACTTTCAGTAGATGTCCCCTCTGCCTTCCATTAGTCTTGTCACTTGGTCGTATACCGACATTTTTCTTCTTATATGACTGTGTAGTAGCTTAGGTTGGTTTTTTCGCTTTGATTGCAATATCGTTCTCATAGGCCCTTTCCGATGTCCGTCTGTTGTTAATTTAATCGTTCCTAGCTCTGTTGCATCTGATCCTGTTGTCCTCTGTCCTTTTGTCTTCTGTATTTCCTCCACTCCAGCCTGCTGGCCATTTTTGCTTCCTGACACTGTCTATAAAACCAAGGGTTATTATAATCCTTCTTATTTTTTCCCTTTACTGTTGGTATAAATCTCTCTTCGGCCTCTTGGCATTTCTGCATGACTAGGTCCATCATATCTTGGGACGGTTTTGCCTCTAATTTCTTCCTCCCACTGCACTTCTCCCAGATAGTCCCTTATCCTCCTATAGTCTCCCTTCCTGTAGTCACTCTCCTTTCCCAGCCCTCTTGGTCCCATGGTCACAAGTTTGAATGTGTGTATGTGTGTGTGTGTGCGTGCGGTGTGGTGTGTGGTGTGTGTGTGTGTGTTGTGGTGTGTGTGTTGTGGGCGTGAGTGTGTGCGTGTGTGTGCGTGTGTGTGTGTGTGTGTGTGTGTGTGTGTGTGTGTTGTGTGTGTGGGGGGCGTGTGACATATATTTTGTGTGTGCGTGATGGCATACCTCTATATGTGTGTGTGTGTGTGTGTGTGTGTGTGTGTGTGTGTGTGTGTGTGGTGTGTGTGTGTGTGTGTGTGTGTGTGTTGTGTGTGTGTGTGTGTGTGCGTGCGTGTTGCAGATTTGCGGCCATTTATGTGAACGCATTAAAACCACCTGAACAATGCTACCACCTCCAACTCTACCACCACTAAACACCACTTTTCACAACCACCCAGCACCAATCTTCATTAGACCAATACTGGAATATGAAGAACCTTCCTGGAATCCACACCCCTGCGATTCACAGAACGAAAACTAACAAAGTACAGTCGCTTGCAATAGGATTAGCGCCAGAGCTAAGAGGGTTAAGTCATGAAGATAGATTAAGGGAATTAGATCTCTCAAATCTAGAGGACAAAAGACCCCCGTACACCTGTTAGGTAAGTGCTAATAGGTAAGCCCCTCCACCACTCCTGCCACCACCACCATCACTACCACGGCCCACCACCACCACCACCACCCACCATCACTACCACCACGACCACCAACCACCACAACTCAGCACGGAACAATCTACTTAACAGATAAGTAACAATCCTATACCAATAAACTATATCAGTACCCCATGCAATTATCATATTAAGGTCATGACTTATACAAATGTTCTAATTACAAAGAAACAAGAGACCGTGATTATTATCAAGAGGACAGCACAACCCTACATGTATAAACATACATATATATATCTGCATACTATGCATACACAGCATGCATACATGGATAACCACACAACATACATGCATGGCTAACGGCCTACAGCATACATACATGGCTAAATACACAAAACATAAATACACGAATAACCACACATCATACATGCATGGCTAGCTACATACAGCATACATATATGATCTACACACAACATACATACAGGAATAACCACAGAACATACATGCATGGCTCACTAAACACAGCATACATAGACGAGTAACCACACAGCATACATAGACGCTGTAACCACACAGCATACATAGCCGAGTAAACCCACAGCATACATAGACGAGTAAACACACAGCATACATAGACGAGATAAAACACAGCATAACATATGAGACACACAACCATCCATATATCCAGCCCATCCTTCTGAGATGAAAGTACTCATTGTAACTATTTGCTTGAAAGTACGATTATGGATGCGATAGACCATCATAAAGTTGATTTTTTGTACTTCTGTACTTTTTGTAATGTATCCAGTTCGGAAAAAAATAAAGCTAAAACCAAAGTTTAAACCCTCAAAGACCTAGTACAGCATATATACGTACTATATTAGGCCTAGGATAGCGTGCGTTAGGCCTAGCATTGCTAGTAGAGATAGGTTCTATAATTATGTTGCAGTTTCTCATTGGCAAATTTTCACCAGCGGTGACACAGTTGCCACCAGACACGCCGATACAGCACAAGCCCTGAGAGACAAACGCCCACCAGAGCTCCACGTGACGACAGTGTTTCCCTAGTCGGTGTCACCAAAGTAGAACCCCTGTGTGTGTGCTCGAACCTGTGGTGCATAAAGCAGCTTTATCCTTCCCGCCAGGATCAAGAGGCGGGTTGACAGGTCTAAGACCCAACCATATCAAACAAATACTCAACCCTGCACTGAGAGACATTGCACAGGACCTCCTGGAGGAACTAACTAGATTCACCAACATATGCCTAGTTGGCAACATACCAGAGACCATACGGCCTTTCTGTACCCTGAGGAAAAGGAATGGATGAATCAGCTGTGGGCAATTCACGTTTCAACTAACATGGGTTAGTTGGTTTCAACTAACATGGGCTCGAAGATTACGCAGAAAATAGATAAAAAAGTATTGTATGTGTAGACTACAAGACATCTCTTGTATTCTACACATGTGGGTTGGGGAAATAATATACATAAGAACGCATGCTGAACACCTAGTCCAACTGACTTTGTAAAGTGAATAGTACAAAATTATACTATTTAATTACTTAGTACGTCAATGTTTATACTATGGTGGACATAGTTGCAAAATAGTAGTATCTAAACAGGAGGACGGGCTTGTGTATATTACAACATAGGCCACTCAGTAAGTCTTTATCTCCAGTAATCCCGAACAAGGATTCCAAAGAATCAGACAATTTTCAACAGGATGGCCATTAACCCAGATTTTAAAGGCATTAATTTCGATGTATCTTCCATTTCCAGCAGTTAATCTTGAATACTAAAAATATATAGATTTATTGGGGCTTAATAATGGCCTATATATCTTGCGAAGCCTAATGTCCATATTAATTACAATAACCATCGGATTTTGTTGACCAAATTACATATTTCGGCACGACTAGGCAATATATTTCTTATGTTGATACTCTTGTGACAGGACTTGCCATGGAGGGGTGAAGGCTGGCAAATATATACCTAAAGTCATCGTCATCATTACTAGCAACCTTCCTTCCCTCCTTCCCTCCTTCCCACTCTCCCTCCCTCCCTCCCTCCCTCCCTCCTTCCTTTCTCACTCCCTTCTTTCTTCTCTCCCTCGTTTTCGCATTCTTTCCTTTCCACCCTTCTTCCTGCATTCTTTCCTTCCTTGCCTCACTTCGCTCCCTCCCTCGGACCTTGACACTCTCCCTCCTTCCCACAAGCAGCAGCAATAATAACAAACAAGGCAGCACAGGGAAACAATGGAGCAAGCCACCATGTTCAAGGAGGGGGAAGGGCGGCCCTTCTCGTCAAGGGGTAGGGAAATCTACCCCTCTCTTATGAGGGGGGGGATATTCGGTGTCAATACATGAGGATCTAACACAGGCAGGTGATGTGTGCTGGAGAGAGGCAGGCAAGAAGCAGGTTAGGGAGGGAGTGGGGCAGGCAGGCAGGCAGGCAGGCAGGCAGGCAGGCAGGCAGGCAGGCAGGCAGGCAGGCAGGCAGGCTGGCAGGTAGGCAGAGAAGGACATGAGTGCGTCTTAATGTTAGTAGTAATTGCCCTGACAGGTACAAGGGAAGTGTTGTTGATGACTCCGTCAACTGTGCTCTTTCGTATAACTGAAGGTGGAAGCAGGTCGGCGAGGAACTCAGTAGATTGAAGCAGGCCCTTGTCAACAACGGATACTCTAATGGTTAAGTGGCAGAGATCATCAAGGGAAGATGAACTGCTACGTTACCTCTACTGATCACATAATCTTGAAACACATAGTCGACAGAACCGCGACAGCTGCCGACATTCAACAGGCGACACAGCTCACCATGTACAACAAGAGTAAGAAGATCAGCAACTGCTTTAGAACTCGTGACACAGAACGAAACGCGTTAAAAAAAACAATGTTATCTGTGCCTTAACATACGCACCTTGTTGACAGGTAGTCCAAAGTGTCGTCACCGTTGGGCATCTTCACGTCCCACCATGAGAGTAAACAAGACTGGAACGTGAAGATGTCAACGTTGACGTCGCTGCCACGCCCACTACACCTGATTAATCTAAGTCCAATAGCGCTTTCTGATACAATCGGCTTGTGCGTTTATGCAAGTTTGTGGTTACAGTTGAGACACGAGTTCTCCCCTATAGTGAAAGCATTTGATGAAAACGATTCCTGATCTGTGACCATCTAGCGCTATTGAGTATTGGCCATATATAGTCTCAGCTTTCCAATACTTTTAATAGTCTGTTGGCCATTTGGTCAGGGTACTGGACTTGTTAGTGGTTTTATTGCTCCTGTCAGTCTAAGGTTTGAATCTTTCATGGTGAGGAGTCTTTCTGGATGGTACCTGCGGTGTCTCCAGGTTCCGCTCCTGTTCCACCTACTTCTCCCACTAACTCTATCCTTCTCCAGGAATTTCTTTATAGCTTTGTCCCATATATTTACAAACGTTTCTAATAAAAACAATATTCAAGAAATAAGTAAGTGAAAGGCAGAGACAGAGAGTGGAGGAAAGCTAGAGAAAGTGTTGAAGGGAAGAAAGGGGGATAGAAAATGAGAGAGAAAGCAGAGAGGGGTAGGGTAGAGATATAATTACCAGGAGAAAACGCTAAGCCAGTGTGACCATATATGACTTGACAGTGAAACATGGACAAGAAGCTGGGATATAAGGACAAGGAGCTGGGATATAAGGACAAGGAACTGGGATATAAGGACAAGGAGCTGGGATATAAGGACAAGGAGCTGGGATATAAGGACAAGGAGCTGGGATATAAGGACAAGGACTGGATATAAGGACAAGGAGCTGGGATATAAGGACAAGGAGCTGGGATATAAGGACAGGAGCTGGGGATAAGGACAAGGAACTGGGATATAAGGACAAGGAGCTGGGATATAAGGACAAGGAGCTGGGATATAAGGACAAGGAGCTGGGATATAAGGACAAGGAGCTGGGATATAAGGACAAGGAGCTGGGATATAAGGACAAGGAGCTGGGATATAAGGACAAGGAGCTGGGATATAAGGACGAGGTGAAGGAACAGTGCCCAACCACTTGAACCATCGGAAAATGGAACGTCGACCACGTAAGATGCAAGGCCGTTACTGTACCGACCAGTCCAATACCTACCTCACAATATAATATACATAAAAAAGGCTGTAGAGCTAAATAAGCATAAACACCTAAGGTGTTATATCAAAAAATATACCACTATTTCTACACCTTAATAAATAGGGAGGCAAACAAATTACTAAATAGGGAAAGATATTGTATACTATATAAATAATTTCATTGTTGCTAAAAGCAGGAATTCATTTTAAACTCAATCACTCATATAATTAATTTTTGGCTCTATAAATTACAAAACACATCAGTATCTAGCACAATAAAACACATTTTTCGACAATAAAACAAGTATCATTTTGCCTTTTAATTAAATAAAATAATTCAACTGCACGAATGGCCTTCACAGTGCAACCCATTTCATACGTTGCAAGATTCATTGCTATAATCTGAGTCTACTGATATCTGCTTCAAAACATATCGTTCAAGACAACGGGAATGTTAGCGATACACCATATGTTGATTAACGCAGGAAGATTGGTCCAATGTTAATGGAACTTAAATGGATTTGATTGGGAAATTAGCTTGTCTTGGCTACCGCAACGGCCATGAGGCTGAGTAATTGTGTACTCACCTACTTACTTGCGGGGGGTTGATTGAGCTTCAGCTCTCTGGTCCCCCCTCTCAATTGTCAATCAACCAGTGTATAGATTCCTGAGCCTATTCGGGTCTATTATATCTACATTTGAAACTGTGTATGGAGTCTGCCTCGACCTAAACAACTAGGTATATACTTCCC
>WNGS01165751.1:22465280-22477027 GCA_020271785.1 Procambarus virginalis | reverse complement strand
CACCCTTCCCATCACCATCCCATCACCCTCCCCTTGTTTTGTTAAGAATTAATATCTTCGAGCCGTTTTCAGTGACCTTGAGTCTCCTGCAGCTTGGCCTCCCCTCTCTCCTCCTGCTCCTTCTCTCCTCCCTTCCCTCTCTCCTCCTGCTCTCCTCCCTTCCCTCTCTCCTCCTGCTCCTTCTCTCCTCCCTTCCCTCTCCCTCCTGCTCCTTCTCTCCTCTCTTCCCTCTCTCCTCCCTCCCTTCCCCCCCTCTCTCTTTCGCTTTCTTCTCTACTTCTTTCACTTCTCCCCCTCCTCGTTCTTCTCTACTTCCCCTCTATCCTTCCATCTGTCTTCAATCCCTCCTCCCTCCCTCTTCCTCCTTCCATATTCTTCCGTCTTCCTAACCTCTCTCCCATTAGGAAACAGGATCGGTTACCTTACTCAGCTAATGGATGGCAGAATGGTGCCTCCTGGAACACAGTGACCAGGTCGGGCTGAGAACGGTGCTGGAAACCGTGTTGGGAACGGTGCTGGGAACGGCGGTGGAGACGGTGTCGGAAATGGTTTGTGTGGAGGGTGCTGGAACGGCACTGTGCGGTTCCTGCTTAAATCAAGCATCAAGCAGGAACGAAGGAAGGAACGGCAGCAGAAGCGACGCTAGGAACAGTGCAGGTTCTGGCCATGGGAACGGCGCCAAAAACATAAGTATGGGCCTGGGAACATTAGTAGAGGCGTGGGAATATAGGTAAGGCGTGGAAAGATAGGTAAGGGCGTGGGAAGATAGGTAAGGCGTGGAAGATAGGTAAGGGCGTGGGAAGATAGGTAAGGGCGTGGAAAGATAGGTAAGGGCGTGGAAAGGTAGGTAAGGGCGTGGAAAGATAGGTAAGGGCGTGGGAAGATAGGTAAGGGCGTGGAAAGATAGGTAAGGGCGTGGAAAGATAGGTAAGGGCGTGGGAAGATAGGTAAGGGCGTGGGAAGATAGGTAAGGGCGTGAAAGATAGGTAAGGGCGTGGGAAGATAGGTAAGGGCGGGAAAGATAGGTAAGGGCGTGGGAAAGATAGGTAAGGGCGTGGAAAGATAGGTAAGGGCGTGGAAAGATAGGTAAGGGCGTGGAAAGATAGGTAAGGGCGTGGAAAGATAGGTAAGGGCGTGGAAAGATAGGTAAGGGCGTGGAAAGATAGGTAAGGGCGTGGAAAGATAGGTAAGGGCGTGGAAAGATAGGTAAGGGCGTGGAAAGATAGGTAAGGGCGTGGAAAGATAGGTAAAGGGCGTGGAAAGATAAGTAAGGCCGTGGGAAGATAGGTAAGGGCGTGGGAAGATAGGCAAGGGCGTGGGAAGATAGGTAAGGGCGTGGAAAGATAAGTAAGGGCGTGGGAAGATAGGTAAGGGCGTGGGAAGATAGGCAAGGGCGTGGGAAGATAGGCAAGGGCGTGGGAAGATAGGTAAGGGCGTGGGAAGATAAACAAGGGCGTGGGAAGATAGGTAAGGGCATGGGAAGATAGGTAAGGGCGTGGGAAGATAGGTAAGGGCGTGGGAAGATAAACAAGGGCGTGGGAAGATAAACAAGGGCGTGGGAAGATAGGTAAGGGCGTGGGAAGATAGGTAAGGGCGTGGGAAGATAGGCAAGGGCGTGGGAAGATAGGCAAGGGCGTGGGAAGATAGGCAAGGGCGTGGGAATATAGACGGAAGTTAGGGAAAGCACGGAAGACTGTGAAAGCGAGTGAAATGGTAAGGTAATTATGAGAGGGAAAGCACTAAGTTAGTGTGACTGTATAACACTGGGAAGGGATGTGACCACCAGAATGTGGGGATGTGAGGTAGGGGAGGAGCAGTGCCAACCACTGGCACCTTCACGGACCAGATACCATTGTAAGGGGAGAGTGAGGTAGGGGGCGCTGCTCCCGGGACCTGACGGCAGGTTCTTGCCGTCTCGTTACTTCCTGGTAATTACCTCAGGTAATCTGTCTGTACATAGCACCAACACTTGACCCATTGTCCCGACTGTGTTTTACCTGTGACGCGTCCACCTTCGTTTGTACTCTCATCCATTACTTTCAATTTGATTGAATATTATTTGTATCTCATAAGAACACAATTATAGCCACTTCAAATTTGAATGAGGTATTCAAGAGGCGGACACCGAGCTTGGTGGTGGGAGGTGGGCGAGGCTGGCCGCTGCTGGAGCCTGGGGTGTCGGGGCGGGCGAGGCTGGCCGCTGCTGGAGCCTGGGGTGTCGGGGCGGGCGAGGCTAGCCACTGCTGGAGCCTGGGGTGTCGGGGCGGGCGAGGCTGGCCGCTGCTGGAGCCTGGGGTGTCGGGGCGGGCGAGGCTGGCCGCTGCTGGAGCCTGGGGTGTCGGGGCGGGCGAGGCTGGCCGCTGCTGGAGCCTGGGGTGTCGGGGCGGGCGAGGCTGGCCGCTGCTGGAGCCTGGGGTGTCGGGGCGGGCGAGGCTGGCCGCTGCTGGAGCCTGGGGTGTCGGGGCGGGCGAGGCTGGCCGCTGCTGGAGCCTGGGGTGTCGGGGCGGGCGAGGCTGGCCGCTGCTGGAGCCTGGGGTGTCGGGGCGGGCGAGGCTGGCCGCTGCTGGAGCCTGGGGTGTCGGGGCGGGCGAGGCTGGCCGCTGCTGGAGCCTGGGGTGTCGGGGCGGGCGAGGCTGGCCGCTGCTGGAGCCTGGGGTGTCGGGGCGGGCGAGGCTGGCTGCTGCTGGAGCCTGGGGTGTCGGGGCGGGCGAGGCTGGCCGCTGCTGGAGCCTGGGGTGTCGGGGCGGGCGAGGCTGGCCGCTGCTGGAGCCTGGGGTGTCGCGGCGGGCGAGGCTGGCCGCTGCTGGAGCCTGGGGTGTCGCGGCGGGCGAGGCTGGCCGCTGCTGGAGCCTGGGGTGTCGGGGCGGGCGAGGCTGGCCGATGCTGGAGCCTGGGGTGTCGGGGCGGGCGAGGCTGGCCGCTGCTGGAGCCTGGGGTGTCGGGGCGGGCGAGGCTGGCCGCTGCTGGAGCCTGGGGTGTCGGGGCGGGCGAGGCTGGCCGCTGCTGGAGCCTGGAGTGTCGCGGCGGGCGAGGCTGGCCGGGTTATTTGGTAGCTCTGAATTAGCGAATCTGCGCCAGACTTCACGCGTAAATTCCATGTTATTGCCCCGTTAAGAAGTTAACTTGAGAAAGCCTCCATAGATTCTGGCTCCAGCCTCAGATGTCCTTTATGCTTGACGCAGTAGTGTCCTCAGTCGTTATACCACCATAGTGTTATGTTATTATTATTACTTCTAGTAATGGTAATGTCTTCTCACAAACCTAATAATAATATAGGATAAAAACCCACACTTGTGTATATGTAAAATTTATGTAAGGAATTTGCCGTCAGACTCACTACCACCTTCACTGTTGATGCCACCATCAGTGTCACCATCACCATGGCCACCATAACTAACACCACGACCACCATCACCATCTCTATGGCCATCACCATAACTACCATCAATACCACCCCAATTAGCAGAGCATCGCCCCACACTACCACACCCCTATCAAACTACCACCACACCACACACGCCCTCCCACCACAGTCACCCTCGCCCCAGCACTCTTCAAGAGCTGTTAGCGCGGGGTAATGTTGTTCCTGGCGGCCATAACCCGTAGCCTTTAAAGTTGTGGCAAGGTAAGATTATCTCAGGTAATTACCAGCAGGTAAACAACACTCATATTTGTCTTATATTACAACTTGGCATCACTTTCTCTAGCGTTGGGCACCGGACAAGTTCTGCATGTTCTTCATAGTGTTATAGGCAACTGATGAACATTTCATTGAACTTATATATGTGCCAACGACAATATATAATTTGACATATAGGTGAAGCACTTGATATCTAACAATGTCATCCAACTAGCAAGAGCCAGTTCCCACCAGGGTACACTGTACCATGGTGGGCACCAAGGCAGAGTGTACCCACTACCCACAATCCACCCGCTGCCCCACCACCCACCACAATCCACCCGCCGCCCCACTACCCACCACAATCCACCCGACGCCCCACCACCCACCACAATCCACCCACCGCCCACTACCCACCACAATCCACCCGCTGCCCCACCACCCACCACAATCCACCCGCCGCCCCACTACCCACCACAATCCACCCGACGCCCCACCACCCACCACAATCCACCCACCACCCCCGGCCCCACTCACCAACTACGCCACCCCTCACCTCACCCATCTTGGGTGTGTCGTGCTGCTCAAGACGCCTTCTCTCCACTTCCCTACTGCTTCGAATCATTTNACCTCCATCCTGGCCTCCTGCCTCCATCCTGGTCCACACGCTGCCTCCATCCTGGCCTCCTGCTGCCTCCATGCTGGCCTCCTTCTGGCTCCATCCTGGCCTCCTGCTGCCTCCATCCTGGCCTCCTGCTGCCTCCATCCTGGCCTGCCGACTTCACCCTCCCCTGCTGCTGCCTCCATCTTCACCTGCTGCCTCCATCCTCATCTGCTGCTGCCTAACCTCAGTATTGCCTCGTTGGTGGCTACAGTCCTATCCTCTTGGTGGCTATAGTGCTGTCTATACTGGGCGTAATATGCCCAGTACAGTCCCATCACTTGCGAATGAACCATGTAGGTTCGAAACGTTGTGTACATTTAAAATTAGTGTAATACAATCTACAGTTAATTATTCTTTTAGTATGGCGACATTTAGAGATGTTTAAACCATCACATTAAACCAAGATGCAAGAGCACTAGTCACAGAGATAGAAACACGAAACAAGAAAATAATCGACACAGAATCTGCAGTCATATATATATATATATATATATATATATATATATATATATATATATATATATATATATATATAATAGTTTAAATGGTTCGAATCCTCGTTACGGCCCTTGTGAATGGATTTGTTCATTTAATAATGATTAAAGTTACTGTTTTATATCAGTGGTCAAACACTTGCCGGGCCAGCAAGGCCAAGACGAACGTTCCTGCCACGGAGACGCCATGTCTATATAGAGAGGATGTCTCCTGTCCCTCCGTCTCTCTCTCCGTCTCTCCCTCCGTCTCTCTCTCCGTCTCTCCCTCCATCTCTCCGTCTCTCCCTCCGTCTCTCCTCCGTCTCTCTCCCTCCATCTCTCTCTCCGTCTCTCTCTCCGTCTCTCCCTCCGTCTCTCCCTCCGTCTCTCCCTCCATCTCTCTCTCTCTCTCCGTCTCTCCCTCCGTCTCTCCCTCCGTCTCTCTCCCTGCCGTTGCCGGTATTGCTGACAGGTCCACACTCTGGCACTCGCTGATAACCAGTTGGTAACGAGTGGGAGCCCCTGCAGGGCTCACACCTGCCAATATTAACCCTTCCCCTCGCCTACATGTCTTAAATCCCTTCTGAGGGGTTGAGAAGGGACCAGGGAACATCCCCTTAAACCCCTACTAAGCTGGAAGAGGGTAGGAAGCGGAATCGTCTTCTGAAGACTTATCTACCCGTTCTGGAGATCATCCAGTTAGCAGTCACCCTGGAGATGATCCCGCTAGGATTACCCCTCTGGAGTCTTCCTGCTATAATTATCTCCCTGGGGATAATCCAGCGAGGATTATATCCCTGGGGATGACTCCCCTGACCGTCCAAGTGGTTGGACAGCAATCCTTCCCCTCGTCCCATCTCAAATCGTTATCCTGACCCCTTCCAAGTGATATATAGTCGCAATGGCTTGGCGCTTCCCCCTGAATCCCTTCCCTGGAAAAGCCCCAGCTGGGACGGTGGGCGGCGGGGGGGGGGAGGGGAACACACGCCATTACCCTAATTAAATAAAACACAGAATCCTCCCGATGTGTTTTTCCTCTCATTACCGGGCTTAGTAGTCTCTTCCTTGCTGTGTCCTTGTTTGGGGGATTTAGCTTGATTCTTGTTTTGTGTTTGCGTGAGCTGCTGGCTGTTATTGTTGTTTTTGTTTCTGGTGTTATTGTCCAAGTCTTTTGTGGCAGATGGAACCTCTCGCTTTTGTTGCGCGGGTTGGTAACTGTGTCGTCATTTTGGTGGGTTCTGTGCTCACACGCGTCTGTCAGTGCCGTCAAGCATCTGTCAGTGCCTTCAAGCATCTGTCAGTGCCGTCAAGGATCTGTCAGTGCCCTCAAGCATCTGTCAGTGCCCTCAAGCATCTGTCGGTGCCATCAAGGATCTGTCAGTGCCGTCAAGGATCTGTCAGTGCCGTCAAGGATCTGTCAGTGCCCTCAAGGATCTGTCAGTGCTGTCAAGGATCTGTCATTGCCCTCAAGGATCTGTCACTGCCCTCAAGGATCTGTCACTGCCCTCAAGGATCTGTCACTGCCCTCAAGGATCTGTCACTGCTCTCAAGCATCTGTCAGTGCCCTCAAGCATCTGTCACTGCCCTCAAGGATCTGTCAGTGCCCTCAAACATCTGTCACTGCCCTCAAACATCTGTCACTGCCCTCAAGGATCTGTCAGTGCCCTCAAGGATCTGTCAGTGCCCTCAAGCATCTGTCAGTGCCCTCAAGCATCTGTCAGTGCCCTCAAGGATCTGTCAGTGCCCTCAAACATCTGTCACTGCCCTCAAACATCTGTCACTGCCCTCAAGGATCTGTCAGTGCCCTCAAACATCTGTCAGTGCCCTCAAGCATCTGTCAGTGCCCTCAAACATCTGTCAGTGCCCTCAAACATCTGTCACTGCCCTCAAACATCTGTCACTGCCCTCAAGGATCTGTCAGTGCCCTCAAACATCTGTCAGTGCCCTCAAGCATCTGTCAGTGCCCTCAAACATCTGTCACTGCCCTCAAACATCTGTCACTGCCCTCAAGCATCTGTCACTGCCCTCAAGGATCTGTCAGTGCCCTCAAACATCTGTCAGTGCCCTCAAGGATCTGTCAGTGCCCTCAAGGATCTGTCAGTGCCCTCAAGGATCTGTCAGTGCCGTCAAGCATCCCTCCCCCCCCCCCCCTTCCACTCGTCTGTCCAACACGTCTGTCTGCCCCGTCCCACACCTGTAATCCACTGTCTCAGACTCGGCTGTGGAGGGCGAGCTCCAGACTTCATTATAAGTTACGTTTGAGATCAGAAACCCAAGTTAGACATACGGATGAACCGTCTTAGGGAAATATATAGCATTTCCGGTCAATTTGAACAATTAAAAATGTGGATTCTGGCTGAATTTGGGGGACAAGTTGGGTTTTTTTAAGAAATTGATTGTTTAATATTGATTGTCTTCACTGTGTAGTGTCCTTATTAAAGATGACATACTTGTTGTAAACTTAGTTTTAGCGGTTCCGCGCGCTCACGCACGCACGCACATACACACACACACGCACACGCACACGCACTTTCGTAGGTAAAGCAGAGGAGCAAATTTAAGAACCAGAAAGCATGGAAAAAAATATAGAGATAAGAAGAGAGGAAAGTGAGATACACTAAACAGAGCCAGAAATGAATACATCAGAGTGAGGAGAGAAGTAGAGAGAGAGGCAATATTAAAGCATCATGGCGGTGAAAGCTAAGCACCAAAGATAAGGACTCTTGTCATATACGGAAGGAAGGAAGGAACTATCAGGGGGAAAGCGCCAAGCCGTTACGACTATATAGCACTGGGAAAGGGTCAGGATAAGGATTTGGGATGGGACGGAGGGGAAAGGAATTGTGCCCAATCACTTGGAAGGATCAGGCTTCCCCCCCCCCCCTGGCTCAGAAGGCACAATACTCACGGAAAATGACAAGGTGTGTGTGAGGAACTCGACTAAACGTTTCAGGTCTGTACAAAAGCTCTAATATGGTGGCCCGAGTCGCTTAATGAAAGTTAGAGGAGACACTGGATGATACAGTAGTCATTCCAGTCAGTGTAGAGGTGGTTAACAAACACCTGGAGGCAGTAGATGCAACAAAAGCAGTAGCAATCGACTTGAGAATGGTCCAGGACGGACCGAAACGTCGTCGTCTCTTCACCTTCTAGTGTGTGGTCTGGTTAACAGTAGGGTTAGACTTACCATCACCATGCCTGTTGAAGAAGGTACTTCGTCACCCGCTGATGTTTTAATAAAACTCTCCAGAAACGAAATGTTAAATTCTGGAAAAGTCAAACATTGATATGCATCAGCTCACTTCCTTTAATATATTATTTACATTAATCAGGAACAGTAGCGGTCCCAGGACCGAGCCTTGGGGGACCCCACTTGGTCCCCCAGCTCGGGACCGAGCCTCTGACAACCTGCTATCTTCACAAAACGAGACAGATAAGAGACACTAAATTATAGGCCAGTGTAAGTGACTATTATTCCGTGTAAAGTGTTGGGGGAGAGTAATCAGGTTGAGGATAGTGGATCACTTGGAGTGAATAAACGTTGTAACAATTAGACAAGACAGATTTAGAAGGGAAAGTTGTGTCTTTACAAACCTGCTCGTGTTCTATGACGAGGTTACTAAAATACGACAGGAGAAATAAGGTTGGGTAGGGTTCATTTTCCTAGACCGTCAAGAAGGATTTGATACAGTTCCTCAAGAAAGACTGGTGTGCAAGGCAGTGGATCAAGTTGAGTCAATGTAAAGTTAATAAGAATTGTAAAAGGAAAGGAGAACTGTAGGAAGTTCCACCAAAGCCGTGACACTCCGCCAGTGGCCACACACACACTTGCTAGAATTTATTGCAAAAAAACCTTAGACAATGAAGATGGGAAGGAAGGGAAGAAGAGCAAAAGTTGTCGACATCATAAATAGAAGACAACCACAGGAATCGGGGAAGACATTTGGGAATGGATATAACTCCATCACAAACGCCAGTGGCACACACAAACAGGGTGACATCAGCGGCATATGGAACGGTGGTGAACATTAGAATGTTTGGAAACTTAAATTATGACTCTCTTTAAGTCAATGTGCACATTTTTCCTTAACCCATTACTGGAATATGCAGCACCGGCCTGGAATGCGTATCTTGTGAAGAATGGAACAACATAAAACAGAATGCAGAGATCTGCAACAGTTTTGGTGGCAGAGCTAAGAGGGTTAAGCTATGAGGGAGAGCATGAGAGAACTCCTCCTCACAACCCTGGAAGACAGAAGAAACAGAGATCCGATCGCAACATACAATATACTGAGGGGAACAAACTGGTTGGACGAGTACAGCAACTTGAGAGAAAGTTGAAGAAAAGTATACAAGTGGAAGCTGGAAACACAAATAAGTCAAATACATGGTAGGAAATACTGGCACTTGAACGAGTGAGCAACAAGTCGGGTGTCCTGAGAGAAGTTGTGTACTGGTCACAGGTGACCACCTGTGACCACCTGTGACCCCAGGTGACCACCTGTGACCCCAGGTGACCACCTGTGACCCCAGGTGACCACCTGTGACCCCAGGTCAGATCACGTCAGCGAGGGAAGGTGGTGGTCCGGCCCCCGAGCTGAGTTATACATGTTTGATGCTGCAGCTCAAGGCACAACAACCCGCTTTTGTTTGTGGGGTGAAGAGGGATGGGCGCCGCGTGGGGTGAGGGGGATGGGCGCCTCGTGGGGTGAGAGGGATGGGCGCCGCGTGGGGTGAGGGGGATGGGCGCCTCGTGGGGTGAGAGGGATGGGCGCCTCGTGGGGTGAGAGGGATGGGCGCCGCGTGGGGTGAGGGGGATGGGCGCCTCGTGGGGTGAGGGTGATGGGCGCCTCGTGGGGTGAGGGTGATGGGCGCCGCGTGGGGTGAGGGTGATGGGCACCGCGTGGGGTGAGGGTGATGGGCGCCGCGTGGGGTGAGAGGGATGGGCGCCGCGTGGGGTGAGGGTGATGGGCGCCGCGTGGGGTGAGGGTGATGGGCGCCGCGTGGGGTGAGAGGGATGGGCGCCGCGTGGGGTGAGGGGGATGGGCGCCGCGTGGGGTGAGGGGGATGGGCGCCGCGTGGGGTGAGGGGGATGGGCGCCGCGTGGGGTGAGGGTGATGGGCACCGCGTGGGGTGAGAGGGATGGGCGCCGCGTGGGGTGAGGGGGATGGGCGCCGCGTGGGGTGAGGGGGGATGGGCGCCGCGTGGGTGAGGGGGATGGGCACCGCGTGGGGTGAGGGGGATGGGCGCCGCGTGGGGTGAGGGGGATGGGCGCCGCGTGGGGTGAGGGGGGATGGGCGCCGCGTGGGGTGAGGGGGATGGGCGCCGCGTGGGGTGAGGGGGATGGGCGCCGCGTGGGGTGAGGGGGATGGGCGCCTCGTGGGGTGAGGGTGATGGGCGCCGCGTGGAGTGAGGGGGATGGGCGCCGCGTGGGGTGAGGGGGATGGGCGCCGCGTGGGGTGAGGGGGGATGGGCGCCGCGTGGGGTGAGGGGGATGGGCGCCGCGTGGGGTGAGGGGGATGGGCGCCGCGTGGGGTGAGGGGGATGGGCGCCGCGTGGGGTGAGGGGGGATGGGCGCCGCGTGGGGTGAGGGGGGATGGGCGCCGCGTGAGGGAGGTATTTGAACGTGGATTAGTTATTAGGCGGATGAGATGGTGGTATTTAAAAAGTGATGGGTGTCTGGGGGCTTGCCACAAGCCCGAGGCCAGGCTTGACACAAGTCAAGCCTGGCCTCGAGCCGGGATTGGGCAGTAGACGAACTCCCAGAACCCATCAAGCAGGTATCAACTAGGTGTATCCTCAAGTCCTGCTCGTCTCTTCCTCGCTCAAGTGGTGGCTGCAGGAGGCAGGCGCTGCGCTTCTCGCGCCTCTGCTGTGCATGCCTGGAGGTGCGGGCACCTGTGGACCGCCCGCGCACTGCACCTTCAATATTTCTCCCACTTTACTGGTGAATGTTGTCGCCGTAGACACGTCTCCTCCTCCCCGGGTATTGATGTTCAATATTCCTCCCCTCCTCCGGCCCACACCTCCAGTGGGGGGGGGTTATGACAGACGGGAGGGAGGGGGGGGGAGTCATGAGACAGGTGAGAGGCGGATTTGAGGGGAAATTAGGTGTGGAAGTGGACAGATGTGATCTGGGTCAGGTGTGGAAGTGGACAGATGTGATCTGGGTCAGGTGTGGAAGTGGACAGATGTGATCTGGGTCAGGTGTGGAAGTGGACAGATGTGATCTGGGTCAGGTGTGTAAGTAAACAGATACATTTTGTAATAAGTTGATCATCGACCAGCTTGAAATATCGTTGGCGTAGGTCATCTTAATTCGTTGGTAACAACGTGATAAACTTTAGTCAAAAATAGGGGTTTGATCTTCAAATAAACTTATGGCCAAAACTTTACCAATAATTTGCATCGGGTAACATCACTGTTCCCAACGATGATATTAAGAACGGGTTTGAAACGTTCTTAAAATCAACTTAAACCACCAATAAGGTAGCATATAATTTTAAGAGTCAAATAGAGACGTATGTCAACCATCTTGAGCAACGTCATAAGATGCTTCTTGGGGCTTTATACAAACATGTTGCAGAGATCCCTGCTGCAAGTTGAGACCATGAAAGGAACCCACTGACCGTCCAGGAACAAGACACAACCAAGGAACACTGACCGTCCAGGAACAAGACACAACCAAGGAACACTGACCGTCCAGAGACAAGGCACAAGGAACACTGACCGTCCAGGAACAAGACACACACAAGGAACACTATCTGCCCCTGGAGGAGAGCCGTGTGGTGGCCGACCTCCTCACGGCTGGCGTGTCAGACAAAACACTGCCACGTCTGCTCTCTGCTTGTAAGAAGTTTAGTTGAGAAATAAATTAATGTTTGTCCAACGTTTTTAAAAGGTTTACTAGGAAGAAAAATAGTTGTTTAAAACCCATTACCTCCATCATGGTCGCTTCTAGTCCTGTTTAGACCTGTAAAACAAAAATATT
>WNGS01165751.1:22427258-22454758 GCA_020271785.1 Procambarus virginalis | reverse complement strand
ATTAGTGTAATACAATCTACAGTTAATTATTCTTTTAGTATGGCGACATTTAGAGATGTTTAAACCATCACATTAAACCAAGATGCAAGAGCACTAGTCACAGAGATAGAAACACGAAACAAGAAAATAATCGACAGAATCTGCAGTCATATATATATATATATATATATATATATATATATATATATATATATATATATATATATATATATATATACATATATATATATATATATATATATATAATATATATATATATATATATATATATATATATATATATATATATATATATATATATATAGCTGGATGCCCAGCTGAAAGAGAGCCCCGTTACCTAACGCCCCGTAATTCTGATGCTCTTATTGGTCGCCCGGATGGTATCACAGTGAACCCCTGGAAGAATGGCAAGCAGTTGGTATGGGACTACACGTGTGTATCAACCCTGGCTAACACCTACATTGACCTCAGTATTGCACAACCAGGTGGCGCTGCCACCCACAGGGAAGCAGCCAAATCCCGTAAGTATAGAGAACTGGATCACCACTACAATTTTGTCCCCATTGCTTCTGAGACACTCGGCGCCTGGGGTAAAAGTGCTACCAGTTTTTTGAAGGAACTGGGTTCAAGGCTCATTGAAACAACAAGGGACCCTAGAGCTGCCAGCTTTCTTTTCCAGCGCCTCAGCGTGGCGATACAGAGGGGAAATGCGCACTGCATCCAGGGTTCCTGCCCGCCATCTGAGGAGCTGGAGGAACTCGACAACCTATGATAACCATCTTTGTAACCTATATGTAACTCCTTTTTTGTAACAAAGTTCAAATAAAGCAAATATATATGTGTACATTCAAAAGAATGGGGGTGGTAGGAGAAGAAAATATTAGTGTTCAGTGAGAAACCACAAGGTCTCCTCTGAATACGTTTTATTTTCTTCTCCGAGGCTATGGGTCCCCACATTGGCACCAGAGGTGGTACCCTCACAAACTTTAAATATATATATATATATATATATATATATATATATATATATATATATATATATATATATATATATATATCTGAAAACTCACACCCCAGAAGTGACTCGAACCCATACTGCCAGGAGCAACGCAACTGGTATGTACAGGGACGCCTTAATCCGCTTGACCATCACGACCGGACATAAGGAAGTGATAGCCGGAGCTATATGAACCACTTCCCCGCTCCGGCTATCACTTCCTTATGTCCGGTCGTGATGGTCAAGCGGATTAAGGCGTCCCTGTACATACCAGTTGCGTTGCTCTGGCAGTATGGGTTCGAGTCACTTCTGGGGTGTGAGTTTTCAGTTGTATCTAGTCCTGGGGACCATTCAGGCTTGTTTGCATATATATATATATATATATATATATATATATATATATATATATATATATATATATATATATATATAATAGTTTAAATGGTTCGAATCCTCGTTACGGCCCTTGTGGATGGATTTGTTCATTTAATAATGATTAAAGTTACTGTTTTATATCAGTGGTCAAACACTTGCCGGGCCAGCAAGGCCAAGACGAACGTTCCTGCCACGGAGACGCCATGTCTATATAAGAGAGGATGTCTCCTTTCCCTCCGTCTCTCTCTCCGTCTCTCCCTCCGTCTCTCTCCCTGCCGTTGCCGGTATTGCTGACAGGTTCACACTCTGGCACTTGCTGATAACCAGTTGGTAACGAGTGGGAGCCCTGGGCTCACACCTGCCAATATTAACCCTTCCCCTCGCCTACATATCTTAAATCCCTTCTGAGGGGTTGAGAAGGGACCAGGGAACATCCCCTTAAACCCCTACTAAGCTGGAAGAGGGTAGGAAGCGGAATCGTCTTCTGAAGACTTATCTACCCGTTCTGGAGATCATCCAGTTAGCAGTCACCCTGGAGATGATCCCGCTAGGATTACCCCTCTGGAGTCTTCCTGCTACAATTATCTCCCTGGGGATAATCCAGCGAGGATTATATCCCTGGGGATGACTCCCCTGACCGTCCAAGTGGTTGGACACCAATCCTTCCCCTCGTCCCATCTCAATCGTTATCCTGACCCCTTCCAAGTGATATATAGTCGCAATGGCTTGGCGCTTCCCCTGAATCCCTTCCCTGGAAAAGCCCCAGCTGGGACGGTGGGCGGCGGGGGGGGGGGGGGGAGGGGAACACACGCCATTACCCTAATTAAATAAAACACAGAATCCTCCCGATGTGTTTTTCCTCTCATTACCGGGCTTAGTAGTCTCTTCCTTGCTGTGTCCTTGTTTGGGGGATTTAGCTTGATTCTTGTTTTGTGTTTGCGTGAGCTGCTGGCTGTTATTGTTGTTTTTGTTTCCGGTGTTATTGTCCAAGTCTTTTGTGGCAGATGGAACCTCTCGCTTTTGTTGCGCGGGTTGGTAACTGTGTCGTCATTTTGGTGGGTTCTGTGCTCACACGCGTCTGTCAGTGCCGTCAAGCATCTGTCAGTGCCTTCAAGCATCTGTCAGTGCCGTCAAGGATCTGTCAGTGCCCTCAAGCATCTGTCAGTGCCCTCAAGCATCTGTCGGTGCCATCAAGGATCTGTCAGTGCCGTCAAGGATCTGTCAGTGCCGTCAAGGATCTGTCAGTGCCCTCAAGGATCTGTCAGTGCCGTCAAGGATCTGTCATTGCCCTCAAGGATCTGTCACTGCCCTCAAGGATCTGTCACTGCCCTCAAGGATCTGTCACTGCTCTCAAGCATCTGTCAGTGCCCTCAAGCATCTGTCACTGCCCTCAAGGATCTGTCAGTGCCCTCAAACATCTGTCACTGCCCTCAAACATCTGTCACTGCCCTCAAGGATCTGTCAGTGCCCTCAAGGATCTGTCAGTGCCCTCAAGCATCTGTCAGTGCCCTCAAGCATCTGTCAGTGCCCTCAAGGATCTGTCAGCGCCCTCAAGCATCTGTCACTGCCCTCAAACATCTGTCACTGCCCTCAAACATCTGTCAGTGCCCTCAAGCATCTGTCAGTGCCCTCAAGCATCTGTCAGTGCCCTCAATGATCTGTCACTGCCCTCAAACATCTGTCAGTGCCCTCAAGCATCTGTCAGTGCCCTCAAACATCTGTCACTGCCCTCAAACATCTGTCACTGCCCTCAAGCATCTGTCACTGCCCTCAAGCATCTGTCAGTGCCCTCAAACATCTGTCAGTGCCCTCAAACATCTGTCACTGCCCTCAAGGATCTGTCAGTGCCCTCAACATCTGTCAGTGCCCTCAAGGATCTGTCAGTGCCGTCAAGCATCCCCTCCCCCCCCCACCTTCCACTCGTCTGTCCAACACGTCTGTCTGCCCCGTCCCACACCTGTAATCCACTGTCTCACACTCGGCTGTGGAGGGCGAGCTCCAGACTTCATTATAAGTTACGTTTGAGATCAGAAACCCAAGTTAGACATACGGATGAACCGTCTTAGGGAAATATATAGCATTTCCGGTCAATTTGAACAATTAGAAATGTGGATTCTGGCTAAATTTGGGGGGACAAGTTGGGTTTTTTAAGAAATTGATTGTTTAATATTGATTGTCTTCACTGTGTAGTGTCCTTATTAAAGATGACATACTTGTTGTAAACTTAGTTTTAGCGCTTCCGCGCGCTCACGCACGCACGCACATACACACACACACGCACACGCACACGCACTTTCGTAGGTAAAGCAGAGGAGCAAATTTAAGAACCAGAAAGCATGGAAAAAAATTTAGAGATAAGAAGAGAGGAAAGTGAGATACACTAAACAGAGCCAGAAATGAATACATCAGAGTGAGGAGGGAAGTAGAGAGAGAGGCAATATTAAAGCAACATGGCGGTGAAAGCTAAGCACCAAAGATAAGGACTCTTGTCATATACGGAAGGAAGGAAGGAACTATCAGGGGAAAGCGCCAAGCCGTTACGACTATATAGCACTGGGAAGGGGTCAGGATAAGCATTTGGGATGGGACGGAGGGGAAAGGAATTGTGCCCAATCACTTGGAAGGTTCAGGCTTCCCCCCTGGCTCAGAAGGCACAATACTCACGGAAAATGACAAGGTGTGTGTGAGGAACTCGACTAAACTTCTCAGGTCTGTACAAAAGCTCTAATATGGTGGCCCGAGTCGCTTAATGAAAGTTAGTGGAAACACTGGATGATACAGTAGTCATTCCAGTCAGTGTAGAGGTGGTTAACAAACACCTGGAGGCAGTAGATGCAACAAAAGCAGTAGCAATCGACTTGAGAATGGTCCAGAACGGACCGAAACGTCGTCGTCTCTTCACCTTCTAGTGAGTGGTCTGGTTAACAGTAGGGTTAGACTTACCATCACCATGCCAGTTGAAGAAGGTACTTCGTCACCCGCTGATGTTTTAATAAAACTCTCCAGAAACGAAATGTTAAATTCTGGAAAAGTCAAACATTGATATGCATCAGCTCACTTCCTTTAATATATTATTTACATTAATCAGGAACAGTAGCGGTCCCAGGACCGAGCCTTGGGGGACCCCACTTGGTCCCCCAGCTCGGGACCTCACCTCTGACAACCTGCTGTCTTCACAAAACGAGACAGATAAGAGACACTAAATTATAGGCCAGTGTAAGTGACTAGTATTCCGTGTAAAGTGTTGGGGGGGGGAGTAATCAGGTTGAGGATAGTGGATCACTTGGAGTGAATAAACGTTGTAACAATTGGACAAGACAGATTTAGAAGGGAAAGTTGTGTCTTTACAAACCTGCTCGTGTTCTATGACGAGGTTACTAAAATACGTTATTATTATTAACATCTTTATTGACAAAATTAATTACAATTTTGCCTAATCTGAGGATTTTGATAGTCTGATTAAAGTGAGGATAATGCTAGTAGTCACTGTCACGCAGGACAGAGGGTCATACATAAGACAATAGGTCTAAACTGTAGGCTGAAGCACATATATATCATGGTTACAATCAATGTTTTAATATATGGATATGTGAAAACAAGTTTCTACTGTGCACTGCCACACAAGGGCAGGGATGGGTTCATAGGTGATGCAGCTTAGAAGTAATATACATAAAAATTNGAATAAGTCTCTACAGGAGGTATACTTACCCTACTCTCACTCCACTCCCCCCTCCTAACTCTTGCCACTCTACCCTCGTTGATCACCAAACTACCACTTCAAGCCAGCACGCTTCCCATTGGTGAATCGGCGACTTCACGCGACTACAGCACCATCTGCTCGCCTATAAATAGTCTGCACAAGCAGGTGGACTCAGAAATTCTGTGCTCTCAAAGCTGACACTTCTACCTAGCATACGTCCTACTTATTAGTGGAGGTTGCAGCCAGCCAAATATTCTCAACACCATTTACTAATTTTTTGTCCTGTTCATTGTAGAGAAACGTAACCATTATTTTATTTTATATTGTGTTTTGTCTTTGTATTTATGTTTAATTCACACTGTACATAGCCAAGGGATTATCTTTGTTCATATTTATTTAAAAGTCAATTAAAGTTTCATTGTTTACACGATTTGTTTTGCGTGTTTTTCCCTTTTACTTGACCACAGGAGACAACAGCCAAGCAGTCAACTACTTTTTTTTTTTTTTTTTTTTACTAATGTGATTGGCATTTACACCAGCTATAGGAGGACTGCCTTACACCTACATTTTTTCCCATCACGATATATATATACGCTGTACCTAGTAGCCAGAACGTCGTACTTGGCCTACTATGCAAGGCCGATTTGCCTAATAGGCGATGTTTTCCTGAATTTATATATTTTTCTAATTTTTTCTTATGAAATGATAAATTTGTCCATTTCATTGTGTATAGTTATTTTTTTTTAATTTTGAGTTAAACTAACGTATATATGTGACCGAACATAACCAACCCTACCTAACCTAACCTAACCTATGCAGGCGATGAGTCACAATAACGTGGCTGAAGTATGTTGACCAGACCACACACTAGAAGTTGAAGGGACGACGACGTTTCGGTCCGTCCTGGACCATTCTCAAGTTGCTTGTCCAGGACGGACCGAAACGTCGTCGTCCCTTCAACTTCTAGTGTGTGGTCTGGTCAACTAACCTAACCTACCTATCTTAACCTAACTTAAACTAACACAACTAAGTCAGTAAATTATGTTCCTAATATAATAATAATAATTCCAATAAACTAATTGGAAACAATTTATTGAAAATAAAGAAAATCACTCGGCCTATTAGACAAATCGGACCTTGCATAGTAGGCCGAGAAGTGCATTCTGGCTACTAGGTACATATGTGCATATATATATATATATATATATATATATATATATGTATATTTTGGTAGCAGTCTTTCCTGTAGACATATGTTATTAAATATGACCGAAAAAGTAAGATTAATAATTCTAACACGAATTTTCTCAATTTTCCTTATGTTTGTTTTTACTGATGACGGTAAATGAAAAATCAATTCTCCAAAATTCATTCTTTATTTCTTAGTCTGACGCGACACTTGAACGCGTTTCGTAATAACTAATTACATTTTCAAAGACTTTTAGTTTTCACACACAACTATAACCTGAGAGCACTAAACAGTTCTTTACTATGCTATGATTTAACAGCTTTCACCTTTCATTTTATACCCGCGTTTTGGGTGAGGTGATATGTTACAAACAGTTTTTAATGAGGTGAACAAAACTTTCAACAAAGGACAGAACACGAAAACAATGGATATTAACTGGATATTAACTGGGTAAATTGAAGGTATGAATGGAAGTAACTGCGGAAGGGCCTATTGGCCCATATTTCTTGATGCTTCTATATTGGAGCGGGGTCTTGAAGTGGGTAGAATATAGTTGTGCATTAATTGACTGTTGATTGCTGGTGTTGACTTCTTGATGTGTAGTGCCTCGCAGATGTCAAGCCGCCTGCTATCGCTGTACCTATCGATGATATCTGTGTTATTGAGAGAGAGAGAGAGAGAGAGAGAGAGAGAGAGACAGAGAGAGAGAGAGAGAGAGAGAGAGAGAGAGAGAGAGAGAGAGAGAGAGAGAGCGTGATAATGAAAGACAGTGTGAGACAATCACGAAGCAATAACACTAGCGACCAAGCAGGTAGCGAGGAGAAACTAGTCTCCTGAGAATTGTGTGATCCCGGGACCCGGTGCTTCCGGGGATTGCTGAGGGACCTGCCTCTGGCACCCTGCACAACATGCTGGGAGAGCTGCAATCCTTGCAACATTTGCAGGGGTGGCACCTCTCCCTGCATGTAGTGGAGGACACAAGCAACGGTCAGGTGTAGGAAGCACGCACAGCTCGATTGATCAAGGGAGAGGATAAGAGGTGAGGTAGCGGACATTGTGGGTTGATGAGGCGACTACAGTGGGTTGATTGGTCAGGTGGAACAGGCAAGAGGGAGAGCAGTGCCGGGGAAGGGAGTAGAGGACGAGGCGTGACGCATGGAATGGGAGATTGGGAGGGGGGGGGGTGAGTGTAAAGAAGATGGGTGGGAAGGGTGACAGGAAGGGAATAAAGCGGAGATGAAGGCAACTGCTGCAAGAGGGTGAGAGTCTAAAGCAAAGGACCTGGGAAGGGAACTTTGCCACCATCACATCCAATCACCATCACCATTGTTACCACAACCACCATCAACACCACTACCATCACCATTGTTACCACAACCACCATCAACACCACTACCACCACCATTGTTACCACAACCACCATCAACACCACTACCACCACCATTGTTACCACACTACCATCAACACCACTACCACCACCATTGTTACCACAACTACCATCAACACCACTACCATCACCATTGTTACCACAACCACCATCAACCCACTACCACCACCATTGTCACCACAACCACCATCAACACCACTACCACCACCATTGTCACCACAACCACCATCAAAGCAGCAAATCTTCAGTCTGATGTAAATCACGTTTTTCACTTGGCCACGGAAAATAAATTGGTATTTAATGAGGATAAGTTCCAGCTTCTGCACTATGGAAAAAATAAAAATTAAAAAAAACGGAAACCACGTACAATCCGTAATCAAATCATAACATAGATCGGAAAAGCAATGTAAAGGATTTGGGTGTACTCATGTCGGAAGACCTTACCTTTAAAGAACACAATAAAGTAGCCGTCACAACTGCAAGAAAAATGACAGGTTGGATAACAAGAACCTTTCACACTAGAGATGTCGTACCAATCATACTTTTCAAGACGCTATTGCTCTCTAGAGTGTAATCCCTGTTGCACAATGATACCCGCTCTCCAAGCTGGAGAAATTGCTGACCTGGAGAGCGTGCAGAAATCCTTTACTTTCCGAATCCATTCAAACATCTAAATATTGGGACATTAAAATGCCTAAACCTGTATTCTCTTGAGCGCAGGAGGGAGAGATACATAATAATTTCACATGGAAAATATTAGAGGGGCTGGTCCCAAACCTGCACACAGAAATAACATCACAAGAGACCAGAAGGCATGGCAGGATGTGCAGAATACCCCCGTTGAAGAGCAGAGGTGCAATAGATACTCTGAGAGAGACCTTTATAAACACCTCCATAGGATACCTGATCAACCAGGCTGTGATGCATACGTCAAGTTGCGAGCAGCCGCGTCCCCAACAGCCTGGTTGACCAGTCCAACAACCAGGAGACTTGGTCAGATACACTGATCCCCGTAATCAACGCATGGTAACCCACTATCAGCATTGTTACCGCAACCACAATCAAAGCTACCACCACCCATAAAGCAGCTATCCTCAGAGTGAGCTGTAGTCCCAGTACCTCTCCCAGACACTGGGGAGGAGGCGTGTGGAGGAGCCCCAGTACCTCCCCATACTCTGGGGAGGAGGCAGGAGATGTCTGGGTGACACTTTCCCAAGATGAGGTCCTCTCGCCTCACCTGCCATAACTCCTTCCCTCAGGGGACTGCTCGTGATGGCACCCTGGCTGCCTCACCAGTCCTGTTAAAGGGTCGCATCTTGATCATCTCCCGTCTTGCTGTGTGTGTGGTGTACTCACCTATTTGTGTCTGCAGGATCGAGCATTGACTCTTGGATCCCGCCTATATAGCCACCGGTTGTTTATAACAATATTCTGTCGTATTTCCCTATCAAATCTAGTTTTAAAATTAATGAATAATTTGCTTCCACAACCTGCTCCTTAAGTGCATTCCATTTTTCCACTTCTCTCACGCTAAACGAAAACTTCCTAACATCTCTGTGGCTCATCTGAGATTCCAGCTTCCACCCATGTCCCCTCGTTCTGTTAGTATTCCGTGTGAACATTTCGTCTATTTCCACTCTGTTAATCTCCCTGAGTATTTTATATGTTCCAATCATATGCCCCCTCTCCCTTCTTTTTTCTAGTGTCGTAAGGTTTAGTTTCTTCAGGCGCTCTTCATATCACATACCTCGCTACTCTGGGACGAGCCTCATTGCAAACTTCTGATTTTTTTCCAGTTTCCTTATGTGTTTCTTCAGATGGGGACTCCATGATGAGGCGACATACTCTAAGACTGGCCTCACGTAGGCAGTGTAAAGCGCCCTAAATGCCTTCTTACTTAGGTTTCTGAATGATGTTCTAACTTTTGCCAGTGTAGAGTACGCTGCTGTCGTTATCCTATTTATATGTGCCTCAGGAGTTAGATTAGGTGTTACGTCCACTCCCAGATCTCTTTCTCGAATCGTCAAAGGTAGGTAGGAATTTTTTTGTTGTGTGACGTGCGTGCGTGTGTGCGTGCGTGTGTGTGCATGCGTGCGTGCGTGTGTGTGCATGCGTGCGTGCGTGTGTGTGCGTGCGTATGTGTGTGTTACGGAAGGAGTGTATCTACGCAGGTGAGACAAGGATTAGAGCATCACATGAGATGAGAGTGAGGTAAAGATGTGATACTTGGTGTCCTCTGGCTGCTGCTACTCTTACAAATTACTCTCCTACTCTCCCTGATTGGTCTTTTTTTTTTGGCTCTAGCGCTAGAGGAGGTGATGAAGGTGCCATTATTGACATGTTATCACCTACTACCTCTTTCCTCCACGTTTATCATCTCTCTCTTTCCCCTTCTTTCTTTCTTTCTCTTTTCTCGTCCTCCCGCCCCGTGGTTCAAACACCCAGACATCATTTTCTTGCGTGTCACCTGAAGGAGTACACGGCACAGTGCCAGAATATAGTCATCCTCCCCACCCCCCCTCCTCCGAGGTCTGGGTGTCAGTCAGTGTCACTGCCTCTTCCGCTCTCCGCCTCACCTCGCCTCTACACCCCGCCTCTACACCCTGCCTCTACACCCCGCCTCCTTTTCAATATCTACAATATTTACTATACCCCATACAAGACTATATATAATAATTCTTCTCAACAATTACTCTCAATAAAGATTAATTTGGAATCATTTTCCGGTTGAGTTTCGGTGTACAAGTGGGATTCAGTTGCTCTTTGAACTCATTAGGTAGTGCCGGTACCCGTTAGGTCCATGGGTATTGAGGCAGTACCATAGTAGGTACAGGAAATGTAGCGTCCGCACTGGTAGTGCGGACGTATAAATCTCGCTTGTGCCCTGAGAACAGCGTCTCCTGTATGTTAACGGCGATTGGTCATGGTGGTCCCGTGCCCGCGGGTCCTCCTGGCCACGGGGTCCCCTTGGCCACGGTTTCCCCTTGGCCACGGGGTCCCCTTGGCCACGAGGTCCCCCTGGCCACGGGGTCCCCCTGGCCACGGGGTCCCCTTGGCCACGGGGTCCCCCTGGCCACGGGGTCCCCTTGGCCGCGGGGTCCCCCTTGCCACGGGGTCCCCTGGCCACGAGGTCCCCTTGGCCGCGGGGTCCCCCTGGCCACGGGGTCCCCTTGGCCGCGGGGTCCCCCTGGCCACGGGGTCCCCTTGGCCGCGGGGTCCCCCTGGCCGCGGGGTTCCCTTGGCCGCGGGGTCCCCCTGGCCACGGGGTCGATATCCTCCTCCAGCCGCCACACCTGGCTTGGCCTCTCATAGTCTTAAGCCCAACACGCCTGCCATAGTCCAAGATTCGTCAGCTATTTACGAAACCTGTACGTCTTTCCTAAATCATGGCTGAGGGTATTGAACAGCCATTGGCCCCCTGATGGTTGTTCCGGCAATATTTCTAGCGCCCTCCCAGCAAGCATTAGAAGTATTGCCAGAACAAAGGTTGACGTCTTCAAGAGGAACTTAGACAAGTTCTTGCAAGAAGTGCCGGACCAACCAGGCTGTAGTGGATATGTGGGCCTGCGGGCCGCTCCAAGCAACAGCCTGCTAGACCAAGTTATCACAAATCGAGCGTGGCTCCAGGCCGGGCTCGGGAGTAGAACTCCCAGAACCCTCTCCAGGTACGGTCCAGGTATGTTTACTGTTGTCAAATAGTTTGAGTAGCCAAGTATTACGAGGTTGTTTATAACAATGATAACCTTGGGTTGTGAAGTTTCCAAGCTCGTAAAGGTTTGTATTAATATAAACAAAACCATTATAATGAAAGATGTATTGGTTTCAACAGTAGTTGCATGAATACATGACGCCTCGTGGCCGTGGAGGAATGTTATCCCGCACTCTACACTTCATACTCAATTTCCACCATTATAGATATCAACATGTTAGAGCCGCGAGGTAAGGTCTTACACTCTTCAACTGCTCTATTGTTTGTTGTGTAGTAGATCAAAGCTGTCCATGTGATTGAGAGAGAGAGAGAGAGAGAGAGAGAGAGAGAGAGAGAGAGAGAGAGAGAGCATTTTGTGATCGATTGTAATCATTGGTCTAAGTCCCTGCGACCTGGTCTAGTCAGTCACTCTTTGACCTCACCTCACGCTTAAATCCTGTCACTTGCATCTCCGGGTGCTGACTATATATATATATATATATATATATATATATATATATATATATATATATATATATATATATATATATATATATGTCGTACCTAATAGCCAGAACGCACTTCTCAGCCTACTATGCAAGGCCCGATTTGCCTAATAGGCCAAGTTTTCATGAATTAATTGTTTTTCGACTACCTAACCTACCTAACCTAACCTAACTTTTTCGGCTACCTAACTTAACCTAACCTATAAAGATAGGTTAGGTTAGGTTAGGTAGGGTTGGTTAGGTTCGGTCATATATCTACGTTAATTTTAACTCCAATGAAAAAAAATTGACCTCATACATAATGAAATGGGTAGCTTTATCATTTCATAAGAAAAAAAAATAGAGAAAATATATTAATTCAGGAAAACTTGGCTTATTAGGCAAATCGGGGCTTGCATAGTAGGCCAAAAAGTGAGTTCTGGCTACTAGGTACGACATATATATATATATATATATATAATATTTTTTTGTCCGGTCGTGTTGGTCGAGCGGTTAAGGGATCCTGTACGCCAGCAGAGTGCTCCTGGCAGTATGGGTTCGAATCACTTCTGGGGTGTGAGTTTTCAGTTGCATATAGTGACCATTCAGGCTTGTTCGCATATATATATATATATATATATATATATATATATATATATATATATATATATATATATATATATATATGTTTGTGTAGGTGTATTTGCGGCGAGGCAGATGCTGACGAATATGGATTGCATGGCCTGCACTGTGGAAAATCTGGTGGTTGGCACACTAGACACGACGAAGTAAACGACATCATTAAAAGAAGCCTTGCCTCTGCCCAGTGTCCAGCGGAGAGAGAGCCCCGCAACCTTCTGAACCGTGACTCTGTTAGCTTTGCCGGCCGACCAGACGGAATCACACTGCGTCCGTGGAAGGGTGGCAGACAGTTGGCATGGGACTATACTTGCGTATCCACCCTGGCAGCCACATACATCAACCTCTCTGCCGGCACAGCAGGAGCCGCGGCGACACACAGAGAAAGAGACAAGTCAGCCAAGTATAGGCAATTAGATCATCGGTACAACTTCGTTCCAATAGGGTCTGAGACCCTAGGCCCATGGGGAGAGAGTGCAAGAAGGTTTCTAAAGGATCTTGGTTCCAAGCTCATTGACACCACAAGAGACCCAAGAGCGGCCATTTTTCTCTTTCAGCGCCTCAGTGTCGCGATCCAGAGGGGGAATGCTCGCTGCATCCTCGGTTCCTGCCCAACGTCGGAGGAGTTCGAGGAAATCTACAGCCTCTAGGAAGCGAACTATTTTTGTGTCCTCTTAATGCTCATTTTTTTTGTATACAATCAGATATGTAACTGTATAACCTTGCTTAATAAAGTGTACACCATAAAAAAGGGGGTGGTAGGAGAAGCGAACACCCTCATGTATTCAGAGTTAAATGGCAAGTTTTTCCCTGAATGCTCTGTGTTCCCTTCTCTGAGGCTGTGGGTCCCTATAATTGCACCAGAGGTGGTACCCCCCTATATATATATATATATATATATATATATATATATATATATATATATATATATATATATATATATAATGTGTGTATTCACCTAGTTATGCTTGCGGGGGTTGAGCTCTGCTCTTTCGGCCCGCCTCTCAACTGTCAATCAACTGTTTCTACTACTACTACTACTCTTTTTTTTCCCCCACACCACACACACACTCCAGGAAGCAGCCCGTGACAGCTGACTATCTCCCAGGTACTTATTTACTGCTTGGTAACAGGGGCATAGAGTGAAAGAAACTCTGCCCATCGTTTCTCGCCGGCGCCCGGGATTGAACCCGGGACCACAGGATCACGTGACCAGCGTGCTATCCGCTCGGCCGCCGGCACCCTATTGGCTGTGTGTGTGTGTGTGTGTGTTTGTGTGTGTGTGTGTGTGTGTGTGTGTGTGTGTGTGTGTGTGTGTGTGTGTGTGTGTGTGTGTGTGTGTTTTATCTATATATATCTATATGATCTGACTCATTATTCTTGTGACCTCGTATTTGTTTCCAAAGTATTAATTTTATCTTTACCCAATTTCATCTTTGGTATCTCTCCTAACTTGTTAAGACCTCAAATCACCCCTTAAACCTCACTCTCCCTTCCCTTATCTCAGATTATCACCTAACGACTCTTCCTCCGTACCTTATTTTTCTATCTCACCTGAGATAAACTTAAGTAATCTTAAATCCTGAAGCTTAATTAACGTCTTTCTTGATCTTAAGCTAATCCCAACTTTGTTCTGCCTCTTACAACCTTATCCTACATTACCTTCACCCCCGTCTTGTCTGGGGTCAAGCCTGCCTGATTTACCTGGTAATTGGACCCCTCATTTTATCTGGTTCCTGCCAGGATTACCTTTGTTAGTGTCCTCTGATGGTCTCTTTATTTACCCGTCACCCCAACTCTTGCTTTATACTGTCTTTACATGATGCTTTATGCTGCCCTCACCCACCTGTTGCTTTATGCTGCCCTCACCCACCTGTTGCTTTATGCTGCCCTCACCCACCTGTTGCTTTATGCTGCCCTCACCCACCTGTTGCTTTATGCTGCCCTCACCCACCTGTTGCTTTATGCTGCCCTCACCCACCTGTTGCTTTATGCTGCCCTCACCCACCTGTTGCTTTATGCTGCCCTCACCCACCTGTTGCTTTATGCTGCCCTCAGCTACCTGTTGCTTTATGCTGCCCTCACCCACCTGTTGCTTTATGCTGCCCTCAGCTACCTGTTGCTATATGCTGCCCTCACCCACCTGTTGGTTTATGCTGCCCTCACCCACCTGTTGCTTTATGCTGCCCTCACCCACCTGTTGCTTTATGCTGCCCTCACCCACCTGTTGCTTTATGCTGCCCTCAGCCACCTGTTGCTTTATGCTGCCCTCACCCACCTGTTGCTTTATGCTGCCCTCACCCACCTGTTGCTTTATGCTGCCCTCAGCCACCTGTTGCTTTATGCTGCCCTCACCCACCTGTTGCTTTATGCTGCCCTCACCACCTGTTGCTTTATGCTGCCCTCACCCACCTGTTGCTTTATGCTGCCCTCACCCACCTGTTGCTTTATGCTGCCCTCACCACCTGTTGGTTTATGCTGCCCTCATCCACCTGTTGCTTTATGCTGCCCTCACCCACCTGTTGCTTTATGCTGCCCTCACCCACCTGTTGCTTTATGCTGCCCTCACCCACCTGTTGCTTTAGGCTATCCACGCCCAGCTGTGTGGCTGACTGATCATTAACATCAACGTTATCCAGAATAGTTATGAAGAACTGTTAATTGCCGTGGGGCCTCGCCCTCGACCACCTGTGGTAACTTTCCCATGGTGGCTCGCTTAGTCCCGAGTTGCTGATTGACTCACTCGGTGGTGGTGGTTGACCGGTGGTGGTGGTTGACGCGGTATGTCTGGCAGAGCTCTTGCTTCTGTTTAACCCCGTGTACTTGACCTTCTCCGCACCTGGCTGGCTGGCAGAGCTGTAAAATGTTTATTTTACAAAGGCCGTGTGTGCCCTGTCTGTGTGCTTGAGTGGTTATCCTGCTGATACAAAATGTTTTCCTTTCTGGCTGGTTGGCTCGGTAGGTGCATGGGTGACTGGGTGGTTGGATGACTGCCTGGGTTGTTGGGTGACTGCCTGGGTTGTTGGGTGACTGCCTGGGTTGTTGGTGACTGGTTGGCTGTCCGTGTGACTGGTAAGCTAGCTCTCTAGCTGGCTGGCTGGCTGACTCAGTGGTTCGTTAACTTGGTAAGTGATTTTCTGGCTGACTGACTGACTGACTGACTGACTGACTGACTGACTGGCAGGCTGGCAGGCTGGCTAGCTGGCTGACTGACTGACTGACTGGCAGGCAGGCAGGCAGGCAGGCAGGCAGGCAGGCAGGCAGGCAGGCTGGCTGACTGACTGACTGACTGACTGACTGACTGACTGGCAGGCAGGCAGGCTGGCTGGCGCTAAAAAGAGAAACAGTCACACACGCCTCACCCTCACCTGGTCCATAATACACCAGGAGCAGGGCAGGTCGCAGCTGGAGGCAGTTGAATGGCTCGCCAAAATATTCCCTCCTGTTTTTCCTGCACATTACTCGTCCCTGTGACCTTGCTCCATGAACCGACCCCGTGACCTGGCTCTGTGACCCTGTGACCCCACTCCGTGACTTAGTCACGTGACCTCGTGCCTTGATCTTGATGAGAATGTTGGGTGGAATATCCTCACGTAGTGTGGTTGAGTGTCGGTGTTGATACACCTTGGGTCTGGGTGTTGCAGCGGGAACATTACTTATTTACATGCACGTGTTTTCCCATAAAACTATCCAGTCGGTTAAACTACCTTATAATTGAAAGGTAATAAAAACTAACAAAATTGGTAGGTAGTAATTGAACCGTGGGTAACAGCGACCGTAGACTTTATAGCTAAACGTGCTACTCTTGTCCTGCTGCCTTATTCAATCTTGTGTTGATGATATCCTCAAAATGCATCCGGAATCTGCCAGTGCAGACTGCTTATCACATGCCTCTTTATGACTAACCATCCTGTGTGATGGGGATTTTCTAGCATCAACTAGTTAGCTTTTTTGACACACTGTACTCCATTTCATATAGTCTAGGGTAGCTGCACTAATGCAGATGTACCTAAGGAATTAATAAAAAAAAAAAAATTGTCCTGAGTCCTTCAGGCAGTCTACCAGTCACTGATATTCCACTTCATCTGTGCCCCACCATTCAGGTACCACACACACCCGCCACCAAGAAAGGTCATGAGAATCTTGCTCTTACCAAAGCTGTCACGCTCGAAACAATTTGCCTCCGCCATAAACAAATTAAAATCTCAGGAGGACTGTGTCTACACCGCCGGCCGAGTCTCGTCGTCTAATCTGAGTCCAATTGACTGAGTCCATCAGTCAATATAATATTATTATTATATTATATTAAGAACATGAATTACTGACTTATGTTAAATTAGGTTAGGTTAGGTTGGTTAAGTTTGGTCATATTTATATGTTAGTTTTAACTCAAAAAAAATTATATGGTATATAATTTCAAAGCTTTATCATTACATAAGAATTTTGTTGTAAAAATATATAATTTCAGGGGAACTCGGCTAGTTAGGCAAATCGTGCCTTGAATACTAGACCAAGTAGTACCATCTGGCTCCAGGACTTGTAAACATGTGCTAACATATAAACACAACGAAACAAATATTTTTTTGTTTTTATACAGTAAGAGAGAAAGCCTCCATTGCCAACGTCTTGTCACTCCATTCACACCATTATCCTCTCCTCTTCCTTCCCCTTCATCACCCTCTTTATCCTCGTCCCCCTCTCGACCGTCCTCGACCCTCCTCCTCCTCCTCTGTGCCGCACAGCCTCCTGCTCTGCCCACGCGGGCAGGCGTTATGCGCGACAATACTCCCACCACCTCATTGATAGTCACGACAGCGATTTGTCGGGCTTATACGGTGTTGTCTATGCCACTTGTCCACACGCTGCTTCCATCCTGCTGCTGCTGCTGCCTCCATCCTGCTGCTGCTGCTGCTGCCTCCATCCTGCTGCTGCTGCTGCTGCTGCCTCCATCCTGCTGCTGCTGCTGCCTCCATCCTGCTGCTGCTGCTGCTGCTGCCTCCATCCTGGCCTCCTGCCTCCATCCTGGTCCACACGCTGCCTTCATCCTGGCCTCCTGCTGCCTCCATGCTGGCCTCCTTCTGGCTCCATCCTGGCCTCCTGCTGCCTCCATCCTGGCCTCCTGCTGCCTCCATCCTGGCCTGCCGACTTCACCCTCCCCTGCTGCTGCCTCCATCTTCACCTGCTGCCTCCATCCTCATCTGCTGCTGCCTAACCTTCAGTATTGCCTCGTTGGTGGCTACAGTCCTGTCCTCTTGGTGGCTATAGTGCTGTCTATACTGGGCGTAATATGCCCAGTACAGTCCCATCACTTGCGAATGAACCATGTAGGTTCGAAACGTTGTGTACATTTAAAATTAGTGTAATACAATCTACAGTTAATTATTCTTTTAGTATGGCGACATTTAGAGATGTTTAAACCATCACATTAAACCAAGATGCAAGAGCACTAGTCACAGAGATAGAAACACGAAACAAGAAAATAATCGACACAGAATCTGCAGTCATATATATATATATATATATATATATATATATATATATATATATATATATATATATATATATAATAGTTTAAATGGTTCGAATCCTCGTTACGGCCCTTGTGGATGGATTTGTTCATTTAATAATGATTAAAGTTACTGTTTTATATCAGTGGTCAAACACTTGCCGGGCCAGCAAGGCCAAGACGAACGTTCCTGCCACGGAGACGCCATGTCTATATATGAGAGGATGTCTCTCCTCTCCCTCCGTCTCTCACTCCGTCTCTCACTCCGTCTCTCCCTCCGTCTCTCTCTCCGTCTCTCCCTCCGTCTCTCTCTCCGTCTCTCCCTCCGTCTCTCTCTCCGTCTCTCCCTCCGTCTCTCTCTCCGTCTCTCCCTCCGTCTCTCTCTCCGTCTCTCCCTCCGTCTCTCCCTCCGTCTCTCTCCCTGCCGTTGCCGGTATTGCTGACAGGTCCACACTCTGGCACTCGCTGATAACCAGTTGGTAACGAGTGGGAGCCCCTGCAGGGCTCACACCTGCCAATATTAACCCTTCCCCTCGCCTACATGTCTTAAATCCCTTCTGAGGGGTTGAGAAGGGACCAGGGAACATCCCCTTAAACCCCTACTAAGCTGGAAGATGGTAGGAAGCGGAATCGTCTTCTGAAGACTTATCTACCCGTTCTGGCGATCATCCCGCTAGGATTACCCCTCTGGAGTCTTCCTGCTACAATTATCTCTCTGGGGATAATCCAGCGAGGATTATATGCCTGGGGATGACTCCCCTGACCGTCCAAGTGGTATGACACCATTCCTTCCCCTCGTCCCGTCTCAAATCGTTATCCTGACCCCTTCCAAGTGATATATAGTCGCAATGGCTTGGCGCTTCCCCCTGAATCCCTTCCCTGGAAAAGCCCCAGCTGGGAGGGTGGGCGGCGGGGGGGGGGGGGGGGAACACACGCCATTACCCTAATTAAATAAAACACAGAATCCTCCCGATGTGTTTTTACTCTCATTACCGGGCTTAGTAGTCTCTTCCTTGCTGTGTCCTTGTTTGGGGGATTTAGCTTGATTCTTGTTTTGTGTTTGCGTGAGCTGCTGGCTGTTATTGTTGTTTTTGTTTCTGGTGTTATTGTCCAAGTCTTTTGTGGCAGATGGAACCTCTCGCTTTTGTTGCGCGGGTTGGTAACTGTGTCGTCATTTTGGTGGGTTCTGTGCTCACACGCGTCTGTCAGTGCCGTCAAGCATCTGTCAGTGCCTTCAAGCATCTGTCAGTGCCGTCAAGGATCTGTCAGTGCCCTCAAGCATCTGTCAGTGCCCTCAAGCATCTGTCGGTGCCATCAAGGATCTGTCAGTGCCGTCAAGGATCTGTCAGTGCCGTCAAGGATCTGTCAGTGCCCTCAAGGATCTGTCAGTGCTGTCAAGGATCTGTCATTGCCCTCAAGGATCTGTCACTGCCCTCAAGGATCTGTCACTGCCCTCAAGGATCTGTCACTGCCCTCAAGGATCTGTCACTGCTCTCAAGCATCTGTCAGTGCCTTCAAGCATCTGTCACTGCCCTCAAGGATCTGTCAGTGCCCTCAAACATCTGTCACTGCCCTCAAACATCTGTCACTGCCCTCAAGGATCTGTCAGTGCCCTCAAGGATCTGTCAGTGCCCTCAAACATCTGTCAGTGCCCTCAAGCATCTGTCAGTGCCCTCAAGGATCTGTCAGTGCCCTCAAACATCTGTCACTGCCCTCAAACATCTGTCACTGCCCTCAAGGATCTGTCAGTGCCCTCAAACATCTGTCAGTGCCCTCAAGCATCTGTCAGTGCCCTCAAACATCTGTCAGTGCCCTCAAACATCTGTCAGTGCCCTCAAACATCTGTCACTGCCCTCAAACATCTGTCACTGCCCTCAAGGATCTGTCAGTGCCCTCAAACATCTGTCAGTGCCCTCAAGCATCTGTCAGTGCCCTCAAACATCTGTCACTGCCCTCAAACATCTGTCACTGCCCTCAAGCATCTGTCACTGCCCTCAAGGATCTGTCAGTGCCCTCAAACATCTGTCAGTGCCCTCAAGGATCTGTCAGTGCCCTCAAGGATCTGTCAGTGCCCTCAAGGATCTGTCAGTGCCGTCAAGCATCCCCTCCCCCCCCCACTTTCCACTCGTCTGTCCAACACGTCTGTCTTCCCCGTCCCACACCTGTAATCCACTGTCTCAGACTCGGCTGTGGAGGGCGAGCTCCAGACTTCATTATAAGTTACGTTTGAGATCAGAAACCCAAGTTAGACATACGGATGAACCGTCTTGGGGAAGTATATAGCATTTCCGGTCAATTTGAACAATTAAAAATGTGGATTCTGGCTGAATTTGGGGGGACAAGTTGGGGGACAAGTTGGGGGACAAGTTGGGGTTTTTAAGAAATTGATTGTTTAATATTGATTGTCTGTACTGTGTAGTGTCCTTATTAAAGATGACATACTTGTTGTAAACTTAGTTTTAGCGCATCCGCGGCGCACGCACGCACGCACGCACTCACGCACACACACACACACACACACACACACACACACACACACACACACACACACACACACACACGCACACGCACTTTCGTAGGTAAAGCAGAGGAGCAAATTTAAGAACCAGAAAGCATGTAAAAAAATATAGAGATAAGAAGAGAGGAAAGTGAGATACACTAAACAAAGCCAGAAATGAATACATCAGAGTGAGGAGGGAAGTAGAGAGAGAGGCAATATTAAAGCAACATGGCGGTGAAAGCTAAGCACCAAAGATAAGGACTCTTGTCATATACGGAAGGAAGGAAGGAACTATCAGGGGGAAAGCGCCAAGCCGTTACGACTATATAGCACTGGGAAAGGGTCAGGATAAGGATTGGGATGGGACGGAGGGGAAAGGAATTGTGCCCAATCACTTGGAAGGTTCAGGCTTCCCCCCCCCCCCCTGGCTCAGAAGGCACAATACTCACGGAAAATGACAAGGTGTGTGTGAGGAACTCGACTAAACTTCTCAGGTCTGTACAAAAGCACTAATATGGTGGCCCGAGTCGCTTAATGAAAGTTAGAGGAAACACTGGATGATACAGTAGTCATTCCAGTCAGTGTAGAGGTGGTTAACAAACACCTGGAGGCAGTAGATGCAACAAAAGCAGTAGCAATCGACTTGAGAATGGTCCAGGACGGACCGAAACGTCGTCGTCTCTTCACCTTCTAGTGTGTGGTCTGGTTAACAGTAGGGTTAGACTTACCATCACCATGCCTGTTGAAGAAGGTACTTCGTCACCCGCTGATGTTTTAATAAAACTCTCCAGAAACGAAATGTTAAATTCTGGAAAAGTCAAACATTGATATGCATCAGCTCACTTCCTTTAATATATTATTTACATTAATCAGGAACAGTAGCGGTCCCAGGACCGAGTCTTGGGGGACCCCACTTGGTCCCCCAGCTCGGGACCTCACCTCTGACAACCTGCTATCTTCACAAAAAGACAGATAAGAGACACTAAATTATAGGCCAGTGTAAGTGACTATTATTCGTGTAAAGTGTTGGGGGAGAGTAATCAGGTTGAGGATAGTGGATCACTTGGAGTGAATAAACGTTGTAACAATTGGACAAGACAGATTTAGAAGGGAAAGTTGTGTCTTTACAAACCTGCTCGTGTTCTATGACGAGGTTACTAAAATACGACAGGAAAAAGAAGGTTGGGTAGGGTTCATTTTCCTAGACCGTCAAGAAGGATTTGATACAGTTCCTCAAGAAAGACTGGTGTGCAAGGCAGTGGATCAAGCTGAGTCGATGTAAAGTTAATAAGAATTGTAAAAGAAAGGAGAACTGTAGGAAGTTCCACCAAAGCCGTGACACTCCGCCAGTGGCCACACACACACACTTGCTAGAATTTATTGCAAAAAAAACCTTAGACAATGAAGATGGGAAGGAAGGAAGAAAGAGCAAAAGTTGTCAACATCATAATAGAAGACAACCACAGGAATCGGGGAAGACATTTGGGAATGGATATAACTCCATCACAAACGCCAGTGGCACACACAAACAGGGTGACATCAGCGGCATATGGGACGTGTGGGAACATTAGAATGTTTGGAAACTTAAATTATGACTCTCTTTAAGTCAATGTGCACATTTTTCCTTAACCCATTACTGAATATGCAGCACCGGCCTGGAATGCGTATCTTGTGAANTCATTGTGACCGTCCAGGTCTGGGAAGTTAGAATAATGAGACACAAGTTACCAAGAGCTTCTCAAAGAAACTATTTCTCCTTTACGTGGCAAGTAGAGTTCATGAACCACCTGGATTATAACAAGTACAGTTCATGAACCACCTGGATTATAACAAGTAGAGTTCATGAACCACCTTGATTATAACAAGTAGAGGTCATGAACCACCTGGATTATAACAAGTAGAGTTCATGAACCACCTTGATTATAACAAGTAGAGGTCATGAACCACCTTGATTATAAGAAGTACAGGGTCATGAACCACATGGATTATAACAAGTAGAGGTCATGAACCACCTTGATTATAACAAGTAGAGGTCATGAACCACCTTGATTATAAGAAGTACAGTTCATGAACCACCTGGATTATAACAAGTACAGGCCATGAACCACCTGGATTATAACAAGTAGAGGTCATGAACCACCTTGATTATAACAAGTAGAGTTCATGAACCACCTGGATTATAACAAGTAGAGTTCATGAACCACCTGGATTATAACAAGTACAGGCCATGAACCACCTGGATTATAACAAGTACAGTTCATGAACCACCTGGATTATAACAAGTACAGTTCATGAACCACCTGGATTATAACAAGTACAGGCCATGAACCACCTGGATTATAACAAGTAGAGTTCATGAACCACCTGGATTATAACAAGTAGAGTTCATGAACCACCTGGATTATAACAAGTACAGTTCATGAACCAGTGGATTATAACAAGTACAGTTCATGAACCACCTGGATTATAACAAGTACAGTTCATGAACCACCTGGATTATAACAAGTACAGTTCATGAACCACCCGGATTATAACAAGTAGAGGTCATGAACCACCTGGATTATAACAAGTAGAGGTCATGAACCACCTGGATTATAACAAGTAGAGGTCATGAACCACCTTGATTATAAGAAGTACAGGGTCATGAACCACCCGGATTATAACAAGTACAGGCCATGAACCACCTGGATTATAACAAGTACAGGCCATGAACCACCTGGATTATAACAAGTACAGGTCATGAACCACCTGGATTATAACAAGTAACAGGTCATGAACCTGTTGCAACATGACACTTGAGCTATATGTTTTGGTTGTGGTAGTTTGAGCCAGTTACATATACATCATGAGAGTAGTGCATTAAGTGACAATACACCAACAACAACATGACAGTCAGTATGACGCGAGTCCCTCGGGGACCGTACCTGCTGCATTCTCAGATTTTGTAACTTCTGGCTTCTGGTACAAGAGCAGTAACTAGGCCAGTCTCTGCTGTGGTGACCGGATCAGCCTGGCTGTGTTGGCTGTTATGGCGCTTGCTCTCTCTCTCTCTCTCTCTCTCTCTCTCTCTCTCTCTCTCTCTCTCTCTCTCTCACTCTCCTCTCACTCTCACTCTCACTCTCACTCCCTCCCTCCCTCCCTCCTCACCTTGCACCATTTATCGTGTGATTTATATAAGTGTTGAAGTAGGGGCCTCGTGGTGGTGGTGATAAATGGAAGTTGAGCTCTAGGGTGATGGAGAGTGTGTGGTATACTCATCCAGTTGTGCTTGCGGGGTTGAGCTCTGGCTCTTTGGTCCCGCCTCTCAACTGTCAATCAATCAGCTTATTATTCCCCCTCCCCTCACCCATACACACACACCCAAGAAGCAAGCCGTAGCAGCTGTCTTAAGTCCCAGACACCTATTGTTTGATAGGTAACAGGGGCATCAGGGTGAAAAAGAAACTCTGCCCATTTGTTTCCACCATCGCCGGGGGATAGATCCCCGGACCCTAGTATTACGAATCCCGAGCGCTGTCCACTCAGCTTTCAGGCCCCTTGATGTGTGTATTCACTTAGTTGTATTCACTTAGTTGTATTTTACGGGGTTGAGCTTTGCTCTTTCGGCCCGCCTCTCAACTGTCAATCAACTGTTTACTAACTACTTTTTTTTTTCCACACCACACACACACACACACACCCCAGGAAGCAGCCCGTGACAGCTGACTAACTCCCAGGTACCTATTTACTGCTAGGTAACAGGGGCATTCAGGGTGAAAGAAACTTTGCCCATTTGTTTCTGCCGGGTGCGGGAATCGAACCCGCGCCACAGAATTACAAGTCCTGCGCGATATCCACCAGGCTACCTGGCCCCTGAGAGTGTCTGTGTGTGTGTGTGTGTGTGTGTGTGTGTGTGTGTGTGTTGTGTGTGTGTGTGTGTGTGGGTGTGTGTGTACTTACCTATTTGTGCTTGCAGGATCGAGCATGACTCTTGGATCCCGCTTTCCAGCTGTCGGTTGTTTACAGCAATGACTCCAATGTGTGCAATACAGCATTGCAATACAGCAATGTGTTGTGTGTGTGTGTGTGTGTGTGTGTGTGGGTGTGTGTGTGGTGTGTGTGTGTGTGTGGGTGTGTGTGTGTGTGTGTACTCACCTATATGTACTCACCTATATGTGTCTGCAGGATCGAGCATTGACTCTTGGATCCCGCCTTTCGAGCATCAGTTGTTTACAGCAATGATCCTATCCCATTTCCTATCATACCTGGTTTTAAAATTATGAATAGTATTTGCTTCCACAACCTGTTCCTTGAGTGCATTCCATTTTCCCACTACTCTCACGCTAAAAGAAAACTTCCTAACATCTCTGTGACTCATCTGAGTTTCCAACTTCCATCCATGTCCCCTCGTTCTGTTACTATTCCGTGTGAACATTTCGTCTATGTCCACTCTGTCAATCCCTCTGAGTATTTATACGTTCCTATCATGTCCCCTCTCTCCCTTCTTTCTAGTGTCGTAAGGCACAGTTCCCTCAGGCGCTCCTCATACCCCATCCCTCGTAGCTCAGGGACGAGTCTCGTTGCAAACCTCTGAACCTTTTCCAGTTTCATTATATGCTTCTTCAGATGGGGACTCCATGATGAGGCGGCCATACTCTAAGACTCATGATGTTTTTAGGTTGTTCCACTTATCCCCTACCCCCCTACACATCGTTACCTTGCGGTTACCTTACGGTTACTTTGCGGTTACTGGTTGCGGTTCCCATTGCTTTACCTTGCGAATTACTTGCGGTTACTTTGCGGATTAGCTACCTTGCGGTTACTTTGCGGTTACTTTGCGTAATACTTGCGGTTACTTTGCGGTTACCTTGCGATTACCTTGCGGATACTTTGGCGTTACCTTGAGTTACTTTGCGGTTACTTTGTGGTTACCTTGCGGTTTACTTGCGGTTACTTGCGGTTACTTGCGGTTACCTTGCGATTACCTTGCGGTACTTTGATGTTACCCTTGCGGTTACTTGCGGTTACTTTGCGATTACCTTGCGGTTACTTTCAGTTACTTTGCGGTTACTACTTTGCGGATTACCTTGCTGCTTACTTTGCGGTTACCTTGCGTGGTTCCGGTAGCCAGTGGCCAGCAGGACCTTCCCCGCCTCCCAGGGAGGACCCTGGGATACCAACCTTGGGGGAGAACTGCCTACGACACCCTATGAACGTCACTTAAGATTGTCCGAAGTAGCAGGTTAGTAACAATCAACAAAATAATGGGGATAATGTAGATAACATGGCAATGTTGCACATCACTCGTATCGATGCCACCACATTCTTGCTATACACATACACCATTGAAAATGTTTGTATTTTAAATTAAAAATGTTTGATTTATTTAAAATCATGAAAGGGAACTTTTGCAATTATAAACTCCACGTCCTTCAAATAGTTGGGTAATATTGAACATTCGTCGAATGAAAACGTGTCAAAGCGTGGGAAAAATTAATTGGTAATATTTGGACCATCATTGATATTAAATTAATGTAAAATTCAAAAAACACTTTGACCTGACGGACGGACGGACGGAGCGGACGGGACGGACAGACGGACAGGCCACACACACACACACACACACACACCACACACACACACACACAACACACACACACACACACACACAGTGTGGGTGTAGGCTGGGGCTGTCGAAGGGCGCTGGTGGATGGACAAACGTTGTATACGTAGTCCTGCGGTCCGGGATTCGATTCCCGGCACCGGCGGAAACAGATGGCAGAATTCCTTTCACCAGATGCCCTGTTACCTAGCAGTAAATAGGTACCTGGAAGTTAGACAGCTATTAGGAGCTGCTTCCTGGCTGTGTGTGTGTGGAAAAATGAGTTAGTAGTTAGTAACAGTGATTATGACAGGTTGAGAGGCGGCCGAAAGAGCTGAGCTCAACCCCCGCAAGCACAACTAGGTGGTACACACGACACAACACACACAATGTTTGCTGCCATGATGCAAAAAAATTATGAGACAGAATCAAGACGGATAAGATAGACAGAGACTACAGGATGACCTGGATAACTGGAGGAATGGTTTAGAAAATGGCTAGCTACAAGGTCACTCGGGAAAGTGTAAGGTGATGAAATTAGGCGAAGGAGCGGGCTGAACACAGGTTTCATCTGGGAGGTGAAATCCTGCAAGATCAAATAGTAGAGAAAGATCTGGGGTTGATATCACACCGAACCTGTCCCCAGAGGCCCACATCAAAAGAATATCATCAGCAGCATATGCTTAGACTGGCCAACATAAGAACTGCCTTCAGAAGACTTGTGTAAGGAATCTTTCAGAACCCTGTATACCACTTTGTAAGACCAATCCTGGAGTATGCAGCTCCAGCCTGGAGTCCATACCTAGTTAAACACAGACACAATTAGAGAAGATTCAGCGGTATGCACCAGGCTCGTCCCGGAACTGAGAGTATTAGCTACGAGGAAAGGCTTAAGAGAAGCTGAACCTCACCATCCCTGGAGAGCAGAAGAGTAAGGGGAGACATGATAACCACCTACACAAATTCTCAGGGGAATTGACAGGGTGGACAAAGACAAACTTTCAGCACGGGTGGTGACGACGAACAAAAGGGACACAGGTGGAAAACTTAGTACCTAGTGAGCCCCAGAGAGTTAGAAAAAAAATGTTCAGTGTCAGGTAGATTAATAAAGGAATTGCCCACTAGGAGGTGAAGTGGTGGAGGCTGACTCCATACACAGTTGTCAAATGTAGTATGACAGAGTGCCCAGTGGCTCAGGAATCTAGTACACCAGTTGATTGACAGTGAGGAGGCGGGACCAAAAAGCCAAAAGCTCAACCCCCGCAAGCACATTAGGTGAGTACAATTAGGTGAATACACTTCCTGTGAGAGAGAAATACTTGGGGGTTGATATCACGCACAAACCTGTCCCCTGAAGCCCACATCACGAGGGTGTCCGTCAGCGGCATATGTCCGGTTGGCCAACATAAGAATTGTTTTAAGAAACTTTTGAAAGAAATAATTTAGGACCCTT
>WNGS01165751.1:22410221-22426009 GCA_020271785.1 Procambarus virginalis | reverse complement strand
GTTATGATAAAAGATTGATCTCCCTTCTGTTCTTTCCCCTCCCTTCCCTCCCCTTCCTTCTTTCTTTCCATTTCTCTCTCTGCCTCTTTGTCTCACGGATGGAAAGGTCGAGCCTTTATCCCTAAAAAAGCGTGAGGGAAATACTTATCTTTGGGTAACCGGAGGCTGTGCTTTGTGTGGGGTGGCCAGGCGCACCCTTGGCCCCCTGGCCACCCCTGGCCACCCCTGGCCACCCTGGCCACCCCTGGCCGCCCCTGGCCACCCCTGGCCACCCCTGTCCGCCCCTGGCCACCTCCCCCTCAACTCTCCCTAGATTATACACACGGCCTCTGCTCCACCTACCACCCGACTTCCCGAGTGAGAGTAGGCGTGGGCGTGGAGGGTGTGGTGGTGGTGGGTGTGGGGTCCCCTCTTTTCAACTCATCTCCCTCAACTCTCCCTCTCCATCACCTTGCCTATAACTCTCCCCTCTCTCTCTCCCCCTCACCTTGCCTCTAACTCTCCCCTCTCTCTCTCCCCTCACCTTGCCCCTCCTTGTAAGACGAGCCATCAGTCGTGAAGGGCGGCCTGCAACAGGTGGTGGCAAGGCTCACACTCTGGATTTATGGCCACTGTGGTACCTCCTCCCTCTCTTTATCCTCTCCCTCCATCTTCCCCGCCTCCCTCTCTCCCTCCCCACCCATCCCGCGGGCGATGGAAGAATAGATTATAGAGGCACATGATGGGCTCAGGAGCTGAGTTTCATCGTTCATTTAGGTGTGCATGTAATAATATATATATATATATATATATTATATATATATATATATATATATATATATATATATATATATATATATATATATAGATGGAGTAAGATGGTAGACAGATTAATAGAAGAAGATGGAGTAATAGAGGTAGACAGATTAATAGAGGTAGCAGGAGATAGAGAGGAATGGATACTGAATGATGAATAGGGAGCAGGAAGAGGGATGTAGGGGAGGATGGAGATGGAAGGGGAGAAAGAAAGGATAATGGAGGGGAGTAGATAGAGTGAGACGAGAGAGAGGAGTGTTGAAATGAACCCAGGAGAGGGAAGAGGAATAATGTTGATAAACAACATCGCTGAAAAAAGACAGGTAGATGTGTCAGAACACTGGGTAATAGATTACATGTTTTGAAGAGCAGAGGACGTTGGTAATGGTGTTGGGTGGAGTATACCTGGAGTATACCTGGAGTATACCTGGAGTATACCTGGAGTATACCTGGAGTATGCAGGCGATGAGTCACAATAACGTGGCTGAAGTATGTTGACCAGACCACACACTAGAAGGTGAAGGGACGACGACGTTTCGGTCCGTCCTGGACCGAATCGACTTGAGAATGGTCCAGGACGGACCGAAACGTCGTCGTCCCTTCGCCTTCTAGTGTGTGGTCTGGTCACCATACCTGGAGTATACCTGCTGGTGTACCTAGAGTGGTTGTACTCCAGAAAGGTGGCGTGTCTTGTGACAAGTGGACCCCAGAGGCTGACCCCACACACACCCACCACCATCGCTGGTTCCGGCACGTGTGTTGCCGTGTGTGATGGGGGTCTATGGGTGGCCGTGTGGGGAGGGAGGAATATGTAAATAAGTTGGCTGGGGATGGACGGATAGATTGTTGAAGTGGACGGGCTGGACTGCTGAAGGAGAGATGACTATGAGGGATCGAGGTTGGTGGGTAGGTTAGGTTAGGTTAGGTTGTGGAGATTTTTGTCGAATGTGAGTGTTGGGACGGGTGAGTGTTGGGACTGCTGGTGGGTGTTGAGAGGAGGGTGGGTGTTGGGTGAATGTTTGGGCTGGTGGGTGTCTGGGTGGAGGTCTGAGCTGGCCGGAGTGAACAACACCTTGCTACATTAAAGGCGAGTGTCTGCTCCTCCAGGCTCCTACTCCTTCACTGATGCTCTCTCTCTCTCTCTCTCTCTCTCTCTCTCTCTCTCTCTCTCTCTCTCTCTCTCTCTCTCTCTCTCTCTCTCTCTCTCTCTCTCACTCTAAGGTTAGAGTTCAGTAGGAAAGTGATTGATGTTGCTAGTGAACCTGCCAGCTAGCATCTGTTATCCTACATCAGTTCATCTGAACTCTCACAATTAGGAACTTGTTAGTTTCCATTATTAGTGAACTTTACTGTGTGCCGGAGCCGGCACCTGTCCCTGGACTGGGCTTCAGGCGCATGTATCTACGTGTTAACGTGTTAAGCGAAGATGTTGGTACTGTGAGTGGGTCTGGGAATGATTGTGTGGTGTTGGTGAGACTGAGTCACAGTGAACTTATTGACTGTGACTGTTGATGGCTGATTGGTGACTTTTATTGTGTTTAATCTTGAGTTATTTACTGAGACTTGTCTACCAGGCAATTGAGTCCGGGCTTACTTGCGGGGTGTGGAAGGTCAGGACGGGGCTATACCATAGGAAGGTCTGATGGGAAGGTCATTCCTTCTCCTCCTCCCTGCGTCTCTCATGCCTGTCACAGCGTCCCTCACCCTTCATACCTCCCTAGTTGTATAGTGGCTGGTGTTCCTGCTGGCAGGTGACTCGGGAAGGTGACTGGGGAAGGTGAGGGATACTCATCTTCACGGGGCTGTATAGTGATGATGTCTTGGGAATGTGAGTGGCAGTTCTCCTGGTGAAGTCATGGTCGCTGTGCTACTAGAGCAATTGTGCAGTGCGATAACAATTCTCGAAATCCCCTGCAGGTTATCTTCAGTGAAACGATAGTTTAATATAGGTACTACAATATAGTACCACCTGCTAACATTATTTAGTAGGTGGTACTGTGTAGCCTTTATGGTTGTAGAACGGTGGTGGACTATTGGGGCACCCATCAGTCTGGCACTCATCAACCCCCCTGCTGGGACTCACCCCCCCCCTCCTCCTGCTGGCACAGGCATGACGGGACCTGATGGCTCCGTCTTAGAGTCAACTGTTGGTAGGGAAGTTAACGCTCGAAGGCAGAGAGGTCAGCTGTCCATCAAGTGAGTTGCCAAATAATAGGGAAGGGATTTCTCCACTGCCGGGTGAATGGTTAGTATATTGTACCCAAGACTCTCCTTATTGTACCCAAGACTCTCCTTATTGCACCCAAGATTCTCCTTATTGTACCCAAGACGCCACTTCGATGTGTGGAGGAGCGTGACGAGGCCAGTGCTGGTAGTGAGTCTTGGAGGGGTCACCAGGCGCCTCTATGTGCCTCCACATGATGCCAATGTCTGACATTATTAGGTACTAAGAAGGCTCATACATGAGCGGGAAGCTTCAGGGTGTGTTATATTGGGAAGCGTCATCCTTGTACTCCGTTATCTCTATATGATAGCGGAGAGAGACGCGAGGTAACGTAATTCTCAGGATGAAGCACTAAGTCATTACGGTTATATACCGCTGGCAAGAGCAAGATGTGAGCATCAGCGTCAGCCAGGAAAATGATAGGATGGATTACGAGAACTTTCAAATCCAGTGATCCCATCACAATTGTTGTACTATTTAAATCACTGGTGCTGTCCCGTCTTGAGTACTGCTCAGTACTCACTTCCCCCTCCAAAGCAGGAGAGATTGCTGAAATAGAGAGAATACAGAGAACATATACGGTACGAATAGACACGATAAAGCACCTAAATTATTGGGGTCGGCTCAAAGCCCCTCAAATGTTCTCACTAGAAACGAGACGAGAGAGATACCAAATAATAAACACGTTGAAAATACTGGAGGACCAGGTCCCAAATCTACACAGTAAAATAACAACGTACTGGAGTGAACGATATGGAAGAAAATGCAGAATAGAACCAGTGAAGATCAGAGGTGCCATAGACACAATCAGAGAACACTGTATAAACATCAGAGGTCAACAGTTGTTCAACATGCTCCCAGCGAGTATAAGAAATATTGCCGGAACAGCCGTGAACATCTTCAAGAGAAAACTCTATGGTTTTCTTCGAGAAGTGCTAGACCAACCGGGCTGTTTTGGATGTGTGGGCCTGCGGGCGGCTCCAACCAACAGCCTACCTTGAGGTTACCTTGAGGTGTTTTGGGGGCTTAGCGTCCCCGCGGCCCGGTCGTCGACCAGGCCTCCTCGTTGCTAGACTGGTAAACCAGGCTGTTGGACGCGGCTGCTCGTAGCCTGACGTATGAGTCACAGCCTGGTTGATCAGGTAAATTGCATAGCCTGTTGGACCAAGCTCTCACAAGTCAAGCCTGGCCCTGGGCCGGGCTTGGGAGTAGAGCTCCCAGAACTCCATCCAGGTACAATCCAGGTATGAGGATAAGGATTTAGAATAGGACGGGGGATTAGGTAATCAGTGAGGAGGGACGTCTTACAGAGAGTCTCACGTGGCTTTGTTCAATAGTTTCCAGGAGATTGTTGTGGGGAACACGTTCCAGTTAGAGCGTCGAGCGACGGTCTTCCAGAGACAGTCATCCAGAGTGTGTCTGTAATGAAGTCTTCCAGAAGGAGAAGAAGGCATGGAGTGAGCGAATGAGCATTAATCATATATTCTCTCATGTCTCATTAAATCAAAATTCTTTCACCGCGCTCTCTTCTGCAAGTCTCAGTTGTTTATTAAACATTGTCATCTGTTGTACCTTGTGTCTGCCTGGTGCTGGTCCGAGGCTCAGTGTCCCAGAGGCCTGATCCCTAACCATAAACCAACACGTCACTAAACTGATGTACTAAATTGCCCAAATCTAACCTAAACTGACCTAACTGAGGACCCACGAATAGAAAACGTGTTACTTTTGCGAGCCGCTATGATATGTGTTAATCAGTTTTGGGCCTTAGGGGATTTATAGATCAGAATGCGATGTGGTACTAGAGAGAACGTTCTCCACACCACTCCCCGGTGGTGTGGAGAATGCGAGTCGTGTCAATCACAGCCCGGTTGACCAGGTTACAAAGATCCCCATTGAACATGGTGAGAAGTAGGCAGGTTAGACCCCTTATGTGTAGAGGGAGAGTGTTGAACAGTCTCGGACTTTTAATATGCACTTGATCGCCTGTCACACCCAGGCTTACTTATATACTTGTGGCCAGGCACAGCTCCTTGTGTGGGTCGTAACACTAAATATATCATCTCTAGAAGAGAAATTTGAACTTGAGTTACTTAATGTTTCTTAATTAGACTTTAAGGTAAAGCAGATATATCATTGTGCACAAGTTGAATAGTAGAGGAGTGGAAGGGATCAGGTCTGGACACTTAATGTTAGAAGTTATAATGATAGGAGTTATAATGATAGGACTTATAATGTTGGACTTATAATGTTAGGACTTATAATGTTAGGACTTATAATGTTAGGATTTATAATGTTAGGACTTATAATGTTAGGACTTATAATGTTAGGACTTATAATGTTAGGACTTATAATGTCAGGAGTTATAATGTCAGGAGTTATAATGTCAGGAGTTATAATGTCAGGAGTTATAATGTCAGGAGTTATAATGTCAGGAGTTATAATGTCAGGAGTTATAATGATAGGAGTTATAATGACAGGAGTTATAATGTTAGGATTATAATGTCAGGAGTTATAATGATAGGAGTTATAATGGATTATCCATCACAGCCGCCAAGAAAATAATTGAATGACTAAAGAAATACTTTTAATTAAGTGATACTGAACCAGCGGAAATAGTTTAAGATTTGCGAAACTGATGACTTAGAAATTCATGACCAGGAAGATGTTGTAAAGCTCAACTTGTATTATTCACCCAAACAGTTCAACTTTCATAAACAAATGTTTAAAGTCAACTGTTGCTTTATAATGCTTTATAAATGGTGATCCTTCCACTTTGTCTCTAGACCTGAAGGTCAACCCACTTGAGCAGCAGCCCTTGTGCTGTAAGATTAACCTCTCGGAAACCCGGGAGAGTTGAGGTGATTGGGTCTATGTCTTCCCCTGGTATATTGAAGCGATTGGTTCACATGAAGTGAGAAACGGTTGGGAGACGTTTCACTTCATCTGATACCTCTGTTTACCCCGCGCTAAATAGATACCCTGGAGTATCTAACTGGAGGGAACTGTTGTGGGTGGCATCCTGGGGAAGGTCAGTAGTTGGCTTAAGGAGACCTTGATGGAGCTAACACAGGAAGTCTGTCCCCGCCAAAGGGCATTACCATAGAGCTGCGCTGGTGGCCCAAATATCACAGCGGACCGTGGACGGGCCTTATAGAACATGTGACAATTTTGGAGCAGGGTTCGTGGCTCCCGAAATTAAGCCTTGGAGTGCACTGTTCTGCCGCTTGCGACGAGAAGTGTGTTGCCTCAACACTTGAATTGTGCCGCCTTTTATATTGAAGTTTATCATGGGGTCGCCAGGCTCACCCTCGAGGGGTCCCTCTCAGTTTTGGCGGGTTCCTTCATACGACTTCGAAATGAATTTGTGGATTATTTTTGGACTTAAAAATTGTCACACACATAGTTAATACAGATGTACTTTCATTTTGGGGTTGGTTCTAAGCGAAGTCTTAAAGGTAGAATAGTGACAATGTTAACCTTCTTTTGGAGCGTCTCTCGAGGACGTCCTCTTGTGTACCACTTAACTGGATGCTGTAGTGTTGAGGACTGTTGTGCGCTACTTGCTCATAATATCTTATAATTCATATTTAATAAAACCAAAGGAAATTTGTAAATAGAGCCTTGTTCCAAAGTGTTTAATTTTGTTGCTTAAAATGTATTTAATTTGATTAGGCCTATTTAGAGAAAATGTACTCACCTAGTTGTGCGATGGTTGTGCAACTATTAGCCAGTTGCGATGGTTGCGCTTCGGCTCTTTGGTCCCACCTCTCAACTGTCAATCAACTGGTGACTGATTCCTGAGCCTACTGGGTTCTATCATATCTACATTTGAAACTGTGTATGGAGTCAGCCTCCACCACATCGCTTCCTAATGAATTCCATTTGTTAACTACTCTGACACTGAAAAAATTATTTCTAATTCCTTTGTGGTTCATTTGGGTCTGCGGGCCGCTCCAAGCAACAGCCTGTTGGACCAAGTTATCACAAGTCGCGCCTGGCCTCAGGCCGGGCTCGGGGAACAGAACAACTCCCGAAACATAGTGCAGGTATGCTCCAGGTACAGTACCTGTGTTGCCATGTGCGTGTACACGTGCCTGTCCAGGTGAGGGTGTCGGAGTGGCCGTCACTCCGAGACACGCGAGGACCTCGGAACTGTTGCTGACACACTGGTCTACAGTCGTGACTCCTCGTACACTGTTGTTTATGATGAGTCCTCTTCCCCATACCCCCATGAGCCACCCCAAACCTCAGGCTCTCTCAACCCTCCAGTGAGGGTCACAGCTGTTAAAGATAATGAGTTAGTATGAGACGCCGATGTGATGAGTGGGTCAAAGGGTTTTGGTTGCGTGGGAGGATAGACCAGAGATGATGTGAGGGTTGAGAGCAGGATGAGTGGGAGGTGATGAACACACCTCCGCCTCCCTCCTCACACTCACCACACCAGCATGAGTGAGGGAGGTGGTGGTGAGGGGCTTCCTGTTCTTCTCTCTCTCTCCCCCTCTCCCCCTCTCTCCCTCCCTCCCTCTCTCTCCTCCCTCCCTCCCCCCCCCCCCACGACACACCCAGCCAGCGGTTGCATATATTTCAACATTATACAAAGTTTCCTTCTCCCGGGATTTCATTTACGTCATATGCATTATGCAAATATTTTCATTATGTGAAAAATTCCCCGACTGTGTGCAGAGGGATTTGTAAACGTGTAATCCTTAATGACGCTACTGAAGTTGGCGAGGACGGCCGGGCTGGAGGGAGGCAGCGTTGATGAATAGCCAGGGAGGCGTGGAGGGAGGCAGCGTTGATGAATAGCCAGGGAGGCGTGGAGGGAGGCAGCGTTGATGAATAGCCAGGGAGGAGTGGAGGGAGACAGCGTGATGAATAGCCAGGGAGGAGTGGAGGGGGGCAGCGTTGATGAATAGCCAGGGAGGCGTGGAGGGAGGCAGCGTTGATGAATAGCCAGGGAGGAGTGGAGGGAGGCAGCGTTGATGTATAGCCAGGGAGGAGTGGAGGGAGGCAGCGTTGATGTATAGCCAGGGAGGAGTGGAGGGAGGCAGCGTTGATGAATAGCCAGGGAGGCGTGGAGGGAGGCAGCGTTGATGAATAGCCAGGGAGGAGGGAGGGGGGCAGCGTTGATGAATAGCCAGGGAGGAGTGGAGGGGGGCAGCGTTGATGAATAGCCAGGGAGGAGTGGAGGGAGGCAGCGTTGATGAATAGCCAGGGAGGCGTGGAGGGAGGCAGCGTTGATGAATAGCCAGGGAGGAGTGGAGGGAGGCAGCGTTGATGAATAGCCAGGGAGGAGTGGAGGGAGGCAGCGTTGATGAATAGCCAGGGAGGCGTGGAGGGAGGCAGCGTTGATGAATAGCAGGGAGGCGTGGAGGGAGGCAGCGTTGATGAATAGCCAGGGAGGCGTGGAGGGGGGGCAGCGTTGATGAATAGCCGGGAGGGTGGAGGGAGGCAGCGTTGATGAATAGCCAGGGAGGCGTGGAGGGAGGCAGCGTTGATGTATAGCCAGGGAGGAGTGGAGGGAGGCAGCGTTGATGAATAGCCAGGNACACACACACACACACACACACACACACACACACCACACACACACACACACACACACACACATACGGGGCCACTATTGTGTCCACACACACACACACACGGGGCCACTATTGTGTCCACACACACACACACGGGGCCACAATTGTGTCCACACACCAAACACGGGGCCACAATTGTGTCCACACACACACATACGGGGCCACTATTGTGTCCACACACACACACACGGGGCCACTATTGTGTCCACACACACACGCGCGTGGCCACAATTGTGTCCACACACACACACACACGGGGCCACTATTGTGTCCAACACACACACACACACGGGGCCACTATTGTGTCCACACACACACACACGGGGCCACTATTGTGTCCACACACACACACGGGGCCACTATTGTGTCCACACACACACACGGGGCCACTATTGTGTCCACACACACACACACACACACCACACGGGGCCCTATTGTGTCCACACACACACACACACACGCGGGGCCACTATTGTGTCCACACACACACACACACACGGGGCCACTATTGTGTCCACACACACACACGCGCGGGGCCACTATTGTGTCCACACACACACACGCGCGGGGCCACTATTGTGTCCACACACACACACACACACACACACACACACGGGGCCACTATTGAGTCCACACACACACACACGCGGGGCCACTATTGTGTCCACACACACACACACACACACACACACACACACACACACACACACACACACACACACACACACACACACACACACACACCCAGGTAGCCTGGTGGATAGCGCGCAGGACTTGTAATTCTGTGGCGCGGGTTCGATTCCCGCACCCGGCAGAAACAAATGGGCAAAGTTTCTTTCACCCTGAATGCCCCTGTTACCTAGCAGTAAATAGGTACCTGGGAGTTAGTCAGCTGTCACGGGCTGCTTCCTGGGGTGTGTGTGTGGTGTGAAAAAAAAAGTAGTTAGTGTAGTTAGTAAACAGTTGATTGACAGTTGAGAGGCGGGCCGAAAGAGCAAAGCTCAACCCCTGTAAAATACAACTAAGTGAATACACACACTGGGCCACTATTGTGTCCACACACACACACGCGCGGGGCCACTATTGTGTCCACACACACACACACACGCGGGGCCACTATTGTGTCCACACACACACACTGGGCCACTATTGTGTCCCACACACACACGCGCGGGGCCACTATTGTGTCCACACACACACACACACACCACGGGGCCACTATTGTGTCCACACACACACACCGCGGGGCCACTATTGTGTCCACACACACACACACACGGGGCCACTATTGTGTCCACACACACACACGGGGCCACTATTGTGTCCACACACACACACGGGGCCACTATTGTGTCCACACACACACACACACACACGGGGCCACTATTGTGTCCCACACACACACACGGGCCACTATTGTGTCCACACACACACGCCGGGGCCACAATTGTGTCCACACACACACACGGGGCCACTATTGTGTCCACACACACACACACACGGAGCCACTATTGTGTCCACACACACACACGGGGCCACTATTGTGTCCACACACACACACACGGGGCCACTATTGTGTCCACACACACACACGGGCCACTATTGTGTCCACACACACACACACGGGGCCACTATTGTGTCCACACACACACACGGGCCACTATTGTGTCCACACACACACACACACACGCGGGCCCACTATTGTGTCCACACACACACACGGGGCCACTATTGTGTCCACACACACACCACATACACACGGGGCACTATTGTGTCCACACACACACACACGGAGCCACTATTGTGTCCACACACCACACACGGAGCCACTATTGTGTCCACACACACACACACGGGGCCACTATTGTGTCCACACACACACACGGAGCGACTATTGTGTCCACACACACACACGGAGCCACTATTGTGTCCACACACACACACACACACACACACACACACACACACACACACACACACACACACACACACACACACACACACACACACACACACACGGGGCCACTATTGTGTCCACACACACACACACACGGAGCCACTATTGTGTCCACGAGGTGTTTATACCATCCAAGAGTTTTCTAATTAAATGCCAAATCGTGACGAGAGAGTCGCTGGCAACTGCAAATTGGAAATTGGGTTATGAATGTAATTATGTCTATTATGTTGAGCATGGCCCGCCACCTTGTTGGCGTTCATCTTGCTGCCTGGTCATACCTGCAGCATACCTGCAGCATACATGCAGCATACATGCAGCATACCTGCAGCATACATGGAGAGGGTTCTGAGAGTTCTACTCCCCTAGCCCGGCCTGAGGTCAGGCTCGACTTGTGACAACTTGGTCCAACAGGCTGTTGCTTGGAGCGACCCGCAAGCCCACATATCCACCACAGCGCGGTTGTTCCGGCGCTTCTTGCAAGAACTTATCTAAGTGTATCTTGAAGATAACCACCTTTGTTCCGGCAATATTTCTAATGCTTGCTGGGAGGGTGTTGAACAGTCGTGGACCTCTGGTGTTCAGTGTTTTCTGATTGTGTCTATGGCACCTCTCCTCGTCATTGGCTCTAGTCTGCATTTCCTTCCGTATCTCTCGCTCCAGCGTGTTGTTATTCTACTGTGCAGATTAGGGACCTGGCCCTCCAGGAGCTTCTATGTATATATTGTCTGATACCTCTCTCGTCTCCTCTCCTGAGAGTACATCTTGGGAGCTCTGAGACGGTCCCAGTAATTTATGTGATTTATTTTTTCCCCATATGTGACTTGGTGTTGATTTAACAGCTCTCACATATATAATGTTGGTGACTGATGGTGGTGACTGGTGGTGGGTGGTGGTGACTGGTAGGGTACATAGTGACGTCTGTGGTGGTGGTAGAGTACATAGTGAGAGCGGAAGCGGAGCTAGACAAACACGCAGTACACTAAATGGTTCAAGGTTTCTTTTACCTAACAATTAATATCAGTGGGTTTATAAATTAAGTCTACTTAGTTATTATATAGTTATATTGTTGTGGAATGAACTCTTGTAAACTCTTTTAATTAGTTATATAATCGGCCAGATTTACAATGTACAGTGGGCCAGATGTACAGTGGCCAGATGTACAGTGGGCCAGGTGTACAATGTGTACAATGGGCTTGGTGGCAATGAAGGCCTGGTGGAAGGGTCTGACAGGCTCGGTACTGGACTAACCAATTCGGTAAGGGACAAAAATTACTTTAGGACAAAGTGAATCATGAACCATTTGGCGCTCCTGGTGATTTTTGTAATTTTAACTCGCTAGCTTTGTGTTGCCCTCACCCGCTGAATGTCTCTTGCTGATTGGTCGCCATCGGTCACCTCTTTTTTTGTGCTGTCTTTGTCCACTCTTGTTTGGACCCCCCCCCCTCTCTCTCTCTCTCTCTCTCTCTCTCTCTCTCTCTCTCTCTCTCTCTCTCTCTCTCTCTCTCTCTCTCTCTCTCTCTCTCTCTCTCTCTCACTTCCCGCACTTTGCATTCTTTTCATTTCCATTTGCGTACTACCCATCACCTTCCTTTCCCTCTTTATCTTCCTCACTCCCCTCCCATATCCCTCTGGCTTTGTGCTTGCTCCTGATAGTTCTCTTCCCATTTCCCCATCATTCTCCTCCCTGTTTACCTTCTTCGTTTACCTATATCTGTGAAGGACGACAAGGTTCAGCAGGCATAGCATGGCTGCAGCCTAAATCATTACCTCAAGTTAATAATGTTATCGTATAATTTAATTTGAAGTTCGAGAGCGGCACGCTGTTCTGGCTTGAATTTTTTGTGTATTATTTTGTATTTTGGTGTAGACTGTATTTATTATTAACTTTGATATTAGGTGCAAAGTGGAGGCACCTGGGAGAGTTAACTGAACCTGTTCTTTAGGTGACGACAACTTTTGTTTTATTGCTAAATATTTGGTGTATGTACAGAGGGGCACGTGAGTTTTTAAAGATCATTCGTATTATTGTTTGTATTGTAAGATGTGTCCTATCAGTAGGCTGAAAACATGCTCAGTCGTACACAGTAGATGACGAATTTTGGGTATTTTGGCGGGAAGATGGAGACGGGAGACTTCCAGCTGAGTTGGTGATGAGTAGCTAGATGGAGGCAAGCTTGGTAGAGGCTCTGTCTGGCCCTTGGTAGAGGTTCTATCTGGCCCTTGGTAGAGGCTCTGTCTGGCCCTTGGTAGAGGCTCTGTCTGGCCCTTGGTGGAGGCTCTGTCTGGCCCTTGGTAGAGGCTTTGTCTGGCCCTTGGTAGAGGCTTTGTCTGGCCCTTGGTAGAGGCTCTGTCTGGCCCTTGGTAGAGGCTCTGTCTGGCCCTTGGTAGAGGCTCTGTCTGGCCCTTGGAGGCTTCTGTCTGGCCCTTGGTAGAGGCTCTGTCTGGCCCTTGGTAGAGGCTCTGTCTGGCCCTTGGTAGAGGCTTTGTCTGGCCCTTGGTAGAGGCTCTGTCTGGCCCTTGGTAGAGGCTCTGTCTGGCCCTTGATAGAGGTTCTATCTGGCCCTTGGTAGAGGCTCTGTCTGGCCCTTGATAGAGGTTCTATCTGGCCCTTGGTAGAGGCTCTGTCTGGCCCTTGGTAGAGGCTCTGTCTGGCCCTTGGTAGGGGTTCTATCTGGCCCTTGGTAGAGGCTCTGTCTGGCCCTTGGTAGAGGCTCTGTCTGGCCCTTGGTAGAGGCTCTGTCTGGCCCTTGGTAGAGGCTCTATCTGGCCCTTGGTAGAGGCTCTGTCTGGCCCTTGGTAGAGGCTCCGTCTGGCCCTTGTCATCCTTGCTTCCACCCACCAACGTCAAGCCTCGACCCAAGGGCCAAATATGTTCATATTTACATCATGCTTCCTTGCGTGTGTGTGCTAAGACGGCCATATGTGTGGGGGAGTGTGTGGTGGGGCTTCGGCCCGTGCATTTCCTGGGTTTGACCCCCACCTAGACGGTGTACCTCCAGGGTACCTTGATGAGGTTCTACAACATTTTCTTATGGAATGATAAAGCTTTCCTTTATATTATATATGTTCTGTTTTTATTTGAATTAAAACTTACGTAGAAATATGATCAAACCTAACCTACCTAACCTAACCTAACTTACCTAACCTACCTAACCTAACCTACCTACCTAACCTAACCTGCCTAACCTAACCTAACCTGCCCACCTAACCTACCTAAACTAACCTACCTAACCTAAGCTATCTATCCTAACCTAATCTACCTAACCTAACGTTCTAACCTAACCTAACCTAACCTACCTAACCTACCTAACCTAACCTACCTAACCTACCTACCTAACCTATCTACCTACCTAACCTAACCTGCCTAAACTAACCTACCTAAACTAAGCTACCTAACCTAAGCTACCTATCCTTACCTAACCTACCTAACCTAACCTACCTAACCTAACCTTCCTTACCTAACCTAACCTTCCTTACCTAACCTAACCTACCTAACCTAGCTTGGCTCGGGTTCTAGTCTGGTGGCATACCTTTAAACCTTCTCTAATTTAGTCTTTGTGCTTGACTAGATATGTGATCCACGCTGCAGCTGCATACTCCAGGATTGGTCTGACATATGTAGTACATAAGGTCCTAAATTATTTCTTTCAAAAGTTTCTTAAAACAATTCTTATGTTGGCCAACCTGACAAATGCCGCTGACGACACCCTCTTGATGTGGGCTTCAGGGACACAGGTTTGGCGTGATATCAACCCCCAAGTATTTCTCTCTCACAGGAAGTGTATTCACCTAATTGTACTCACCTAATTGTGCTTGCGGGGGTTGAGCTTTGGCTCTTTGGTCCCGCCTCTCAACTGTCAATCAACTGGTGTACAGATTCCTGAGCCTACTGGGCTCTATCATATCTACATTTGAAACTGTGTATGGAGTCAGCCTCCACCACATCACCTCCTAGTGCTTCCCTTTATTACTACTCTGACACTGAAATTTTTTTTCTAACTCTCTGTGGCTCATCTAGGTACTAAGTTTCCACCTGTGTCCCCTTGTTCGTGTCCCACCGTGCTGAAAAGTTTGTCTTTGTCCACCCTGTCAATTCCCCTGAGAATTTTGTAGGTGGTTATCATTCTCCCCTTACTCTTCTGCTCTCCAGGGATGTGAGGTTCAGCTTCTTTAGCCTTTCCTCGTAGCTCAATCCTCTCAGTTCCGGGACGAGCCTGGTGGCATACCGCTGAATCTTCTCTAATTTTGTCTTGTGTTTAACTAGGTATGGACTCCAGCGGAGCTGCATACTCCAGGATTGGTCTTACATAAGTGGTATACAGGGTTCTGAAAGATTCCTTACACAAGTTTCTGAAGGCAGTTCTTATGTTGGCCAGTCTAGCATATGCTGCTGATGATATTCTTTTGATGTGGGCCTCTGGGGACGGTTCGGTGTGATATCACCCCCATCTTTCTCTCTATTAGAGAATAACTCGTAGGAGGGACGAGAGAAGTAAGGAGGAAGGAGGTGGAGAGAGGGAAGGAGAGAGAGAGAGAGAGAGAGAGGAGAGAGGAGAGGAGGAGCAGGAGAGACAGACAGTTCGCACATACAACAATATAGTTAGTGACGTGTAAAACAATGACTTACAGGTCATAATCCTCGTTATCATGAAGAATCATAACTTCAACATTAGTGATGACAGCTTTTAGCGGCTAAGAAAGTTATTGTGAAAGAGATAGTTAAGACTGTTGGTCACCTTCACATATTAGGGTCTTTATAAGGATATAACTAAAGGCAAGTATAATTGATCAACAATATTATATTCCTTTATTAATAAGTAAATTATGAATAGGATTAAATTGTAGCTGTTCTATATGCCACTATGGTTGCTAATTCTCTCTCTCTCTCTCTCTCTCTCTCTCTCTCTCTCTCTCTCTCTCTCTCTCTCTCTCTCTCTCTCTCTCCTCTCTCTCTCTCTCTCTCTGTTAAACATGTGTTATGCTATACTTTTATACACATCTAATTATTTGTTTTCCTTGCAGGTACGTGTTGATGGTGGGTGGTGTTGACCCGTGCAGGTGGTGGCTCATATCTCGGCTTATTACAAGTGGGTATATGCACCTGTTGATTACCTGTGCACCTGTTGATCACTTGTGCACCTGTTAACGACCTCTGCACCTAATGTTGACTTGTGTGCTTAATGATGGGATGTGTACCTGTTGGTTATAATCAACAGGTAAACTTGTA
>WNGS01165751.1:22352379-22360663 GCA_020271785.1 Procambarus virginalis | reverse complement strand
GGTGTGGTCAAGGTCGGTGTGGTCAGGGTAAGGCGTGGCAAGTGGTGTGGTCAAGGTTGGTGTGGTCAAGGTTGTTGTGGTCGGTGGTGTGGTCAATGTGGGCCGGTGTGGTCAAAGGCCGGTGTGGTCAAGGCCGGGTGGTCAAGGCCGGTGTGGTCAAGGTTGGTGTGGTCAAGGCCGGTGTGGTCAAGAATAGTGTGGTCAAGGTCGGTGGGTCAAGGTCGGTGTGGTCAAGGTTGGTGTGGTCAAGGTTGGTGTGGTCAAGACCGGTGTGGTCAAGACCAGTGTGGTCAAGGCGGTGTGGTCAAGGTCGGTGTGGTCAAAGCCGGTGTGGTCAAAGTGTTGTGGTCAAGGCCGTGGGGTCAAGTTGTTGTGGTCAAGGCCGGTGTGGTCAAGGCCGGAGTGGTCAAGGCCGGTGTGGTCAAGGTTGCTGTGGTCAAGGCCTTGAGCCACAGAGAGAGGAGGAGAGAGATGAGAGAGAGAGAGAGAGAGAGAGAGAGAGAGAGAGAGAGGAGAGAGAGAGAGGAGATTATTGACTAAGACTCTAAAGCCCTTATAAGCTACAAAAAAAGATCTATTACACTTCACCATGAGCACGTAGTAAACAAATACAGTAGCCCTCCCAGTAGTCTAGCTACAGCGAGCAACAAAACAAAGACAAGATCAAAAATACATTTACTTCCGAGCCAAAAAGGCAGATATACACAACGCGCGCCAAAATTAAACAGCTTTCCCGCCAAACACACAAACACTTTTATTAACACAAAGCGTCTCATTATTCATTTTTTATGTGAAGGGGGGGGTGGCGGGGGGCGGCGAGGCCCGGAGCAGACACCAACACCCGACAAAACGCTACAGCAACAACAACAATTACATTAAATCATGTGTGAATGCAGTAAGCAGCAGAAGGGAGAGGCGGCCATTGGAGCAGGTCTTCTCACTCGATCCCTTGCGGAGACCTATCTGCTCTCTCCCTCCTCTCTCCCCTCTCCTTCCCTCCCTCGGACAACGGCCAGTCTGCCTCTCACTCCATAACGATGTGGCGGCCGCTATACCAACAATTGCTGACTATTGTTGTTCGATTTCCAGCCGATTCCTGCCCGATTTCGAACCGATTTAAAAGGGCGCGCTCGTCCGCGTCTGCTGGTATTGGCCGCCAGGGTTATAAATGACCGACGGAGGTGCCAGTTTTTATTTTCCGTTATTTAATTTTCCCGGTCCGTGGAGATAAAAATTGGCGTTCAGTTGGCTCCGGGCCGCGGCAATTAACTACATAGCTAAATGAAATCATAACCGGAATTAATGTAAATGTCCCAGACCAACAGAAATATTGTCATTCACGCAGCCAATTAGAGCGAGTGTCCAAATGTCATGTAATTGAGTTTATTTACAAACCCATTGTGGTGGTAACAAGTTGGTGGCGGTGTTACCAGATGCCTCACAACCATGAACCCCCCACCACACGCACACACACACCACCGCGTGTAAACAACACACACACACAGACACACACACACACACACACACAACACACACACACACACACACACACACACACACACCACACACACACACACACACACACCAACACACAAAGAGCCAGCGCTCAACCCCCGCAAGCACAACTAGGTGAGTACACACACACACAACACACACACACACACACAACACACACACACACACACCACACACACCACACACACACACACCACACACACTTTTTACTCCTCCCGCCAAGCTCTTAACACAATTTATATAAATACTTTTTAACTTTTCGGTTAAAACAAAAGTTAAGATATATTGGGTTATTAATATAAATTAATCCAAAACAAGTGGTTAAGTGACTTAAGTAATACCTGGTACCACGGCGAGCGATGAATATTGCCTCACCGAACACTAACATAATTCAAACTAAATCGCACTGAAACGTGATGAGTATTTAGGAAGGCGAGGCATATTATATTTATGACCTGATGATGTTAAACGTGCGAGTTGGTTGTAGTCGGTGTTAAACACTGCTGGGTGTGGCAGAATTAATTGGTGACCATAGACAACACCCGCGCCTGATCACTGGACGTTATATAGATCTAAACTTTAAAGGTTAACATTTTAACGTTGACTTCCCAAGGGCAGGAGTCAAATCAGAGGAGATAGGGCTCTGTAACTTTTACTTCCATCCTCTAAGAGGATGGGGGAACACCAACTTTGTCTGCTATCCTGTCCGCTGTAGAGGCTTTGCAATCACACCCACCCGCCTGCCGGGTGGTTGGATCACGCATCTTCCACCGGAAAGTGTGGGACACGACACACAAATATCCACCAAACAACAACCCCTAACACCATTATTTACACAATCAACCACTATCCACCTTCTTCCCTCCTATCCACTTGACCGTTCCTGCCCCTCGAGCGGTGTTGACCCGCGACCGGACCACCCCAGAGGACCGTGATGGACCAGGAGGGTAGTAGAGTACCACATTCCTCCTGTCAATCTCTGTCTAATAAAACTCTACGTCTCACTCTCCGTTTATTTGAACAAGGCGCGCGGCTTCCATCTGTGCCGGAGCCCATCCTGGGCGGCCGCCCTCACGACCCAGGCTTCCGTGCACGGCCCAACACACCCCCCCCCCCCGTCACAATGTGGGGATGAAACAAGTGATCAACGTCACATAAGGGTCAAGGGGCCAGATTCACGAAGCAGTTTAGCAAGTACTTACGAACGTGTACATCTTTCCTCAATCTTTGATGCTTTGGTTACATTTATTTTAAAACAGTTTACAAGCATGTTAAACTTTCCAATTAACTGTTGTTATTGTTATAAACAGTCTCCTGGTGCTTTGGAGCTCACTAACTGCTTAATAATTGTAACAAAGCCGCCAAAGATTGAGAAAAAGATGGACAGCTTCGTAAGTGCTTGCGTAACTGCTTCGTGAATCTGGCCCCAGGACGGACCGAAACGTCATCACATGACGGTCCAGGATGACCGAAATGTCGTCTCTGTCATCTAATGTGCGGTTTAGGTTATTTGTAAACAGTCCGAATACCACGCGTCTCCCCCTCATTAATATCACATGCCTTCCTAAACACTCATCACATAACACCAACAGAAACTGAATGAGAAATGAGTCATTGTTTTTGGTTAATTCATAAATGGATCGGTGAATGAGAAGCAGAGTTGGTGGCCAGGAGCAAACACAACAAACACACCCATGTATGTCGTCACTGCAACATATCGTCTTACCTCTGCAACGAACTTTAATCCTTAGGGTCAATGAGGTATTTACCAAGTCTTAAGGTGGACGGGAGGGTGTACCCTAACGACCAGTCAAACAGGTCACAGCAAATGCTCTTCACTCTCCTTTATGTGCAAACAAAACAAAATATAAACTCTGTTAACAGAGGAAGAAATATGTTTTTTCCGAATATATATATATATATATATATATATATATATATATATATATATTATATATTTATTAAGATATGAGGTACATCTGCATTAGTGCAGCAGCTACCCTAGACTATATGAAGTGGAGAGTACAGTGTGTCAAAAAAAAAGCTAACTAGGTGATGCTAAAAAATCCCCATCACACAGGATGGTTAGTCATACAGAGGCATGTGATAGGCAGTCCTACACTGGCAGACTCCAGAAGCATTTTGAGGATATCATCAACACAAGTGAATAAGGTAGCAAGTGGTAATAAAAGTCCCATCTCGCAGGATGGTTAGTCATACAGAGCCATGTGTTTAGTAGCTGCACTGGCAAATTTTGGGTACACTGTGAGGATATCTTCAAGAATACGAAGTGAATAAGTAATTGCAAAGCTTCCAGACACTCATGCCATCTGGTTTGAAAGGTCTAATAACTGGGCATTCAGTGATGTAGTGCGGAGATCGTGCCGTAGTTCCTGCTCACAGAGTTTGCACCTGGAGTGGAGTGCTCAGGATTGGGAGATCCGTCACCTGCAGCCAACCTGCCACAGGTAACGGTAACCCAACCTGATCCTGGCAACCACTGCGTCGCACAGTCTAGTGGACGTTTTGTGCTGCCCATAGATGTAGGTTTCAGATCTGAACAAATCATAGCTTTTTATACTAGTACTTTCAGGTCGTTGGGAGTCAGTAATTTTGGCACACAGCAGAAATATCTGGTTAAACACTCTATGGACAATCGAACACACATTTCAGACATCATAGGAGTAGTTGTCTCAATAGGAGCCATTCTACTTAAGGACGGGCATGGGAAGTCGACCCCCATCCACTGTGACTCTTGACATACACTCACACGTTCCCATACAGAGTTTGGTGCGACTAGCCCCGAGCGTCAGCGCCCACCTCGACCCACACCAGAGACAATCTCACAGATACCTCTTTGTCTGGGAAAGATTTTGGCTTTCACGAATAGCAACTTAAACCTCTCATCGGCTTGTCCTCTGAATCTCAGAGCTGACTCTGCTTGGGGAGAGGAGTAAGAGCGGAGAATTTCACACAGGGATAAAATAAGATAGATTATAAGAGAGCGCGAAGGCCTTCCTGGGGTCAGCTATAAGCCTGGTGTTAAAGTGAAATAAGTACCGCAGGTTAAGAGGGATTAATCTAATAGCTTTAAATGAAAGAAAAACAAAAGGAGACATGATCACCATGTACAAAATATCCAGGAAAATATACAAGGTGGGCAGTGACAACCTTATCCAGATGAAAGAATATAAAACATACGGTCCGTGGTGGCGCAGTGGTAACACGTTCAAAGTGCTTAGTCACCGCCAATTTGGTCCTTGCCAAGGACGCTTGATTAAGAGCCAATCTTTAAATGTTCACCTCTGTTCACCCATATTTAATTGACTGCCTGGTTGTAAGCCGATTGGTGGTCGTGTTCCAAGGAAAATAGTAGTTAAGGCAGCCCCTGTGTCTCCCATGAGCTACCCTGGAAACACAAACCGAAACTGTCTCTATTTTCCGCTTGTTACAAACTTGTAATAAAGATTGTTACATCTTGGCTTAACGTGTTTATGACGTATTAGAACGTTGTTACAACTTGCTATATTGGTTGTTATAACTGGTTAGGTGTTAACATTTGTTCGAACGTTGTACCAACGTCGTAGTTTCGGTGTGTGTTTGGCGGGTATGGTAAGGAAAAGCTTTCAACTTGCTAACAGGAGTCAGAAGTGGTTTGGTCCTGTACCCGCCTGTGTATACCATAAGGTTACCTTGAGGTGCTTCCGGGCTTAGCGTCCCCGCGGCCCGGTCGTCGACCAGGGCCTCCCCGGGTACATTTGGGTACATTTGAATCCTCGGATTCAATTGTATAACAATGGGCACAGTCTCACTGTCCGGATCCACAGCACATTTGCCAGAAGGACCGTAATGTCAAGAGCCTTAAAGGTACAAAAACCTTGAAGCTGGAGCCCTAAGACCCGAGTCTTACTACCCGGCGGCCAAGATAGGTAGTACATGAAAGGTCGCTGCACAAAAGCCCTCACAAGCACATATTATACAAAAACATATAAATAAATAAAATAAACAGATCAAGGGGCCTTGACCACACTGGTCTTGACCACACCAACCTTGACCACACCAACCTTGACCACACCAACCTTGACCACACCGACCTTGACCACACCGGCCTTGACCACACCGACCTTGACCACACTAATCTTGACCACACCGACCTTGACCACACCGACCTTGACCACACCGGCCTTGACCACACCGACCTTGACCACACCGACCTTGACCACACTAATCTTGACCACACCGGCCTTGACCACACCGACCTTGACCACACCGACCTTGACCACACTAATCTTGACCACACCGACCTTGACCACACCGACCTTGACCACACTAATCTTGACCACACCGACCTTGACCACACCGCCTTGACCACACCGGCCTTGACCACACCGGCCTTGACCACGCCGACCTTGACCACACCGACCTTCACCACACGTGGTAGTAGTCATAGTAATAACAGTAGTAGTGGTAGTAGCAGTAGTATTGTGTACTGTAGTGAGTGTGGAGGAGCACCACACAATACATTGTTGACAGTGATGAGTGAGAATGTGATCAATCCCTCACATTTATCATTATTATTTTTATTGACCAGACCACACACTAGAAGGTGAAGGGACGACGGCGTTTCGGTCCGTCATGGACCATTCTCAAGTCGTTTGTGATGAGAGGAAGATTGATAAAGATTAAGCCACTCAAGAGGTGGCACGGGCATGAATAGCCCGTAAATGATGAGAGGGAGTTGTTTAAGATTCAGCTACTGGGAATTAAACGTTCCAAGTAGCACGGGCTATGGTGAGCCCGTGATGGACTTACTTGGCACAGGCGGCGGGGCTGAAACTTGTGGTGAGAGGAATTGACGGATTGATAAAGATTAAGCCACCCAAGAGGTGGCACGGGCATGAATAGCCCGTAAATGATGAGAGGAAGGAGGCAATGGCAATAAATAGGCAAGATAGAGGTGAGGAGAAGAAAATCTTAGAGGAAGAAAATGCAAGGCAACAGGAACTGAAGGTAATAAACAGGGTATTAATAGGAATAAGAAAGGGATCGTAAGAATAAAGAAGGGAGAGAAGAAGAAAGAGAAAAGGAAGAGTTAGGCTTATGTTAGGTCACGTTTGTTAGAAAGTTTAGAACATGTTCTAAACTTGTGGCGCCATCGCTGAATTGAATTGAACTATCAGGGGAAAGCGCCAAGTCATTACTGCTATATAGCACTTGGAAGGGGTCAGGATAAGGATTTGGGACGGGACGGGGGGAAGGAATAGTAGAATGGTCATCAACAGATAAGGTCAGATGAAATGTCATTATGCTATAGTCTAACGGTCATCTTGGTGTTCATTAGAACCAGTTGTTCTATAATGTTCAATAACACCCCTGTTATTAATTATATGTTCATTATTACCACTATTGAGGCATCAACAGTGATGTAAACGGCGTGCTGGTGTAACGCATTCGTTCATCAACGGCTAGACGTATAAACGTATTTTTATAAACGGTTTGGCTCTTAAACGGTGGGTAGTATAAACGGGCGGGCCAGGCGACCCTGTTACCAGACTTGTGTGTATATTTGCTTAACAACGTAGTTATCTGTCACATTAGAGGCCCACAGCCTACTCTTGTATGCTATACTATTACACAAAAAAACATTTTGCCAGTGCTGTGAATATACACACATATATTTTTTGTGTTATTTAGTTTTTCATCATTATTGCATTTGTGTAAGTTTTTTGTCCCCATGAGCCCCTAAGTGGTTAGGTTTAGTGGTGGGGAACTACAGAGACAAGGTCCTTGGCCCTTACTGGAGGGGGAACTACGGGCCTCAGACCCGTATCTGTAAGGCAGCCATATGCCTCCTGCTGGTTTAGCAACTCTTAATTACGTGTCAAGCCTTTCTCCATTTTCCTTTTTTTTTCCCTCTGGTTTCATTTATATTTAAACAGCTTTTGAATTTTTGTATTAGTTTAGTCCCTATCTTTTTTTTTATTTTTTGCTCCCTTCCACATTCATATAAATATATACACTGTTTTAATTTATATTTTTTAACATTTGCGCGTTAAAATTTGGTGATTGAAATGAATGATTAGAGGTTGTGAATCCCTTGGAGTTACTCAGCAGACGTGTTCCCCCTCTGGATAGCAGCACTGAGGCGCTGAAACAGAGGCCTGGCTGCTCTTGGGTCTCTGGTAGTGTCAGTGAGCCTAGAACCCAATTTAAGAAAGCTTATGGCACGCTTGCCGCTGGAGCCAAGGGTCTCAGATGCTAATGGCACAAATGTTTATTGAAGTTCCAGCTGCTTGTATATGTGTTTGACTGCTTCCCGCTGGCTGGCCACACCACATACCTGGCCACACCACATACCTGGCCAGCACTGAGGGTGCGACAGGCATGAGCCAGGGTGGATACACATGTGTAGTCCCACACCAGCTCGCTGCCATTCTTCCATGTGTATGTGTATATAAAATGTTAAATTCTCTTAGCCTCCCTCCCTCTTTTGCTTTCGTCTTCCTTCTATCTTTTAATCGCCCTATCTCCATCGTCCTCACCCTTCCTTGTGGACAACCATAAACCCCTCCAACACTATCCCCTCGCCAACTCTCCCTCTCCCCTCTCTCTCCCTTCCCCTCACTCTCTCTCCCCTCTTCCATACCAGAAGAGTAACGGCACACACAAGAACTGCACATATGGACCGTGGTCTCTATCCACCCCTCTCTCACCTCTATCTCATTCGATCCCCTCCCCACTCCCCTATCCCCTCTCCCTTATCCCCCTC
>WNGS01165751.1:22342379-22349879 GCA_020271785.1 Procambarus virginalis | reverse complement strand
ACGCAATTCCGGTAGTCACTTCGAATCCCACCGCTTGAGAGTGTAGGAGAGTGAGTTATGGCGCCCTGAGACGCCCTGTGGTGATATTATGGTGTTGTATAGTGAGCGGCGGTGACCTCCTGCAGTGACGACCGACAGTGACCTACAGTCACCTCCTACAGTGACCTCCTACAGTGACCTACAGTGACTTCCACACACTGGACCAATCAGCTAACCTCAAACACTTTGCTATACGTAAACTCTGTTTTTCATTATTTCTGTGGTTCAAATACGCTTGAAATATTATGAATAAGATGAGGGAAGGGGTGGTGCCCCCCTGCCCCCCCCCCCCTTAGGGCAGTACTGTGTGACTGTGAAACTCTTCACGCCAAAGTAAACATACAAATTGTGTTTTATTTTGTAGAGATTAGCCTTGTTTTATTTGCCGGATCACAGAGCTCTATCCCCTCCGGTTTGACGCTTCGTCTCTGAAAGCAGACTGTAAACGTCTCTTGTGATTGTGATTGATGAAGATGTGATTGATTGATGAAGATTAAGCCACCCAAGGGGGTGGCACGGGCATGAATAGCCCGTAAAGAACTCGGATATTGTCACATTTGCCCTTCTCACCAGCTTGTATTTGATGGGATTGACAGAGGCCATATAAGATGATCTGTCAATTGGCAGAAATTGACAGGGGGTCGAGTCAGTGTCCGTGTATTCACTGGACGGGAATTGACAGCGTGGGGTGATATCATGGTATCTTAATTGACAGTGGTTGATGTAACTGAGAGAAGTGATGACAAATACTGTCAAGACACGTCTCCTCTCCATTCTGACGAGAACTGACAGGCACACTACTTGTTCTTTGTCATTAGCGGAGACTGTGTACTGGACGCGGCGTTTATTGTGCTTGTTTGTACTGCTGAATGACACACACACACACACTCTCCATAGTGTATAGTAGGTCACTGGAGACGGGAGACCTACCAGAAATATGGACACCGCGAATGTTGTCCCAATATACAAAAAGGGCGACAGGCAAAAGGCACTGAACTACAGGCCAGTGTCCTTAACTTGTATACCATGCAAGGTGATGGAGAAGATCGTGAGAAAAAACCTGGTAACACGTCTGGAGAGAAGGCGTGACAACCCATCAACATGGGTTCAGGGAGGGTAAATCTTGCCTGACTGGCTTAATAAAATTCTACGACCAGGTGACAAAGTTTAAGCAAGAAAGAGAAGGCTGGGCGGACTGCATTTTCTTGGATTGTCGAAAAGCCTTTGACACAGTACCGCATAAGAGGTTGGTACATAAGCTGGAGAGACAGGCAGGTGTAGCTGGTAAGGTGCTCCAGTGGATAAGGGAGTACCTAAGCAATAGAAAGCAGAGAGTTACGGTGAGGGGGAGACGTCAGATTGGCGTGAAGTCACCAGTGGAGTCCCACAGGGCTCTGTACTCGGTCCTATCTTGTTTCTGATATATGTAAATGATCTCCCGGAGGGTATAGATTCATTTCTCTCAATGTTTGCGGACGATGCCAAAATTATGAGAAGGATTAAGACAGAGGAGGACTGCTTGAGGCTTCAAGAAGACCTAGACAAGCTGAAGGAATGGTCAAACAAATGGTTGTTAGAGTTTAACCCAAGCAAATGTAATGTAATGAAGGTAGGTGTAGGGAGCAGGAGGCCAGATACATGGTACCATTTGGGAGATGAAATACTTCAAGAGTCAGAGAAAGAAAAAGACTGGGAGTTGATATCACGCCAGACCTGTCTCCTGCAGCCCATATCAAGAGGATAACATCAGCGGCATATGCCAGGCTGGCCAGCATAAGAACGGCATTCAGAAACTTGTCTAAGGAATCATTCAGAACTTTGTATACCACATATGTGAGGCCAATCCTGGAGTATGCAGCCCCAGCTGGAGTCCATATCTAGTCAAGGATAAGACCAAACTGGAAAAGATTCAAAGGTTTGCCACCAGACTAGTACCCGAGCTGAGAGGTATGAGCTACGAGGAGAGACTACGGGAATTAAACCTCACTTCGCTGAAAGACAGAAGAGTTAGGGGGGACATGATCACCACATTCAAGATTCTGAAGGGAATTGATAGGGTAGATAAAGACAGGCTATTTAACACAAGGGGGCACACGCACTAGGGGACACAGGTGGAAACTGAGTGCCCAAATGAGCCGATATTAGAAAGAACTTTTTTAGTGTCAGAGTGGTTGACAAATGGAATGCATTAGGAAGTGATGTGGTGGAGGCTGACTCCATACACAGTTTCAAGTGTAGATATGATAGAGCCCAAATAGGCTCAGGAACCTGTACACCAGTTGATTGACGGTTGAGAGGCGGGACCAAAGAGCTAGAGCTCAACCCCCGCAACCACAATTAGGTGAGTACAATTAGATGAGCGCACACACACACACACACACACACACACACACACACACACTGTGTGCGCTAACCAAACAATGCTCACCTAATAGTGTGGTCGAGGGGGACATTTAAGAGCAGGTTGTTCTAACTACCATATTTATACCTTGTTGTAGTTGTGGGGGAGGGGGGGAGGGGGAGGAGGAAGATGTGCAGACTTTAGACCATCTGGCGCCCCCCCTTCCCCCCCCCTGCCNTTACAGCAATGACTCCTGTCCATTTCCCTATCATACCTAGTCTTAAAAGTATGAATAGTTTTGCTTCCACAACCTTTCCCAAGTGCATTCCATTTTTCCCTCTACTCACGCTAAAAGAAAACTTCTAACATCTCTGTGACTCATCTGAGTTTCCAGTTTTCCACCCATTCCTCCCCTCGTTCGTTATTATTACGTGTGAACATTTCATCTATTTCCACTTTGTCAATTCCCCTGAGTATTTTATATGTCCCTATCATATCTCCTCTCTCCCTTCTTTCTCTAGTGTCGTAAGGTTCAGTTCCTTCAGTCGCTCTTCATATCCCTTCCCTCGTAACTCTGGGACAAGTCTCGTCGCAACCTCTGAACCTCTCCAGTTTCCTTATGTGGTTTCTCTTCAGGGGGGGCTCCATGATGGCGCGGCATACTCTAAGACGGGTCTCACGTATGCAGTGTAAAGCGCCCTAAAACCTCCTCATTTAGGTTTCTGAATGAAGTTCTAATTTTCGCCAGGTGTAAGTACGCTGCTGTCGTTTATCCTATTTATCTGTGCCTCAGGAGTTAGATTAGGTGTCACATCCACTCCCATATGTGTCAGTGTGTGTGTGTGTGTGTGTGTACTCACCTATTTGTACTCACCTTTTGTGCTTCGGGGGTTGAGTTTTGGCTCTTGGTGTGTGTGTTGTGTGTGTGTGTGTGTGTGTGTGGTGTGTGTTGTGTGTGTGTGTGTGTGTTGTGTGTGTGTGTGTCCCTTCTCACCATCACTGCCTCAACACCACACTGTGACACCGTCACTGTCTCGACACCACCACCACCTCAACACCATCACTGTGACACCGTCACTGTCTCGACACCACCACTGCCTCAACACCACCACTGTGACACCGTCACTGTCTCGACACCACCACCACCTCAACACCATCACTGTGACACCGTCACTGTCTCAACACCACCACTGCCTCAACACCATCACTGTGACAACCGTCACTGTCTCAACACCACCGGAGCTGTCTCAAGCTCCGTTGCACAAGGGGGGGAGTAAAGCCTTGGCAAAAATTATAGGCAGTTGCACTAACATCACACATAATAAAAGTGTTTGAAAGAGTGATTAGGAATCAAATTTCTAGTTTTATGGAAAACAATGAATTGCACAATCCAGGACAACATGGATTTAGAGCGGGAAGATCCTGTCTGTCACAGTTACTCAACCACTATGACAAAATCACAGAAGCCCTAGAAGAAAAGCAAAATGCAGATGTTGTATACACAGACTTTGCAAGGCTTTCGACAAATGTGACCATGGGGTGATAGCTCACAAATGAGGTCAATGGGAATAACTGGAAAAGTAGGACGCTGGATACTCAATTTCCTGTCGAACAGAACACAAAGAGTAACAGTCAATCAGATAAAATCGAGTCCAAGCGATGTTAAAAGCTCTGTACCTCAAGGTACAGTCCTTGCACCGCTACTGTTCCTTATTCTCATATCTGATATAGACAAAAATACACGTCACAGCTTCGTGTCATCCTTCGCAGATGACACAAAAATCAGCATGAAATTACCTCTGCTGAAGACATTGAAAAACTACAAACAGATGTCAACAAAGTTTTCGATTGGGCAGCAGAAAATAATATGATGTTTAACAGTGATAAATTTCAGGTACTCAGGTACGGCAAAAATGAGGATCTGAAACATAATAGAGGGTACAAAACCCAATCAAATCTTCCCATAGTAGAAAAACAGCATGTCAAGGATTTGGGAATAATGATGTCCGACGATCTAACGTTTAGGGAGCATAACCAAGCAAATATCGCATCAGCCAGAAAATGATCGGATGGATTACGAGAACTTTCAAATCCAGGGATCCCATCACAATGGTTGTACTCTTCAAGTCACTTGTGTTGTCCCGTCTCGAATACTGCTCAGTACTCACTTCCCCCTTCAGAGCAGGAGAGATTGCTGAAATAGAGGGAATACAGAGAACATATACGGCACGCATAGACGAGATAAAACACCTAAATTATTGGGATCGTCTCAAAGCTCTCCAAATGTACTCTCTAGAAAGGAGACGAGAGAGATACCAAATAATATACACTTGGAAAATACTGGAGGGCCAGGTCCCAAATCTACACAGTAAAATAACAACGTACTGGAGTGAACGATATGGAAGAAAATGCAAGATTGATCCAGTGAAGAGCAGAGGTGCCATAGGCACAATCAGAGAACACTGTATAAACATCAGAGGTCCGCGGTTGTTCAAAGTCCTCCCAGCGACTATAAGAAATATTGCCGGAACAACCGTGGACATTTTCAAGAGAAAACTGGACTGTTTCCTAAGAGAAGTCCCGGATCAGCCGGGCTGTGGTGGGTATGTGGCTCTGCGGGCCGCTCCAAGCAACAGCCTGGTGGATCAAACTCTCACAAGTCGAGCCTGGCCTCGGGCCGGGCTGGGGAGTAGAAGAACTCCCAGAACCCCATCAACCAGGTATCAACCAACCAGGTACCACCACTGCCTCAACACCACCACTGTGACACCGTCACTGCCTCACAACACACCACTGTGACACCATCACTGCCTCAACACCATCACTGCCTCAACACCACCACTGTGACACCATCACTGCCTCAACACCATCACTGCCTCAACACCATCACTGCCTCAACACCATCACTGCCTCAACACCATCACTGCCTCAACACCACCACTGCCTCAACACCATCACTGCCTCAACACCATCACTGCCTCAACACCATCACTGCCTCAACACCACCACTGCCTCAACACCATCACTGCCTCAACACCATCACTGCCTCAACACCATCACTGCCTCAACACCATCACTGCCTCAACACCACCACTGCCTCAACACCATCACTGCCTCAACACCACCACTGCCTCAACACCACCACTTCCTCAACACCACCACTGCCTCAACACCATCACTGCCTCAACACCATCACTGCCTCAACACCACCACTGCCTCAACACCATCACTGCCTCAACACCACCACTGCCTCAACACCATCACTGCCTCAACACCATCACTGCCTCAACACCATCACTGCCTCAACACCATCACTGTCTCAACACCATCACTGCCTCAACACTACCACTGCCTCACCACCATCACTGCCTCACACCACCACTGCCTCAACACCACCACTGCCTCACCACCACCACTGCCTCAACACCACCACTGCCTCACCACCACCACTGCCTCAACACCATCACTGCCTCAACACCATCACTGCCTCAACACCATCACTGCCTCAACACTACCACTGCCTCACCACCATCACTGCCTCAACACCACCACTGCCTCAACACCACCACTGCCTCACCACCACCACTGCCTCAACACCATCACTGCCTCAACACCACCACTGCCTCAACACCACCACTGCCTCAACACCACCACTGCCTCAACACCACCACTGCCTCAACACCACCACTGCCTCAACACCACCACTGCCTCAACACCACCACTGCCTCAACACCATCACTGCCTCAACACCACCACTGCCTCAACACCACCACTGCCTCAACACCACCACTGCCTCACCACCACCACTGCCTCAACACCACCACTGCCTCAACACCACCACTGCCTCAACACCACCACTGCCTCAACACCACCACTGCCTCAACACCACCACTGCCTCAACACCACCACTGCCTCAACACCACCACTGCCTCAACACCACCACTGCCTCAACACCACCACTGCCTCAACACCACCACTGCCTCAACACCACCACTGCCTCAACACCACCACTGCCTCAACACCATCACTGCCTCAACACCACCACTGCCTCACCACCACCACTGCCTCAACACCACCACTGCCTCAACACCACCACTGCCTCAACACCACCACTGCCTCAACACCACCACTGCCTCAACACCATCACTGCCTCAACACCACCACTGCCTCAACACCACCACTGCCTCAACACCACCACTGCCTCAACACCACCACTGCCTCACCACCACCACTGCCTCAACACCACCACTGCCTCAACACCACCACTGCCTCAACACCACCACTGCCTCAACACCACCACTGCCTCAACACCATCACTGCCTCAACACCACCACTGCCTCAACACCACCACTGCCTCAACACCACCACTGCCTCAACACCACCACTGCCTCAACACCACCACTGCCTCAACACCACACTACCTCAACACCACCACTGCCTCAACACCACCACTGCCTCAACACCACCACTGCCTCAACACCACCACTGCCTCAACACCACCACTGCCTCAACACCATCACTGCCTCAACACCACCACTGCCTCACCACCACCACTGCCTCAACACCACCACTGCCTCACCACCACCACTGCCTCACCACCACCACTGCCTCAACACCACCACTGCCTCAACACCACCACTGCCTCAACACCACCACTGCCTCAACACCACCACTGCCTCAACACCACCACTGCCTCAACACCACCACTGCCTCAACACCATCACTGCCTCAACACCACCACTGCCTCACCACCACCACTGCCTCAACACCACCACTGCCTCACCACCACCACTGCCTCACCACCATCACTGCCTCAACACCACCACTGCCTCAACACCACCACTGCCTCAACACACCACTGCCTCAACACCACCACTGCCTCAACACCACCACTGCCTCAACACCACCACTGCCTCAACACCACCACTGCCTCAACACCACCACTGCCTCAACACCACCACTGCCTCAACACCACCACTGCCTCAACCCAACAAACAAACTAACGACTACAACAAGCAATATACCAATTCTTAATGATGGAATATAACGTATAACCTCCCCCCCCCCACCACTCCCGATATATACATTATACACCCCCGATATATATATATATATATATA
>WNGS01165751.1:22255803-22266141 GCA_020271785.1 Procambarus virginalis | reverse complement strand
AGGTTTCTAAGTAGATGCGTAACTGCTTGTTGAATCCTGGTCCGGGTGCGATGGTAGGTAAATCCGGCGCTCGCTCTCCGCAGACTTCTTTCTTTGATGGTAAGGTCAGATATGTTGTTGATATCCTCAAATGCTTCCGGAGTCTGCCAGTGCAGACTGCCCGTCACATGCCTCTGTATGACTAACCATCCTGTGTGATGGGGATTTTTTTTAGCATCACGTAGCTATCTTTTTGACACACTGTACTCCACTTCATGTAGTCTAGGACAGCTGCACTAATGCACATCTACCTAATGTATTAATAAAAAAATGTAACTCGTCCATTAGCAGTGTTGGTGATGGGTGTGTGTATGATACTTGGATGGTGGGGTGCAAATATATTTTGGAGAGCAGTGACTGGTAGATTTCTGTTAAAAGATTTCTGTTTAGCATGATGAACTTGTGGGGATGTGTGCTGAGCCTTCGAGCACACAACAGGTGGACTGGTGTTGGCAGCAAGTTCCTCTCCTCCATCACGACCTAAAGTCTCGCCATCACTCTCTCTACATCACGGCTCACCCAATCTGCAGCAGGACGCACTGCACCGCTCTCCAAGTTTTATATATATATATATATATATATATATATATATATATATATATATATATAATATTATATATATATATATATATATTATATATATACTTCATCCCGCTGGTTGGGGAGTGTTCAGTTATATTATAGCTTGTTCTTGACACAAACTACTCGTATGGTCTAGGGTAGCTGTATAAATAACCAGGTACAAAAACACCTGTTGACTTCCCCACACCTGCAACCTATTCTCAGCCCCCCACCCCCACACCTGCAGACTCTTCCCCCATCCCCTCTCACCATGGGAGTACCAGGGCAGCGGACGGCCGGCGGGGCGTCTGGCAGTGATGGCGGTGGATCTGTTGGGCATCAATCTTCTTTACTCTCTCAGACTATGGCCGCTATGGATCCGTCCTCCTGTTGTGTCCCGCCCCAGCCCTGAGCCAGGCCCCGGACCTGCTGTCTCTCCCCCCAGCCCTGAGCCAGGCCCGGACCTGTCTCTCCCCCCAGCCCTGAGCCAGGCCCCGAACCTGTTTCTCCCCCCAGCCCTGAGCCAGGCCCCGGACCTGTCTCTCCCTTCAGCCCTGAGCCAGGCCCCGGACCTGTCTCTCCCCCCCAGCCCTGAGCCAGGCCCCGGACCTGCTGTCTCTCCCCCCAGCCCTGAGCCAGGCCCCGGACCTGCTGTCTCTCCCCCAGCCCTGAGCCAGCCCCGGACCTGTCTCTCCCTTCAGCCCTGAGCCAGGCCCCGGACCTGTCTCTCCCCCCCAGCCCTGAGCCAGGCCCCGGACCTGTCTCTCCCTCCAGCCCTGAGCCAGGCCCCGGACCTGTCTCTCCCCCCAGCCCTGAGCCAGGCCCCGGACCTGTCTCTCCCTCCAGCCCTGAGCCAGGCCCCGGACCTGTCTCTCCCCCCAGCCCTGAGCCAGGCCCCGGACCTGTCTCACTCTGATCTCATCAGAGGAGCCTCCACCCATGCGAAGCTCCACCCCACATCCAGTGATCACTTGACCATAGCTAGTGCACGCGCACACAACCCCTCTGGACCTGACCGCAAGAACCAACCACACGAAGAGTGTGCACAACAGGGCACTATGCCTCCCCCAGACTCAGTGTGCACACTCTTGTGCACACACGATCCTGTCTGACTCAGAACAACAGTTGTGTATAGGTTGCTGAAGGTCTGCCAGGTCTTCCTCTGCCCAGCCCAGCCCAGACCAGCCCAGACCAGCCCAGCCCAGCCCAGCCCAGCCCAGCCCAGCCCAGCCCAGCCCAGCCCAGCCCAGCCCAGCCCAGACCAGCCCTTCTCCACCCTGTCCCACTGTCTGTCAGGGGCAGAAAAGGGCTGGTGCAGGAAAGTTGGTGTCCCACGTGTCGGAGTGTGGCACAAATTGCATATCTGGGAAACTTTGCGGGCTAAACAACGGTGAACGGAAGTATGAGTATATTGGTGAGGAGAGTGGTGGTGAGGTGAGTGGTGGTGAGGAGAGTGGTGGTGAGGAGAGTGGTGGTGAGGAGAGTGGTGGTGAGGAGAGTGGTGGTGAGGAGAGTGGTGGTGAGGAGAGTGGTGGTGAGGAGAGTGGTGGTGAGGTGAGTGGTGGTGAGGTGTGAGGGATGAGGGAGGGCTGACAACAGTTACCATCACTGATACCCGCCTGCCTCACACCAGCCCCCACGAGGGGCACAGCTATTTTGTCCGTGTTTGGACTTGAGAACCAGACGGTGCAGACCAGTGGGACGTGTCTGTCGTTGACGGTGGCTGTCACAGACAGGTGGGGTGAGGAGATGGTCAGCTGGACGCGTGGTGGTGGGCGAGACAGGCGCCACCAGTGGTGAGGCCGAGTGTGGGTGGCGCCAGGGGTGGTGACAGGCAGGGGAGAGGGTCCTTCTTCTCGTTGTGAGGTGGGAGAGGGGGTGTGGGGTTTGTAGGGTAGTGAACCAGAGGCAAACAGTAATAGACCAATAGAACTAACATCAAATATTAAAACCTTCAAAAGAAAGCGCCAAAAGAGAGGGCTAAGAAGTAATACCCCACAAGACATGAAGTGAGACGGTCAACAGAACAAGACAGGGTTCAGAAGAGGGCGCTCCTGCCCTTCTCAATGACCAGACCACTATAACATGGCCCGAGGTGCCACGGGAGAGGTGCCGAGGTGCCATGGGAGAGGTGCCGAGGTGCCATGGGAGAGGTGCCGAGGTGCCATGGGAGACGACCAACTCGTGGTCTGATACACAGACTTCGCGGCAGCTGTCGACAAATGTGACCATTGTGTTATTGCACACAAAATGCGCACAAAGGAATTACTGGCAAAATAGGAAGAAGAATGAGGAGAGTGGTGGTGAGGTGAGTGGTGGTGAGGTGAATGGTGGTGAGGAGAGTGGTGGTGAGGTGAGTGTGTGGTGAGGAGAGTGGTGGTGAGGTGAGTGTTGGTGAGGTGAGTGGTGGTGAGGAGAGTGGTGGTGAGGAGAGTGGTGTTGAATAAAAGCAATAAGAATAATAAATGTATGGCTTTCATGTATGAATAATAAAGTATGGCGTATGACAGTATGAATAAAAGCATAAGAAATATTGCCGGAACAACCGTGGACATCTTCAAGAGGAAACTAGATTTATTCCTCCAAGGAGTTCGGACCAGCCGGGCTGTGGTGGGTATGTGGGCCTGCGGGCCGCTCCAAGCAACAGCCTAGTGGACCAAACTCTCACAAGTCAAGCCTGGCTCGGGCCGGGCTTGGGGAGTAGAAGAACTCCCAGAACCCCATCAACCAGGTATCAACCAGGTAAGAATCTTTAATTTCCCAAACTACGGAACTAGAGGGGTAATAGTTCACTGAGCTTCAGCCAAAATGCTTCGGAAACAACTGAGGTCAATCTTGACTTCTGGGTCACAGAGAACGGAAATGTTTACAAGTGTTGATCAGCTGTAGCTTTCCTCCAGACGAGTCTTGCAGCTGTGGTGTTGCATAATGGGAGTGTTTTGTCCTCAGTTCCATATGGGTTATGGGTCCCATGTGAGGAGCGACTTGTGGCAACGTGAAGCAGCTTTTGAGGGGCATAAACTACGACCCCCGTCAGTGGCAGCTCTGTGGCGCCCTGAAGGTTGTTGCTGTGGTGATGGGTCCTGACGCTGGTCTCACACACACACACTACTGCTGTTGTTGCTGTGGTGATGGGTCCTGACGCTGGTCTCACACACACACACTACTGCTGTTGTTGCTGTGGTGATGGTCCTGACGCTGGTCTCACACACACTACTGCTGTTGTTGCTGTGAGTGGATAGTCGTGCGAGACCTTCCCACTGTTGAACCCTGTAGGGAAGGAGGGGGGGGGGGAGACTGTTCAACATCCATCACTCTGAATCGAGGAAAAAATATTTTACCACCCCTTATACATAAATCAAAAGCTAATCGGCAATTTTACTTATATATTTGAATTCGGCATATTAAAATGAATGATAAACAACTGTGTTCATCTCAGAAGTAGACAAGTTTTGACAAAAATATTGACCAGTGATTAGTCGTTAAAGTAAAATACGGATCATTCACCATGAAAAGCAAGCTCAGTCCCTCAGGGTACACCAGGGTAAACCAGAGTACACCAGGGTACACCAGGGTGTTGTGCTTGCTCCATTACTTTTCCTGATGCTCTCATTGGACCAAAGACACAAATTGTAATAACGTATCATCCGTCGCGTATGGCACTGGGATTTTATTGGAGTAGACAACATAATGGACACAACAAAGAGCCAGAGCTCAACCCCCGCAAGCACAACTAGGTGAGTACACCCCGACCCCCACCCCCCCACCACACACCCCCACCACACCCCCACCACACCCCCACCACACCCCCCCAACACCCCCACCACAGTGCCAGTACCTTAGCAACAATCATATATCAAGTTTATCTAACATTGCAACGTCGCCGCGGCCTCGGCCACACCATGGCCACACCCCAGGCCACCTGTACACTGGCACTCTCACTCTTTCTTAAAAGTAGAGACCGCGATGCCCCTCCCCTGCTCCGTACCCATACCCTGTACCCCATACCCAGTACCCCCGGCCGGTACCCGTGACCGACACCTTGGCAGCGGGCACGGGTTATATCCGGCCCGGCCACACCCAACACCTGCAGCGGTAATTCATGCGGCCACCTTCCTTCACTATAGTGGCCGGACGTGTGGGGGTGATAACGGGACGGACAGGAAGGCGCAGACAGAGGGAGGGCAGACAGACGGGAGGGCAGACAGACGGGAGGGCAGACAGACGGGAGGGCAGACAGACGGGAGGGCAGACAGACGGGAGGGCAGCAGACAGAGGGAGGGCAGCAGACAGAGGGAGGGCAGCAGACAGAGGGAGGGCAGCAGGCGGGAGGGCAGACAGAGGGAGGGCAGCAGACAGACAGCCATAACTTAGCTACTCTCCTGCCGTAAACAATGTCTATACTGAACACACATGTATATAGGACCTACGTGTATAGCACGTATAAATGCTAGCGTACTTGTGCTATACACTACGTGTATAGCACAAGTACACTGTGCACTTCAAGTATATGTTATATACACTAGTCTGCTCAGGTCCCTCACCTGGGCTGACTCTACTCAGGTTCCTCACCTGGGCTGACTCTACTCAGGTCCCTCACCTGGGCTGACTCTACTCAGGTCCCTCACCTGGGCTGACTCTACTCAGGTCCCTCACCTGGGCTGACTCTACTCAGGTCCCTCACTTGAGGGGGGGGAGGGGGTGCAGCTGGCCCCTGAAGGTCAGTGGTGTGACTGAGGAAGCAAGCCATTACCAGGCGCTGATTGGTCATTAAGATGGCAGTAACCAGCTGGCATATGGGTGACTGAGGTGATCCAGGTCGGTCGGGTGCCTTGTTACGCTCGCCTGGTGGCTTGTTAGCCCTCAGGGTATAAACAAACGTGCCAGTGAGCTTTGTAATTAGACTTACGCCGGTGGGTTGTTTAGACAGGTAGCAATTGGGTCATTACCTTTTTTTACCGTGGCGTGATTGGTTGTTCAGTTGTTAATGATGGAATTATTGCTGAGGTCGGACGACTTCATTATGCTATGGCGGTAGTTGAAGACAAGCAGGATGATGAAGGGAACACAGAGACAGAAGAAGAATTACGGAGACAGGAGAAGGAAGTGTCACACACGCGGGGAGACATGATCACTACCTACAAAATTCTCTGAGGAATTGACAGGGTAGATAAAGATAAACTATTTAACACGGGTGGTACGCGAACAAGGGGACACAGGTGGAAACTGAGTACCTAAATGAGCCACAGGGACGTTAGAAAGAACTTGTTCAGTGTCAGAGTAGTTAACAGGTGGAATGTATTAGGCAGTAATGTGGTGGAGGCTGACTCCATACACAGTTTTACATGTAGATATGATAGAGCCCAGTAGGCTCAGGAAACTGTACATCAGTTGATTGACAGATGAGAAGCGGGACCAAAGGTGAGTACTCGGGAACTGTCAGGTACCCTTTCAAGTTTAGTATAAATATTGCGGCATTAAACTGATTTGTGAATTGTGAACTAATGTGTGTTTCTCTGGTACACAGGTAAGGTGATGTGGCCAGCATGTGGCGCTGTGTGGTGGTGATGGTGGGTAAGTGTGTGCGGACATGTAGCAGAGATCACTGTGGAAAGTGGCCTCACCATAGTTTGTAGCAACTGATGCAAATATTAAGAATGAGAAAATCATTTGAGGTAATGAACCAGACTTGAACCAGCGTACCAGTGATTCCCAGATGTTCGCCTTAACCCATTCCGCCACGATAGGACAAAGCCAATCAACCCAGAACTCTTACTGAATTCACTTTGGAAGGTCTGGAGGCCTCAACTGGTGCCACAACCAGGGCTTTACGATTGGCCCGCCGACACTCTGGCCTGCGGGGAATGGGAGTTCCCTTACCTTCACAACACACACGTCACAATGGCCTCATACATTATAGTGACAAAATAATTCGAGGCACTAAGGTGACTTTGAACCGGCGTTCGACTGATTTCTAGAATATACATTAAACATTGTCTCACCTCAGTGTACCTTGTGGTGCCTGGGATTAGTTCCTCCATGACCTGGTCAGTCAGTCTGGTGCTTGCAGGCACCTCGCTCTCTCTCACCCACTTAAGGCCTGACAGGTGGGAGACACGAGTCCTGCACGTCAAGTTCTGTCTTGATGGCAGTTAAGGGTTTTGTCGTGAGTTCCTTTGCACACGATAGCTATTTAAAAGATTGCCTATTTTTCGTCCATTAGTGTAATTTTCCTAGTTTCAATGAAGCTGTTTTGCACATGTTGCCAAGCTGGAGGAGTAAGGAGTTCCTTAAGGAGTTTCTGCAATGTATAGGTTTAGAACCAGTCCTTGCTCTCTGAATAAATTGCTTTGTAAACAAGGTTGTTGATGGACTAAATTACCCTTTTTAACACAATAGACGTGGGATCCCTGATTGTTTCAAGTATAGGTTAGACATATACGTGAGAAAATCTAGGGTGACCCAGGATGGCAGTTCGAATCCATTGTCCTGCTCTTCAAAGATGTTCTCATAGATACACCATGCTGTTGTAATTTAACTTTGCATGTATGAATGAGTTTGTGTGGATATAACCAGGAGCTGGCTTATATGAGCCAGTAGGAGCTACCTCAAGGTAAGGTAAGGTACCTCGTATGTGACAATAGGAGCTGCCTCGTATGTGACAATAGGAGCTGCCTCGTATGTGACAATAGGAGCTGCCTCGTATGTGACAATAGGAGCTGCCTCGTATGTGACATAGGAGCTGCCTCGTATGTGACAATAGGAACTACATGTGTGGCTCAACAGACTTCCTGCAGTTTCATATGTTCTGCATTCCTATATAATTAGTTTGGATTTTGCATTGAAATTTATTGGTGTGAAAGTCAGCGTTGTGTGGCCAGGTTACTCTGGGCCAGGAGAGTTCCGTCATCTTGGCCAGTGGCTTCTCACGACATTTTATTGCCGATGTATCATAAGTGTGGACCAGGCATGAAGACCCGTGTCTAGTCTTGACCCGTGTCTAGTCTTGACCCATTCTAGTTGGACTGGTCAGTACATGATAGCCTTCAACACGGGATGGAAGTGAGTGGACTTACTGTTATGTTTACGGCGAGTGTTCAAGAGTATCCACCTGACCTAACTTTGTGGAGAGCCAGGAGGCGGCAGCCACTACACAAGACGCTCAGCCATCAACAGCCTGGTGCCGGCCGGGGAACTCTGGCACATTGTGTGAGGCGAGCACATGAAGGCTCCGGCACACAGTTGGCTCCAGCCTCATCCAGTAACTCTTAGCATTCTAACTTGCAGTAAATAAAGTGGATCCTTAATGTAAACAAATAATTATTTTATTAACAAGTTTCTAGGGTCAGACTTCAGATGAGTTGATGGAGGATACGAGCATTTGCTTGTAGATTCATCACGAACATCTATACTATTCCTAATGAACTTTAGTCCTAGTGAGAGAGAGAGAGAGTGTGTGTGTGTGAGAGAGTGAGAGTTAGAGAGAGAGAGAGAGAGAGAGAGTGAGTGTGTGTGAGAGTGAGAGAGTGTGTGTGTGAGAGTGAGAGAGAGTGTGTGTGAGAGTGAGTGTGAGAGTGAGAGAGTGTGTGTGTGAGAGAGTGAGAGTTAGAGAGAGAGAGAGTGAGAATGAGTGAGAGTGAGAGTGAGAGTGAGTGTGAGAGTGAGAGGTGTTGTGGTGGTATTAGTGGTCATCTGACCTTGCTGGGGTGAGGTCTTCAGACCAATGCTTTGTCTGGACGTTACTCAGCGAATTGTGGGGCACGTAAAGTCCCATTTCCCCCCCCCCCCCCTCTTTCCTCCCCCCCCCCCTCTTTCCCCCCCCCCCTCTGCCCCCTCCCTCCTCTTCTTACTACTCTTTCTCCCTCTGCAGCATCACGCCTCTTCATCTTCCCCACCTTTCTTGACCCTCCCTCCCTTTGACCCCGGCCTCATCTTGACCCCGGCCTCACCTTAACCTCTGCCTCACCTTAACCTCTGCCTCGCCCTCTCTATCCTTCAACTTGGTCCTCTCTATCCTTCAACTTGATCTTCCCCAACCTTGACCCTTGTAAAGTTTTAATCTTTGACTCCGTCAACATGCCCATTTCAAGGGGAAGAACGTACAGAGCTAAATTAAGATGAACTAAGTTAGGAAACAGTATGACTGCTGCTGCTTGTTGGAGTCCTGGCTGTCACACCAGACTGTCTGTGTGGAGCTCTGTAGTCTTTGGGTACGACCCGACAGGTAAGATGCTGCCCTCATTAACCTGTCGGATGAACAAACTTGAGTACCAAGTGGTAAAGCCTTTATGTTAAGGTACCATGCACTGGTATCATTGTTTTGGTTGGCAACCTGTGGGTAAAGTTTCTTGTCATGTATATCACGATCATTTTAAACAATGGCAAGAATGATTGATATTTTAATTCTTATTGATGTGAATGAATTTATTGAAATTATATTTTCTTTATTGTTAAACAATTGCAAATTATCACTGTTAAGTATTAATCTAGATAGCTATATTTGGGTGGCAAGTATATATAACTGTAGTGGGCTCGAAGGCCCAAAGTATATGCAGGCGATGAGTCACAATAACGTGGCTAAAGTATGTTGACCAGACCACACACTAGAAGGTGAAGGGACGACGACGTTTCGGTCCGTCCTGGACCATTCTCAAGTCGATTGTCTCCCCAAAGTATATGAGACCTGCAAAGGAACATTTGTTATGGCAGGACATGCAACAAGAAAAATGGATCAAAATTCCTATATTCACCCTCCACACTCCTTGTTTATGGTGAGGCAGAGCCAGAGTTCTTCTGTCTTGCATTTGATAACTTCTTTAGCTCTCTTGGCGGGCTTGAGCACTGTACGGTTGTTAATTATTGTAGAACACTGATGAAGTGGTGGGCTTAGTGGTAATGGTGCCAGGCGAATATAACAGACAGACCGCCTCGATGAAAGCAGCCATAATAATATTACCAGCATGATTTTTTAGCAAGAGAAGAATAGCTAAAAAATGTCCAGACTCTACCACCAAGTCTGTCAAATGTTAGAGAGGACACAAACACAGTGGCCTCCCTACCAGAGCCTCAGATATTTCACCAAGTAAGCATTCAGCACTTCCACAAACACGATAATATCATGTTTGCTCACATCCAGGGTATAAAACTACGCAAATGTCACAAAGTTCACTTTATAGCTGACCACCTACGTGAGCAAATACGGTGTTTAGAGCCCCTAAAGGAAACCCACACCAAGGACAACCAGGATGGTGAAATATGGATCTCAGAATACAATCTTTTCAAATGTGACAGGAAACACCGGCTTCAGGGTGGGGTCAGCCTCTACATCAAGGACCCACTCATCTGCACTGAGCTGCTAACACCTCAAATGATATGGTGGAAGTGCTGATAATCAAAATAGAGATTTTAATGTAGTTATTGTCCTTGTATATAAGTCACCGGAGGCAAACCCTCAGCAGTTTAAAGACCAACTAATGAAAATAAAACACTGCTTAGAAAACCTCACGAATCCAGCCCCAAACATCGTCCTGCTTGGGGACTTCAACCTACGGCACCTGAAATGGAAGCACCTGGCTAATACTGTTATATCAGAAAGAATACCAGGAAGTATCCTAAATGAACAGGCACATGCAACTGACCTGCTACGGATGTGCGACAGGTTTGCCTTAAACCAGCAAATAGTAGACCCAACTACAAAGAAGAAACTTTGCTATCTCTCTCTCTCTCTCTCATCCTCTC
>WNGS01165751.1:22207005-22217430 GCA_020271785.1 Procambarus virginalis | reverse complement strand
TTTTTCATTCATCATGATGATGGTATATACGGATATCACTCGGGGAAGAAAACGGGATTTGAACCCACTTTCTATGAGGATGGCCGGGGCGCATCCGATCCTGTGGTCGGCGCTGCCAACTACATCAAACAATACATCGCCCTTAGCTGTGGGTAGAGAGCGTGGCAAATACCTGTGTGGTGATGTTCCTCCTAGCAGGAGAGTATGGGAGAACTGTCTCCAGCATATATTTGCTGGAGCTGGTCAGTCTACGATAGCCAGCAGAGTTGACTTGAAGCATTGTTTGTGGGCGTCTTCTGAACGACAGTGATTATCTGCCAGCCTGATGCATCTTATCTCGCTATCGTGGATGAGGGTATCTTAAGTGTAATTATGTGTGCTTGTGTTCGCGTGCGCTTATTTGCCCACACATGTGAGCGCGTGCTCGTCTATTTGTGCTTGCATGATCGATCTTTAGCTCTAGGACCCCGCCTTTCTCGCCGCTTGTCTAATGCAATAACCCCCTACCCATTTCCCTATCATTTTAAAATTGTCAACGGCGTTCACAATATAGTTAATTCCATTTTCCCACAATTACGTTATGAGAAACTTTCTAGCATGTGACTCATATTGATTGGAGAACAGAAAATTTAATATAAAGACGTTAAATCAAAATAATGTACAAAGCAGTCAACTCTGTCCATAGTAGGAAAGCAACATGGTCAAGGATTTGGGAATAATGATGTCTGACGACCTAACGTTTACGGAGCATAACCAAGCAAATATTGCGTCAGCCAGAAAAATGATAAGATAGATTACGAGAACTTTCAAATCCAGGGATCCCATCACAATGGTTGTATTCTTCAAGTCACTTGTGTTATCCCGTCTTGAGTACTGCTTGTACTCACTTCCCCATTCAGAGCAGGAGAGATGGCTGAAATAGAGGGAATACAGAGAACATATACGGCACGCATAGACATAAAGCACTTAAAATATTGGGATCGTCTCAAAGCTTTCCAAATGTACTCACTAGAAATGAGACGGGGGAGAGAGAAAATAATATACACGTGGAAAGTACTGGAGGGGCCAAGTACCAAATTTACACAGTAAAATAATAACTGGAGTGAACGATATGGAAGAAAATACAGAATAGAACCAGTGAAGAGCAGGGGTGCCATAGGCACATCAGAGGACATTGTATAAACATCAGAGGTCCGCGGTTGTTCAACACCCTCCCAGCAAATATAAGAAATATTGCCGGAAGAAAGGTGGAGGTCTTAAGGAAAAAAAAACGGGGCATTTTTTTTTTTTTTTTGCAAGAAATGCCTGACCAACCGAGTTGTAGTGGATGTGTGGGCCTGCGGGCCGCTGCAAGCAACAGCCTGGTGGTCCAAGCTCTGATAACTCAGCCTCGCTCAGGGGCGAGGGCTTATCCCGCCAAACACACACCGAAACTACGACGTTGGTACAACGTTCGAGCAGGTTTAACACCTAACTAGTTATAACAACCAATATAGCAGTTGTAACAACGTTCTAATACGTATAAACACGTTAGCCAAGATGTAACAACTTATTACTAGTTGTAATAAGCAGAAAATAGACAGTTTCGGTTTGTGTTTCCAGGGTGGGGACTAGGAACAACTCCCGGAACCTCATCCAGGTACTCTCAAGCTTCCACCCATGCCCTATTGTTCATTGTTATTTATTATGATATTTTCTCTTTCCACGGACAATCCTCCTAAGTATTTTATACGTCTCTATCATATCCTTATCCTCTCTCCTCTTTTCTAGCGTCGTCAGGTAAGTTCTTTCACTCGTTCATCATGTTCATCATCATCATGAGGTTCATCATAACCTCATCCGTCGCAATTTTGGCATGAGCCTTGGTGCTAACTTCTGAACTGAACACTGGGCAGTAGTCAAGTGCCTCGTATCTCTCTTCGTAAATTGGTACCACATTTACCTCCTTCCAGCTGTTGGGCAATTCTCCTTTTATAAGTGACTCATTACATGTTGTTGTTAAAGATTCGCTACCTGGAACAAAAAGTTCCAAGTAGCACGGGCTATGGTGAGCCCGAAAAGCCTAATACTCATTAGAGATTTTTCTAGAGGTTGGCGGAGGACCCGTGCTGCTGCTGTCAGTATCCTTGTCTGGTGCAACAGGTTGACTTTGGTCTAGTGATGTTTACTTCCTCTGCTGTCATCTCCATATTTGTCTCTCATAGAGGACCACCTCTTGTAGTAGAGGCCGAGGTGTGGAACACTCCGAGGAGTCTGGCGTCGAGTTTCAAGTATATTTTCTTATTTCCTGTATATTCACCTCCCCTTCTGCGTACTCTTCTCACCTGGTTCTTCACTGTCATTTTCCTTCTTACGTGACTAAGTAGTACTTTTTTTTTTTTTTGCTTTAGAAGCAATGTCATTTTTCGCAGTTAATTTAATTTCCAAGACACTTCTTATATTGGGACTCGGAGGGGGGGGGGGGGGGGGACAGTCCTGTTGCCTCCATTCTGATTTTCTGCTGTTCTTAGATTTCTGTGTTTCAGCCCCTTCCTCCTGCTTTTCGTATTTGCTTCTTGGCACTGTCGATTGAACCATGAGTTTTGTACTCTCTCCTACTCTACCCTTACTGTTGGTATAACACTCGTGCGTGCGTGTGTGTGCACTTGCGTGTGCGTGCGGGCGCATATGTGCTTGTTTGTACTTGTGAGCATGTGCGTGCGGTTGATTGTGATGGTGTGTGTGTGTGGGGGGGGGGGGTTATTTTTAAGCTCTCCTAATTGTGCTTGCGGGGGGTTGAGCTTAACTCTTTGGTTCCGCCTCTTTACATTCAGTCGACTGGTAGTGAAGTAGTGAAGCCAGTTGTGTTGAGCCATACCACAGCCCGTCTTCCTAGAGTGATACTTCACCAACTGTTGCTCCAACGTACACAAGTGGACCGTTGGACCTAAGTTCGCCCTTTGGACTTTTGGAATACTCCAAATGACGCGCGAAAATTAACTAACCTAGGCCTAAACTAGCAATCCTAATAGGCTTTCTTAGGCCTAATAGTACAAAATGTGAATTGTTTTGGTTGGGAGAGAGTTCGTACGTTCGAGCAATAGCTGCTTTACTCACTATGGTGAGTGAGTGAGTGGTTGTGTATCTGTACACATGTATCTGTACACATGTGGCCTCGGCCTCCAGTGAGTTGGTTGGCCCTTCAAGCCCGACCTCAGGCCAGGCTTGTCTGGTGTCCTTATTGATCGGTCAGACTCTTGTGGGCGTGCGGGCCGCTGTACACTACAACCCGGTTGGTCTGATGCTTCCTGTAGGCACTAGCTCAGTTTTCTCTGGTACTCCTCCGGTTATGTTTTGGTAATGTTTGGTGGGAGGAGGCTGGGGTATTGATGAAGCGATTGTGTGTGTGTGTGTGTGTGTGTGTGTGTGTGTGTGTGTGTGGTGGTGTGTGTGTGTGTGTGTGGTCTGCTCTACATTTTACTCCTGTGCTCCAGTGAATGTTTTGCTTTGTATATTTGACACTTGACCTTCGAGTATCTTCCAAGTATATATTTATTTATATTTATATATGTACAAAAAGGTACAATGAGTTACAACAGTATGTATGTTGGTACCTAAAAGGTACATTCTTGAGAGCTTTGAGACGGTGCCAATAGTTTAGGTGTTTTATCTTAGTCTGTGAGTGTCGTACAGGTTACCTGTATTCCCTCTATTTCAGGAACCTTTCCCCGCTCTGAACAGAGGAGTGAGTACTGGGCAGTACTCGAGACGGGACAGCACCAGTGGTTTAAACTACTTGAGCCATTGTAATGGAATCCCAAGACTTGAAGGTTCTCATAATTCATGCTGTCATTTACCTGCCTGGTGCTATATTAGCGTGTTTGTGATCTCTTAAGTCTTAGATCTTCTGTCAACATTATTCCCAGATGCTTGACATTCTGTTTTCCTTGTATGATTGGATGTGATTGTGTCTTGTACCCTGCAGGCCGTACCTTACCTTGAGGTGCTTCCGGGGCTTAGCGTCCCCGCGGCCCGGTCCTCAACCAGGCCTCCTCGTTGCTGGACTGGTCAACCAGGCTGTTGGACGCGGCTGCTCGCAGCCTGTCGTGAGAGTCACAGCCTGGTTGATCAGGTATCCTTTGGAGGTGCTTATCCAGTTCTCTTGTGAACACTGTGAGGGGTCGGCCAGTTATGCCCCTTATGTGTAGTGGAAGCGTGTTGAACAGTCTCGGGCCTCTGATGTTGATAGTTCTCTCTGATTACCTGTTGCACCTCTGCTCTTCAACGGGGGTATTCTGCACATCCTGCCATGCCTCCTGGTCTCATGTGGTGTTATTTCTGTGTGCAGGTTTGGGACCAGCCCCTCTACTATCTTCCACGTGTAAATTATTATGCATCTCTCCCGCCTGTGCTCAAGAGAATACAGATTTAGGCTCTTTAGTCGGTCCCAATAGTTTAGATGTTTTACCGAGTGGATTTTAGCAGTAAAGGATCTCTGCACGCTCTCCAGGTCAACAATTTCTCCAGCTTTGAAAGGAGCTGTCATTGTGCAGCAGTACTCCACTCTAGAGAGCACTAGCGTCTTGAAGAGTATCATCGGTATAGCATCTCTAGTGTGAAAGGTTCTTGTTATCCAACCTGTTATTTTTCTTGCAGTTGTGACGGCTACTTTATTGTGTTCTTTAAAGGTAAGGTCTTCCGACATGAGTACACCCAGATCCTTTACATTACCTTTTCGTTCTATGTTATGATTTGTCTGAGTTTCGTACGTGGTTTCCGTTTTTATATTTTCATGTTTTCCGTAGCGCATGAGCTGGAACTTATCTTCCAGCTCCCTGTCTTAGGGTTGTGAGGGTTGAGTTTTTCCTCCATGTTCCCGCCTCACGACCTTCAATCAACTGGTGCACAGGTCACGATCCTGTTGAACTCCTGTCTTATTTACACGTATTAATGTGTATGGAGTTTTCCTCCACCACTTCAAATCTTAACCCACTTTATTTCTTCACTATTCCTGAGAAAAGTATTGTCAGTGTGACTCCTTTGGGTATCTAGTTTCAACTTGTCCCCCCCCCCCTCATTGTTTATAACCCACCCACACCAAATAGTGTCTTTGCCCAGCACCTTGAGAATGTTGTATGTTGTCTCCCCTGAGGTCTTCTGTATTCCAGTGATAAGATTTATTCTTTACCCTTTCCTTATAATTTGTACCTCTCATAACTGGCACCAGTCTGGTGGCACCCCTCTGGACTTTTTGTCAGCTTCGTTGTGTGTTGCGAGATGAAGACCAGAATTGGTCTGTGTAGTATGGTGGTCCTAAATGGCTGTTACACGTCTAAATGCAGATCTTGTTAGCGTCTTTGCACATGCAACTGTTTATAAACGCTTGATGTAAGCTTCGGGTGGCAGGTTCTGTGATGTCACCTGCGGGTATTTTTCCGTTTGATTGCAGGACGGTTTCCTCTGGCATTTACGTTTCTAGCTGAATATTTACTAAAGTTAAACTCTAGCAGCCACTTGCTGCATCAGTATTATCCTTCTCAAGGTAGTCTTGTAGTTTCTTGTAATATTTCTTGTGTATTTAACCGTCTCGAGACTTTGCGTCATTAGTAAATATTGAAACAAGTCTATTCAACTGGCAGATAGTTTACCTGTATCGGAAACGAGATACAGAGTAGCGAATCCTTGCGGGACCCCCTGCGGGACCCCCTGCGGGACCCCCTGCGGGACACCCTGCGGACACCCTGCGGGACCCCCTGCGGGACCCCCTGCGGGACCCCCTGCGGGACCCCCTGCGGGACCCCCTGCGGGACCCCCTGCGGGACCCCCTGCGGGACCCCCTGCGGGACACCCTGCGGGACCCCCCAGCGACCAGTCTTGCTCCATATTACTAAGAATGATGAGCACTGTACCGGCGCTCCATCACCTGTATATGACAGCTTCTCTCGATACATCACTTTGTTTTACTTTTAACGTTATTTATAAGCTCATGCCTTCCCTCACCATCAACTTTGTTTTAAAACAAATCTGTCACGTATATTGTTTACGCCTAATAGTTGCATGTCACGGTGCTGTAATTGGAGTATGTAAAATGATTCTTAGAAATATATTCATTAACACCGTCTTATTAACCGTGAATATTAACCTTGTTTTCCCCTTAGTAAATTGGCACCACTTCTCTCCGTCACAACCGTGTATATATACCTCGCTACCGGATGTTGTAACTCTTGCCTTCTGTATAATACACTAGTTTGTTCCTGGGGTCTTGAGTACCGATATGAACTGTGTGTATATATATAGTTATATATATATATTAATATATATATATATATATATATATATTTATAAATATAATTATACTAATATTTATATGTATAAGTTGTTATTAATATTGTTGTGGTGTGTGTGTGTACTTGACCGTTGTGGACTTCTATGGCGCTCTTTATGGTTATGGAACGGGCTGTGGCGCTTGCTGCCGCGCACCTCCAGTAAACGTCTCGTACTGAGGTGTTGCCATTAGTCTATCCACAAATATTAAAAGCGCTAACTACTTTGTTACTACCTATTGATGTCGAGTATTTTTTCCAAATTTTATCTCACAAACTTACTATATTTGGCGTGTTACTATTTTGTTTTACCCCCAACTTATCCTTCCCCCGATGACGATGAGGAATCTAATGCAAACGAGTTTCGGTCGTGTTCCAGCAGCGGGGACCGTCCAAACTTATTGGCAGTCTACACGTAATACATTGAACAGCTGATGCCAACACGTGGTCGGCTCCAAGCTTTGGCCACCTCTCAACAAGCCACTCCTCGTATCCCAGCCCAATAATGGTCTTTTATATTTTTGCACGATATGCATAAGTAGTGGCATATAGAAAGTTGTGATATTGACTTAGGCCATTTAGTGGGTTTTCATTCGTGGTAAGCCTCATGCGGACATATCTTGTGAACTGGTTAGCCGTGAGAGGAGCTTGGTTCATAGATGTCTGGTGCACGCTTGTTTGTATAAGGAAAATGCATTAATATCGCCTTTCATTTCGGCTTTTAATTTGTGTCAACGTTTATTGAAGGTGTAACGAATATTAATTTTTTTGCAAATGGCCTTTTAGATGTATAGCAGGTTAGACTTGCTTTTCTAGTGAAGTGGGTCAACAGGCCGGGCCCAGTAGAGCCTGTATAGAGCAAAACTTTGGTGTGACTCTGTGCTTGTCCTGCGGACACTGGATGTCGCGTGGTGTAGCGGTTGGTTAAAGCCGCGCACAGCAATCATAGCACCTCTGCCCCTAGACAGCTCACCCCTTATTGGCTTTCTGCTTGCGATGTTCACATCCCGTGTTAGGTTAATCCTTGTTACATATGTTTTTATTGTTTAATAATTTACATTTTGCATTGTGGTTATTTTTTATACAGTAGATATTTTGATTGTTGTTCGGTTTTTATTTAATACTTGTATTAATATCATTGATGAGATCATCGATACGAATTTGTTGAATTTTGTTTTGCGAGGTTATTTTTTTCCCTCCTTTGTCACTCTAGCGAGAAACAAACCTTAATAGAACCACATTGAACACTTTTCTGTCGTCGACCATCTCATCACCCACCTCTGTCGATGCTCAAAGAAACACCAGTTTCCCTTTGGACATCAGTAAGAGATGACTGTTCCTTTACCGCGCCATGCGTGTGTCTCTACCAACGGCTTTCAGTTTCCCCTGGTGGTTTGGCTAACTTTTTCAAAAAATTTTTTCTCCATTTTCTATCCCCTCCAGGTGGCGCTGTGGTACCGGGTATGTAGTCCTGTCTATTGCATGTCCCGGTGTTGCTTGGCTGCTCCTGTCAGGCCCCCTGTCCCATGGTGCATGTCCCGGGTGTGCTTGCTGCTCCTGTCAGGCCCCCTGTCCCATGGTGCATGTCCCGGGTGTGCTTGCTGCTCCTGTCAGGCCCCCTGTCCCATGGTGCATGTCCCGGGTGTGCTTGCTGCTCCTGTCAGGCCCCCTGTCCCATGGTGCATGTCCCGGGTGTGCTTGCTGCTCCTGTCAGGCCCCTGTCCCATGGTGCATGTCCCGGGTGTGCTTGCTGCTCCTGTCAGGCCCCCTGTCCCATGGTGCATGTCCCGGGTGTGCTTGCTGCTCCTGTCAGGCCCCCTGTCCCCGAGGTGTCTCCCTGCAGGAGGCAATGTGCACGAACTCAAAGATATATAACTATTAAATTTCCCACCCTAAATTAAATCTGTATATATGTATGCGTGTGTGTATACTGTATGTATAAATACATTTATAATTCTCCCTTTTAGAGCATGCATATGTTAGGTCATGTGCTTTAGAATGAAATGCTAGGCTACCCTCGCTGATCCTTGTCATCTGTGGTGTGGGGTAGGCGTAGTGAGGGGTGTGTCGGCTGGCCACACCAACAGCCACACTACCACCACAGTAGGATATATAGTCTTCTGCTCCGTCTTAGTCCCTGCATGTGTGGCGAGTCTAAATTCTGATATACAGTCCGTTAAAAGGAATGAATTTCAGAGTTCTGAATATTTGCATTTCATCGATCTCTTCTACAATTTGAAATTAAGCTTCAGAATTTAGATTTTTGCCCATTTATATGTATGTAGCAACTAATCTAAGGTTCATACTTAAAACTTTGCAAGTTTCTTGTCATGTGTATGTGTACTTCTTGTTGAAGACCTGAAATCTTGATTACTGTATGCTAAAGACGTCTCTGGTTACTTCCGCCTCGTCTTGGTGTGAACCTTGCCTGTTGAGGTCGCTGCCTTAAATATACAGGTTAAGAGGAGCGGAGGTGAGGCCGGGGGAGTGCCCAGTAGGTGGCCTTGGGTCGCCAGGGCTCAAGTTATGCATCGCTCACTGTGTAAGTTTATGATTTGTATACAACCGTGGACATCTTCAAGAGAAAAACTGGACTGTTTTGTAAGAGAAGTTCCGGACCAGCCGGGCTGTGGTGGGTATGTGGGCCTGCGGCCGCTCCGAGCAACAGCCTGGTGGGACCAAACTCTCACAAGTCAAGCCTGGACACGGGCCGGGCTGGGGAGTAGAACTCCCGAACCCCATCAACCAGGTTATCAAGCAGGTATAGTACCGGTGTAAATAGGGTGGTGGGGGCGAGGCCGAGCTAGGGCGGCCTCCACGATGCCTCTGGTAGTGCAGGAAGGCATGGGGAAAACCTCTTTACATTTTCATCTTGCGGCGACACGTTTCTGAACTCCTGAATCTTGTCACGTAAGATTGCTTGTAGGAACATCTTCCTAGCATGTGGCACGTAGTTGATGGGTCCATCATTCCAGCACGTGGTTCATGCGGGAAATGGCGTGCATTTTCTACAGCGATGTGTTTGATGGAGCCTGTTGTGCAGGGATGACGTGTGGTCATCTAAGAGGAGAGATTGCAAACGGCTACCTGGAGTATACCTGGAGTGGATTCTGAGAGTTGTTCTACTCTCCAAGCCCGCCCGCGAGTGTCTGAAATTACTTGCTTGGACCACCTGTGTTTGCTATATCGCCACTGTATTGTTATTGACCACTCACAGTAGTTATTGCCATAAGTGAAAGCTTAGAGCAACAGCACAAATTAAAGTGAATCTCGCCAGAGTATTGGTGGTGTCCAACTCATCCTGTAAAGCCGGGAATTAGGCTACTCGTTTCCATCACTATTCATATATGGCCAGAAATTATGTGGTTCCCTTATACGTGGACGACAGCTGGTGTACGAGGGAGAAAGATCACTGGTACAACCATGTGATAATTTATAGTAACTAATTGATTACTCTCGACCACATAGAGCGGGGATTTGTTGAGAGGCCACAAACTAGAAAGTGAAGGGACGATGACGTTTCGGTCCGTCCTGGACCATTCTCAAGTTAATTGTGAAAGACTTGAATCGACTTGAGAATGGTCCAGGACGGACCGAAACGTCGTCGTCCCCTTCACATTCTAGTGTGTGGTCTGGTCCACATACTTCAGCCACGTTGCGACTCATCGCCTGCAGCGGGGATTTCTCTTCACTGAATGAAGCTTCATACACAAAGTTGTAAACAATATTCTCCCGCAGACGATACTTAAGACTCCACAACCCGGCCTCCCAACTCAGCGTCGCATTTCGACGTATACTCTACCTGAGGCCAAAAATCCTCGTACTAGAAAATGGAAGCAGCCTCTCGAAATTGGCGTTCTGTCCCGTTTTCGGTTTGGGTTAGTATGACAGTTTCTTGACGTTGGCAAACCTTAGGAGGATGGGCTGCGTAAGGTGCCTTAACCTTCACCCTGCAGCTGTGCCTCACTTCACAGCTGCCTGGCACTCCCGTATTCTAAGGACTCACCGGAGCTCCAAAGAGGAAGGTTGGCGCAGTAATTTTCCAGCACAACCGTACAGTCTACACGTGTTGAAATAACCGCTGGCTTCATCACTGCGATGATGATCTTCACAGCATGGTCTG
>WNGS01165751.1:22153679-22156223 GCA_020271785.1 Procambarus virginalis | reverse complement strand
GGTGTGTGTGTGGGTGTGGATTTAGTATATTTTTTCAGTTTTGTGCCCGCAGGATCGAGTTGTTAGCTCATGGGTCCCGTCTTTTTTACCGACGGTTATCTTGTCTCCCAACCTATTTTCCTCTGTCTAACCTACTACATATATAGACCTCTAACACACACACACACACACACACACACACACACCACACACACACACACACAAACACACACACACACACACACACATACACACACACACACATACACACACACACACACACACACACACACACCACCACACACACACACACACACACACACACACACACACACACACACTATATAATAAAGGTACCACCTCTGGTGCAATTGTAGGGACCCATAGCCTCGAAGAAGAAAATAAAGAGTACTCAGAGAAGTCCTTGGGATTCTCACTGAACACTTTAATCTTTTCTTCTCCTACCAACCCTATTATTTTTTTATATATTTGTTTTATTTTATTGCAATGCTACAGTTTACAGAGAACACACATATAACAATCAGTTATATTGTTATATATACAATAATATATATATTACTCCTTCTGAAGATGTATTAATATACGAAAGTACTTAAGGAATTCCTGTTTCAATTTTCCTCCGTGGTCTGACACTGTCATAACAATCACTGTTCGAAGACCTCGTCCAACTCCTCGGAGGTTGGGTGCGTACCCAGGATACAGCACGCATTTCCCCTCTGAACTGCGACACTGAGGCGCTGGAACAGCAAACTGGCCGCTCTTGAGTCTTTAGTTTTCCTAATGAGTTCCTCACCCACCACCTTTAGGAACTTAAGTGCACATTTACCCCAGACGCCCAGAGTCTCAGAGCCTATCGGCACGAACCTGTACAACGTTCTAGGTCTCTGTACTTGTTGGTTTTCTGGGTCTCCCTGAAGGTGGCTGCCCCGCCTCCCTCCGCTGTACTGTAAGGTAGATGGGTACCAGCCAGTGTAGACACATGTGTAGACACATGTGTAATCCCATACGACCTGTTTACCTTCCCTCCAAGGCTGCAGGGTGACTCCATCTGGCGATAATATTTCGATGTGCGCTACCTATGGCTGTAAGGAAGGGGACCCATAGCCTCAGAGAAAGTTACACTCAAGGCATTAGAGGGAATTGTTGGGTCTCTCCTCCAATGCTGTTTCCGTGTTCTTTTCATCCTGTCATCCCCCCCTCCCCCTCCCACATTTTTGTTTTGTTTGCTTTACTAGATATTTAAAGGTTATAAGTTATACAATGTGTGGTTCAATGTTGTGGATCTGTTGGGGTTGCTGCTGTGTGTGGGGACAGGAGCCGAGGAGGTTATCTTGAGGTTATCTTGAGATGATTTCGGGGCTTTTTAGTGTCCCCGCGGCCCGGTCCTCGACCAGGCCTCCACCCCCAGGAGCAGCCCGTGACAGCTGACTAACACCCAGGTACCTATTTTACTGCTAGGTAACAGGGGCATAGGGTGAAAGAAACTCTGCCCATTGTTTCTCGCCGGCACCTGCGATCGAACCCAGGACCACAAGTCCAGCGTGCTGTCCGCTCGGCCGACCGGCTCCCCTCAGGACGCAGCACAGACTAGACCGTATGTGGCTGTTGGTGATGTGTGTGTGTGAGCCATCGCCATGTTGTGCCCATTAACAGTAATGGTTAACATTATTGCCTCGCTGAACCATTTGTGGAATGTTTACACTAAAAACACGTCAACAAATATAGTGAGCGATATGAAGTGAACCAATGGACCACATGTTCTCAAACACCTGTCATACAGCAGGTCAATATGTGTGTGTGTGTGTGTTTTTAATGTTATGTAAACATGGGTGAGTATGTTGAAGTGTTGTTAATGTTGAGGCTTTGACTCGTGGGCTGACAGGAGGGGGGGGGGGAGGGGCCTCGTGGTTATGGGTCAATGCTTTACTCCTGTCACCTTGTGAATCCTTCTGAGTTAACTGGTTTAGTTCCTGTCTTATTCCCTAGTGTTTATAGTGTGTTCTTGTTGGTGTATATATATTGTTTTATCCCCCCTCCCCCCTCCATACACCCTCCCCGCCCCTCCACACCCCCTCCCCGCCCCTCCACACCCCCTCCCCGCCCCTCCACACCCCCTCCCCGCCCCTCCAGTATGGGTAAGTGTTCACAATGCTTCACTGTCGGCCCGGGATCATCCGTGTTGGACACGTGACCCGTTGTCTCGCCTGATGGATGTCCCCCCCCCCCACCTGCATGTTGGGGGTAGTGGGGGGGGTTGTGGTGGAGGGGGGCGAGAGGAGAGGCGCCTAGGATGAGTGGGAGTGTGGTGGAGGGGGGGGGGACGGTTATGGTGTGTTGTTGGTGATGGGTAATGGTTGTATTTGTGTGGTGGTGGTGGTGCTATGGTCTCCTGGTGGTAGTGTTGGTGGTGGTGCTATGGTCTCCTTGTGGTGGTGTTGGTGGTGGTGCTATGGTCTCCTTGTGGTGGTGTTGGTGATGGTGCTATGGTCTCCTGGTGGTAGTGTTGGTGGTGGTACTATGGTCTCCTTGTGGTGGTGTTGTCTG
>WNGS01165751.1:22133679-22148679 GCA_020271785.1 Procambarus virginalis | reverse complement strand
GACAGCATGCCCGTGCACTCTGCACCAGCCATAGACAGCATGCCCGTGCACTCTGCACCAGCCATAGACAGCATGCCCGTGCACTCTGCACCAGCCATAGACAGCATGCCCGTGCACTCTGCACCACCATAGACAGCATGCCCGTGCACTCTGCACCAGCCATAGACAGCATGACCGTGCACTCTGCACCAGCCATAGACAGCATGCCCGTGCACTCTGCACCAGCCATAGACAGCATGCCCGTGCACTCTGCACCAGCCATAGACAGCATGCCCGTGCACTCTGCACCAGCCATAGACAGCATGCCCGTGCACTCTGCACCAGCCATAGACAGCATGCCCGTGCACTCTGCACCAGCCATAGACAGCATGCCCGTGCACTCTGCACCAGCCATAGACAGCATGACCGTGCACTCTGCACCAGCCATAGACAGCATGCCCGTGCACTCTGCACCAGCCATAGACAGCATGACCGTGCACTCTGCACCAGCCATAGACAGCATGACCGTGCACTCTGCACCAGCCATAGACAGCATGCCCGTGCACTCTGCACCAGGCCCAGACTCGTGGAATTCTAGATTCATCAAGATTGCTAAACACTATAGTGGCGCTTGGCTGTAGCTCCTGGCCTCGGATTACCCGTTTTGTAGGTTGAAAAACTTTGCCTCCAAGAGAGAGAACTACACTAACCTCTTGGGTGTAGTTTGTGAGGTGATTGAGAGGTGATGCCTGTTGGCCCGCGGCCCCCCCCCTCTCTCCCTCCCCGTCTTCCCCTCTCTCTTCCCCTGCCTCTCCCTCTATATATATATTATATATATATATATATTATATATATATATATATATATATATATATATATCTTGCCTTGCGAAACGCTTCTATATATATATATATATTATATATATATATATTATATATATATATATATATATATATATATATATATTCCTGTTGCGAGTGTTCCGCGCGCCACCTAGCGCCGGATGGTGGAAACTTGGTTAATAATCCGCAATATTTTATTGTAATTTCCTAATTGATGGAAACATTGTGGACGTTATTTTACGTCACAATAACGTAGTTTAGGTAACAGCGGATTATTTCTCGCTGTGTTTATCATTTAACCTAAATGATGTTAGATGGTAAACTTATATTCGTAGAAGATTTTAGTTCATTACTGTCTTTACTGGATCAGCACCTGTAGCACCTGTCCTCAGCACCTGTAGCACCTGTCCTCAGCACCTGTAGCACCTGTCCTCAGCACCTGTCCTCAGCACCTGTCCTCAGCACCTGTAGCACCTGTCCTCAGCACCTGTAGCACCTGTCCTCAGCACCTGTAGCACCTGTCCTCAGCACCTGTAGCACCTGTCCTCAGCACCTGTAGCACCTGTCCTCAGCACCTGTAGCACCTGTCCTCAGCACCTGTAGCACCTGTCCTCAGCACCTGTCCTCAGCACCTGTCCTCAGCACCTGTCCTCAGCACCTGTCCTCAGCACCTGTCCTCAACACCTGTCCTCAGCACCTGTCCTCAGCACCTGTCCTCAGCACCTGTAGCACCTGTCCTCAGCACCTGTCCTCAGCACCTGTAGCACCAGTTACCTTGCCTTACCTTGAGGTGCTTCCGGGGCTTAGCGTCCCCTCGGCCCGGTCCTCGACCAGGCCTCCACCCCCAGGAAGCAGCCCGTGACAGCTGACTAACACCCAGGTACCTATTTTACTGCTAGGTAACAGGGGCATAGGGTGAAAGAAACTGTGCCCATTGTTTCTCGCCGGCGCCTGGGATCGAACCCAGGATCACAAGTCCAGCGTGCTGTCCGCTCGGCCGACCGGCTCCCTAGAGGGGTGGAGGTGGTCCGCGGCCCAACAATACCCGACTATCACAGTCCATCACAGGTCCTCACCTCCTGCATCCAGGTCCTGTTGAGTCCTTGCATTTCCCCCATCCTTCCCCCCCCCCTCATATCACCTCCCCTCTCCCCCCATTCCCCTCTCCTCCCCTCATTCCCCTCCTCTCCGCCTCACATCTGGAGCACGAGAACGTCTTGGAATTGTATAAACTTTTGCGCTTTCCAGATACTTTTAAGAAATGGCGTCGTTAACTGGCTGTGTCCTGGAAGACCCGGGGGTCCAGGCCACCGAGTTTAATTCCTGGCAAGACAAAAGCAGTCTCTTAAGCAGGTCTTGGGAATATTGAAGAATACGGGGCCTATCTCCTAGAGGAAGAGCCTTGCAAGTTAGGGAGTATTATTGTTGGGGGGGGGGGGGGGGGAAGTTATCGTGGAGGAGGGGTTGTCTCTGCAGTGGTGGTGGGGGAGGTATCCTAGAGGGGGGGGGAGCTAAGGCTTGATCATGTGGGGGTTGGTTGGGGGGGGGGGGGGTATTCGTGAGTCATGTAGCCAAGACCGTCCCAGTCGTGATCAATATTCCTTTATTGATCCTTCTTCTCCTCCTGCTCCTCCACGTCTTCCTCTTCCTTCCACCACGAAGCCTCCACCCATCACCCTTCCTCCGCCCCCTCACCCCTCTCCTCCCCCCCTCCCCCCCCCAACACACTGACCGTCGCTGCAACCCTCAATAAGTCTCCGCTGTTGTAATGCACTTGGGAAGGACACGCACTCCAGGACACGCACTCCAGGACACGCACTCCAGGACACGCACTCCAGGACACGCACTCCAGGACACGCACTCCAGGACACGCACTCCAGGACACGCACTCCAGGACACGCACTCGAGTGCATATCACCCCACTACGTGTACACACCTGGGCGGAGGATGAGAAGAAAATGGGAAGAGGAAGAGAGGAGGAGCATGAAGAGGGAGAATAGAATTGGGGAACGCGAATAAGTCATTGAGATAAAAGCTGAAAAGAGAAAATTGGAAGAGACACCCCTAAGTGTTCTGGCCACTAAACACCCGCAGGCCGGCCACTAAACACCCGCAGGCCGGCCACTAAACACCCGCAGGCCCGCCACTAAACACCCGCAGGCCGGCCACTAAACACCCGCAGGCCGGCCACTAAACACCCGCAGGCCCGCCACTAAACACCCGCAGGCCCGCCACTAAACACCCGCAGGCCCGCCACTAAACACCCGCAGGCCCGCCACTAAACACCCGCAGGCCGGCCACTAAACACCCGCAGGCCCGCCACTAAACACCCGCAGGCCGGCCACTAAACACCCGCAGGCCGGCCACTAAACACCCGCAGGCCCGCCACTAAACACCCGCAGGTCCGCCACTAAACACCCGCAGGCCCGCCACTAAACACCCGCAGGCCCGCCACTAAACACCCGCAGGCCGGCCACTAAACACCCGCAGGCCGGCCACTAAACACCCGCAGGCCCGCCACTAAACACCCGCAGGGCGGCCACTAAACACCCGTAGGCCGGCCACTAAACACCCGTAGGCCAGCCACTAAACACCCGCAGGCCCGCCACTAAACACCCGCAGGCCCGCCACTAAACACCCGCAGGCCCGTCACTAAACACCCGCAGGCCGGCCACTAAACACCCGCAGGGCGGCCACTAAACACCCGTAGGCCGGCCACTAAACACCCGTAGGCCGGCCACTAAACACCCGTAGGCCGGCCACTAAACACCCGTAGGCCGGCCACTAAACACCCGCAGGCCCGCCACTAAACACCCGCAGGCCGGCCACTAAACACCCGTAGGCCCGCCACTAAACACCCGCAGGCCGGCCACTAAACACCCGCAGGCCCGCCACTAAACACCCGCAGGCCCGCCACTAAAACACCCGCAGGCCCGCCACTAAACACCCGCAGGCCCGCCACTAAACACCCGCAGGCCGGCCCGCCACTAAACACCCGCAGGCCCGCCACTAAACACCCGCAGGCCGCCCACTAAACACCCGTAGGCCGGCCACTAAACACCCGTAGGTCGGCCACTAAACACCCGCAGGATACGGAAGCTACACCCGCAGGGTACGGAAGAAACTACGCCTATCTTTTGACTTTCCTCTTAAACAGCTGCGTCAGATGTTTGACCTATATTGAGAAACTACACGTAACCTTTGACCTCTGCTCAAATAACGGCTTCTAAATCTTCAACCAACCCACTAGCAACTGCGTCTGGCTTTTGACCTATGCTCCAAAAACACCTGCAACTGACTTTTGACCTCTACTACATCAGGACCTGCGTTCGACCTCTGCCCCCAACACGTGTCTGACCTTTGACACCTATTCTAACCTGCTGACTTTATTTTAAGTGAACTTTAAAAAAAAAGTGGCGGTCAGAAAAATGTAAACAGCCTCTGACAGCCGTCAGCCTCTGACAGCGGTGAACTAATGAGGAATTTCCAGTGAGTTATTGTTCACCGCTGAACTTTTGCCACAACGAAACCAAATATCTGGCATCAGGAACCTGTAGAAAGACAACATCCAATGTGAGTCAGGATGACTAGAGGGAAGGCCTCGCAAACCCCAGTGTGGCGCCACCTACCCTGCCAGTGTTAGTCCTTGTGCTCGGCCACCACGGCTCGGCCACCACGGCTCGGCCACCACGGCTCGGCCACCACGGCTCAACCCAGAAAAAAATCCCCGTCTGAGTACTAATGTTGGTTCGATGTACAAGGCTTTGTACTGGTGTACAGCTGTGTGGTGGGTGGACCCCCTGAGCGGTGGGTGGACCCCCACCCGTGCGTGCGTGGGCGTGGGGTGTGGGCGTGGGTGGGCGTGCGTGGGGGTGTGGGCGTGCGTATGTGCCATCAGTGGAACAGATCTGAATGCCACTGACTTGGCCCTAGCGTACAAGAAGGCAGTGTTGTTGCTCCTTTCTTGTTGGATGTCTGTATCAACGGTCAATTGCATGTCAGCTCTAAAACTGGGGCCTATACTTCATGACTGCTCTGTGCTCTAACCTCTACATGTTGCCTGCTTGATGGGGTTCTGGGAGTTCTTCTACTCCCCAAGCCCGGCTCGAGGCCAGGCTTGACTTGTGAGAGTTTGGTCCACCAGGCTGTTGCTTGGAGCGGCCCGCAGGCCCACATACCCACCACAGCCCGGTTGGTCCGGAACTCCTTGGAGGAAACAATCTAGTTTCCTCTTGAAGATGTCCACGGTTGTTCCGGCAATATTTCTTATGCTCGCTGGGAGGACGTTGAACAACCGCGGACCTCTGATGTTTATACAGTGTTCTCTGATTGTGCCTATGGCACCCCTGCTCTTCACTGGTTCTATTCTGCATTTTCTTCCATATCGTTCACTCCAGTACGTTGTTACTTTACTGTGTAGATTTGGGACCTGGCCCTCCAGTATCTTCCACGTGTATATTATTTGATATCTCTCGTCTTCTTTCTACAACATCCAATAAATAAATGGACAATAAATAAAAACTGCAACCAGGGTTGCACTTGCAACAATATTTACCCGAGATAGTGCGACGGTCAGTCACATTTGTAACTGAAAAAAGCAACTTTTAATAATAAATCATGATGTTGCAACTGGACCGGGTATGAAAATGGGAGTAAAGACCTATTGTGTTCAGTGATGATTTGACATGTTGGGGTTGTAGTTGTACTCTTCAGTCATCGTGAAAAGCCCCGTCACATTTCTCAACACGGTACACAATCTAGCGAGAAGACTTGTTTCTGATCTTGACTAGTTCTGGTTGGGTTGGTGAGCACATCATAACTTTCAGAAGCAGAGAGAGATATTGACGGACTTACTGTTTTGTGCAAGACCAGTGTTCTCCAGTGTTCACCTGGACAACCACACATTAACAACCACACCATAAGGTGTTCAGCAGTCAGTAGCAGCCTCATGCTGGCTGCCACTTTTTAAAAAACATCTCCCTATATGCGATCATTCATGCCTAGGAGGGCAGGATGCGTCGCAGGCCAGGATGCGTCGCAGGCCAGGATGCGTCGCAGGCCAGGATGCGTCGCAGGCCAGGATGCGTCATAATGGAGGATTTGTGCAGGACTTGCCATAGGACAGGACCTGTCATAAGATAGGACTTGTAGCACAGGACTTGCCTTAGGGCAGGGCGTGTCGTAATATTCCATGAGGTTTGTAAAATTCGCCATTCCCTTTTTTAGAACCCTGCCATCTCTGGGATACGAAGCTGGACAATAGTCGCTCTGATTATCTTGCTCCAGTATTTTGCAAGGTGCTCAAGTAAGCGACATTGGTCTGTAATTTAAGGCTTCGTACCTGTCTCCGGCCTTGAAGATATGGGCACCACGTTTGCAGTTTTTATTGACCTAGTCAGAGGATTGCACAGTGTGCGTGCTGCCTCTTTCATTATCCCCTGTGATATCTGGTTTGGTCCTGCTGTTTTGATTGCATCCAATTCTTCCATGTGTTTTATATACTTATCTTCAGTTATTACCATATCTTCACCCTTCCATTATCTCTTGAACCAGTTCTCCACTCAGCCTCTACCTTGAGGATCTGTAATCTTCTGTTAGCTTCATGCCATACCAATGATGATAATTTTAAGACACTAGTGCTCTCTAGGGTGGAATATTGTTGCACTCTAACAGCCCCATTCAGAGCCGGAGAAGTTGCTGACCTAGAGAGCGTGCAGAGATCCTTTACCACTAGAATCCACTCTTATGAGTCTTAATTATTGGGACTGATTAATACTTCTAAATCTGCATTCTCTAGAGTGCAGGCGAGAGAGATACATAATGGTCTACACGTGGAAAATATGCCCTAACCTGCACACGGAAATAACAGCACATGAGACCAGAAGACATGGCAGGATGTGCAGAATACCCCCGTTGAAGAGCAGAGGTGCAACAGGTACTCTGAGAGAGAACTATCAACATCAGAGGCCCGAGACTGTTCAACACGCTTCAATTACACATAAGGGACATAACTGGCCGACCCCTCGCAATGTTTAAGAGTGAACTTGATAAACACCTCCAAAGTATACCTGATCAACCAGACTCTGATTCATACTCCTTACAGCTGATTTTCTAAGTGACTCTAGTAACCTTAGCCGCTTCTTGGCATTCTGCTATGTAATTTGTATATTGTCTGTCTGATTTTCTTGCGTCTAGTGTATTAATTTCTGGCCCTGCTGGGTGCCTCCCTGCTTGGTGGCTCCCTGCTTGGTGCCTCCCTGCTTGGTGCCTTCATGCTTGGTGCCTCCCTGCTTGGTGTACTGTAGGTTTGTGTGCTGTATCATTTAATACATTGCCCATCCCTCAAGCCCGTCCTCCTGCAGGAGCTCCTGAAAGTATTCCTCTCGCTCTCCTGTTGTCCCGTCTCTCTGAACCTGTCATTTATCCTGCCGTGTTAGGGCCTGCTTCTGGACAGTTCTTTGTGACGTGACAGGATACTGTCCATACCTGCCTGTCAGCTGATCCTGTGGAATCCTTCCCCGTCTCATCAGTAACAGCTCAAAACACCGGGATTTTAAAATGCGACTGCTGGCCATTGCTCGTCGACTAAAGAGTGTGGTGTGTGTTCATCTAGTTCAGTGTTCACCGTCACATGATGCACGGATGAACGCTGAAATAACAGCGAGTGCTATTATTGAAATTGGGATTAAATTTCTGGACATTATTCGGTCATTACAAATGTGTCAACAAACTGGCAGTGATTCACCCGTGGCTTAACCTGCGAGTGCTTGTTCTTGTTGTGTCATCACGCCTGTGTTGGGGGTGTGTGTGTCGGGGGAGGGGGGGAAGGGTTGATGAGGGTTCGAACCCTCGTCAAGGCTCCTGGGGTTTAGTGGGTTCGTTGTTGCTATTACCTCTGTTACGGGAGGCTGTAGAGCCCGCTGGTGTTGTGGTCTTGTTCTAGTGTCAAAATATGATATTCCGTCACTGAAGATGTTAGCCATTGCTGCCTTTGTGTGTGTGTGTGTGTGTGTGTGTGTGTGTGTGTGTGTGTGTGTGTGTGTGTGTGTGTGTGTGTGTGTGTGTGTGTGTGCCAGCCAGATGGAGCCCCCTGGGTGGAATTCTGCCATAGAGGAGCTATAGGTGGCAACCCTGCCATGGAAGGTTGCCAGCCCCATCACGGGTTAGATATTGGTACCACGTGCCGCTGAAGGCCACAGCACGCTGCCATCGGCGTCCTCGACGATCTTGATGAACTTGGGGTTGTGTACCTAACTGGTTTACATGTATAGTGACCTTAAACTATAGAGTAATTAAACATAAAAGTACATAACTTTACGATGTCGTAACATTGCACTTAAAGGTATACCAGGGAGTAAGAGGTCGTGGGGAAGGAGACTGTTGTGGAGGGTAGGAGGAAATAATAGAGCAGGAGAAGGAGAAGAGAAAGAAGGGGATAATTGTGTTAGAAGAGGGCCGAGCGCGCCAGCACACACCGGATTAACCCTCATACTTGGCAAGTAATAAACTTTTCAAGAAAAGTGAGGTAAAGACTTTTGCTTTATCCATTTAGGGGCCAAGATTTATTTTCTAAGTAGAGGGAGAGAGAAAGAGAGAGAGAGGTGGGGTTAGGGAGGAAGACAGAGAGAGGGAGAGAGAGAGACAGGGAGAGAGACAGGGAGAGGGAGGGAGAGAGGGAGAGAGAGGGAGGGGGAGAGAGAGGGAGGGGGAGAGAGAGATCACAGGGAACTTTGTAGAGGCAATGAAATATTCTCACGGTTGTGTGAGAGTACCCCAGCACTGCTGCTGTTCCTAGTGGCCTGTACTGACTGTGACCTGTACTGACTGTGGGCTTGTACTGACTGTGGCCTGTACTGACTGTGGCCTGTACTGGCTGTGGCCTGTACTGACTGTGGCCTGTACTGACTGTGGCCTGTACTGGCTGTGGCCTGTACTGACTGTGGCCTGTACTGGCTGTGGCCTGTACTAACTGTGGCCTGTACTGACTGTGGCCTGTACTGACTGTGGCCTGTGCTGACTGTGGCCTGTACTGACTGTGGCCTGTACTGACTGTGGCCGTTACTGACTGTGGCCGTTACTGACTGTGGCCTGTACTAACTGTGGCCTGTACTGACTGTGGCCTGTACTGGCTGTGGCCTGTACTGGCTGTGGCCTGTACTAACTGTGGCCTGTACTGGCTGTGGCCTGTGCTGACTGTGGCCTGTACTGACTGTGGCCTGTACTGACTGTGGCCGTTACTGACTGTGGCCTGTACTGACTGTGGCCTGTGCTGACTGTGGCCTGTACTGACTGTGGCCTGTACTGACTGTGGCCGTTACTGACTGTGGCCTGTACTGACTGTGGCCTGTGCTGACTGTGGCCTGTACTGACTGTGGCCTGTACTGACTGTGGCCGTTACTGACTGTGGCCGTTACTGACTGTGGCCTGTACTAACTGTGGCCTGTACTGACTGTGGCCTGTACTGGCTGTGGCCTGTACTGACTGTGGCCTGTACTGACTGTGGCCTGTACTGGCTGTGGCCTGTACTGACTGTGGCCTGTACTGGCTGTGGCCTGTACTGACTGTGGCTTGTACTGGGACACATCCCTGGTGTGTTATGTGTCGCCATAATCACGTGTCCTGCACACTGGGACACATCCCGGGTGTGTAAACCCAGTAATAGGCTTATCTCCACAGGTGCGGAAGAGAAACCTGTCTCTCACATGGAGGTAAACACCAGAGGAGAAGTTCCTACCACGTCTAGGTGTGGGAGCTTTGCTTTGCTTGATTAACCTAATTCCCAGCTACCTATATTTACTACTGGGGTGAACAGAGGCATTAGGTGTAAGTACAGGTACCAGTCCTCTCGTCTTGCTTAAGGGTCAACCACTACGCCATCGAATAGCCTTGTTTTGAATTTCGACGCCAACGTTAAAACTAAAGTGGTTTAGGGAAATTAAAATCCACCGTAATATTGACGCATTATGGGCCTATAAGGCTAATAGGCTTCGGAAGGTTAGTGGGGTGCCTTGGTTCTGGACGTTTTGGGCTCGGCAAAACAGTTACATATTTTACGGAGTTACCGAGAGAAATAAAGACTCCTCGTCGAGTTTTCTTTGTTACGTCTGTCCGTTTTCTTTAGCGCATTGTTTACTGGGGGACTGAATCAGAGGCGTCACGGCGCGCTCGGGAGAGTTGTTCAGCCAACCATATTAAGGATGGGGAAGGCAGCGTTGGGTGTGGAACAATGGACAGGAAATGTTGGGGGAAGTAGAGGAGAGGAGGAGAGTTGCGGGGTAGAGGGGGGCGGGGTGGGGGGGGTGGAGAGAGAAGTAGAGGAGATGGTGAGAGACTCAGAGACAGGGTACCAGAGTCGTGGAGGGTTGCTAACGTGGTGCCAATTTTTAAGAAGGGCGAAAGATCACTTGGGTCGAACTATCGTCCAATTAGCTTGACGGTCTATCATAAGCTCCCACTGTAAGATAAATATTTAGTATTAATACTATAAGCTGCTTTTAAGCCTGCCGTACAGCTGTTAATACNAAATCCCAATATACGTCACTCACAAGCTCACTCACCAAGGTCTCTTAAGTCCCCACCCGGCCTGGGGCGGCCTAGTCTGCCTGCTGGCCTGGGGCGGCCTAGTCTGCCTGCTGGCCTGGGGCGGCCTAGTCTGCCTGCTGGCCTGGGGCGGCCTAGTCTGCCTGCTGGCCTGGGGCGGCCTAGTCTGCCTGCTGGCCTGGGGCGGCTAGTCTGCCTGCTGGCCTGGGGCGGCCTACTCTGCCTGCTGGCCTCTCTCTCCAGTAGCGGTGTATATCTCACTATCTTAAATGTACGGTTCCATGGGTATTTATGGAGGAACCGGGAGCCAAGCTCCGCCTTATATGAGATAGCCTCTGGCTATCTTCCTACTACGCCTAAATAGCGGCATGTTTGGTGGACACAACCCAGTCAACGGCTGTAATTATGAGCTCAGCAGCAGCAGCAGCAGCGAGGTCACCTCACACGACCTGACCACTCTCAACCTTTGAACAATTAGCACCTGAAAGGTGTGACTTTATAAGGCTTATAAGGCAAACAGTCTGGCGCCTCCAATATTATGTCTGACTGACTCTCGTTGTATGGAAAATATTACACAAAACAAATTTACGGTGTTACAGAGAGAGGAGTGAGGGAGGGGGGTGAGGGAGGGAGGGGTGTGAGGGAGGGAAGTGGGTGAGGGAGGAGTGAGGGAAGGGAGTGAGGAGAGGGAGGGGGTGAGGGAGGAGTGAGGGAGGGGTGTGAGTGAGGGAGGGGTTTGAAGGAGGGGTGTGAGGGAGGGAGGGGTGTGAGGGAGGGAGGGGTGTGAGTAGGGAGGGGTGTGAGTAGGGAGGGGTGTGAGTAAGGGAGGGGTGTGAGTAAGGGAGGGGTGTGAGGGGAGGGGTGTGAGGGAGGGAGGCGGGAGGCGGGTGTGACCTACAGACTGGTATGTCAGTTGAAGAGCTTTGCAGAACCTTCGCCTGGCTGATCGTACCACTCTTGGGAGGAGGAGCGGGAGGAGGAGCAGGATATAGAAGGGAAGAGAAAGGGACGGTGGAATGTAATTAATTTATATAAAACTTACCATAACAGCTGTAGGGGAGTTAATTGTGCTTGGCAGTGGAGGTAGACGGAGGGAGCCTACACCAAGACTCTCAGGGGGACACGTTATGGGCCCCTACTACTGCGCCAGTAGCTACTGTAGTTACTGGGCCAGAGTGTCACCATGGGTACTAACAGAAGCAGCACAAGCCCTCACCATACCTATAACACTAATCTTTAACGAGTCACTTACACAGGGGGAATTGCCCGGCTGCTGGAAGAAGGCAAATGTGGTGGCAATCTATAAAGAGATAAAAAAGATGCACTTAACTACAGACCAGTGTCGCTCACAAGCATCCCCTGCAAAGCACTTGAGAGAATTAAAAGTTTAAGACTAGTTGCACACCTAGAAAGCATTAGGTTTGTAAGTAAACAAAAACACGGCTTTAGAAAGGGGAAATCATTCCTGACGAACCTCCTGGTGTTTTATGATAAGGTAATCAAAATAAGGCAAGACAGAGAAGGCTGGGCAGATTGCATATTCCTAGACTGCTAAAACGCGTTTGATACAGTACCACATAAAAGGTTGCTATGTAAACTTAAGAGGCAGGGTCAGAGTAGTGTGTACACGGAAACGCACTATCATGGGTAAGGAATTACCTAACAAGAGAGGTATCAGAGAGTGACAGTGAGAGGGGGGGAGGGGCGAGGAGTGGGACTGGCGTAGAGTAACAAGCGGGATGCCTCAAGGATCGGTGCTGGGACCCATTCTATTCCTCATTTATATAAATGACTTGACTGCAGGAGTTGAGTCTTATTATGTCGATGTTTGCAGATGATGCAAAATTAATGAGGAGGGTTGAGACAGGTGAGGATTGCAAGGTTCTCCGGGATGACTTGAACAGGTTGCAGAGTTGCTCCGAGAAATGGCTGCTAGAGTTCAACACTAACAAGTGCAAGGAAATGGGAACAGGAGCCAGGAGACCGAAAGGCCGATACACGACGAAGGGAAACTACCTCCTTATAACGACTGCAGAAAAAGGTCCTGGGAGTGGACATAACACTAAACCTAACTCTTAAGAGGCTCTTATAAATAAAAAAAACGCCAGCCGCATACTCTGCTCTGGCAAAAGTCAGAACATCCTTCAGAAATTTGAATAAGGAGGTTTTTAGATCACTGTATACCGGTATACTGCCGATGTGAGGAGAGTCTTAGAGTATGCTGCACCATCGTGGAGCCCCATCTAAAGAAAAAATAGGTAGTTTGAAAAGGTGCAGAAGTTTGCAACGAGATTCGTCCCAGAACTACGAGGGATTAGGTACGAAGACAGACTAAAGCAACCAAACCTGACCACATTAAAAAAGAGGGAGATGGGGGGGGGGGGACATGATACACACGTATAAAATACTTAAGAAGGATTGATACGTGGAAACAGGGGAATTGTTTACAATGAAATATCACTAGAACAAGGGAGCACTGATGGAAGCTTGAGACTCAGATGTGTCATAGAGATGTTAGAAAGTTTTATCTTAGCGTGAGAACAGTGAGTAAATGTTATGCCCTAAAGGAGCAGGTTGTAGAGGCTAACTCCATTCATATGATTAAAAGCAAGAATGATGGAGAAATACGCCAGGAGTCATTGTATTAGACAGCCAACGGCTAGAAAAGCTGGGTCCAAGAGCTACAGCTCGATCCTGAAGAGACAAATGGGGAATTACAAATAGGTGAGCCACACACAACACAGTAATCCATACAATTATGAGTATTAGCATTTCATCCTCCTGTATACTCTGGTAATTGAATCCGGACCCGCGTGGCGGCAGACCGCAGCTCCGCCAGGCAGCGACCACAGGACACGAGCACCACGTCGCCAGGGACAAGCAAAGAGTACAAAGGGACCTTACACCTAGTCCAGAGGCAGTTGTGACACCTTGTAGTGGGGGAAGGCCCCGGTGGGGGCCACACAGGCGGGGGAAGACGACCCTAAGTCGCTCAATTCACCACTTTGGCAGCCAAAAATATTTGAGAAATGGGTACATAAAGTGAGAGTGAGAAGCAGGATGTTTGAAGACTTGTTTGTGTAAGTACACTTGGACAACCTGGGAGTGGGGTCGTTGCTGTGGGAGAGAGAGAGAGCCAGCGAGAGACCGAGAGAGCCAGCGAGAGACCAAGAGAGCGAGCGAGAGAGCTCAGTAGAGAGAAAAAAAAGAGTACAATACCCAGTCTGTGTTTGTTTCCTTTCTTAAATATTGGTATAACGTTCTCTTCTTTCCAAGTGTGTGGGAGTTGCCTTGTCTCCAGCCTGGCATTGTTGACCTTGGTGGATAGTTTGCTCAAGACCTCCTGTCTCAGTCCTCGGCCAGACCTTTCTCAGGCCCTCGTTCTCACTTCCTTGAGGCGTCTTCCACCGCCATCACCTGCCTCTCAACCGTGTCCTTCGGGGTCCTTCTTTTATGCCTTCGTCGGCAGCCTTCGTGAGTGTCTCGTGGCTCGGTCTCGAGGCTCGGTCTCGTGGCTCGGTCTCGAGGCTCGGTCTCGTGGCTCGGTCTCGTGGCTCGGTCTCGTGGCTCGGTCTCGTGGCTCGGTCTCGAGGCTCGGTCTCGTGGCTCGGTCTCGAGGCTCGGTCTCGTGGCTCGGTCTCGAGGCTCGGTCTCGAGGCTCGGTCTCGTGGCTCGGTCTCGTGGCTCGGTCTCGAGGCTCGGTCTCGTGGCTCGGTCTCGAGGCTCGGTCTCGAGGCTCGGTCTCGTGGCTCGGTCTCGGGCTCGAGAACTTCATGGAATTTCTTCCCGAATTCTTCTAAAATTTATTTCTCGTTTATTTAAAGGTGCTTCTTGGGTGCTGTCTGAGGGATGTTATTCTGAGAACTTGCAGTGTATTTCTGCAGGTGTGTCCACGGATGTGGTCACATGTATAGTGGCACGTGTATTTACAGGTGCAATACATGTTTTTTTGTAGCTGCCGTTTCTGCTGCTGCTGTTGTCGCTTCTGTGGAAGCTGCTGTTGTCGCTGCTGTGGAAGCTGCTGTTGTCGCCGCGTCTGCTCTCGTAATTCATATTTATTTGCCGCTGTGCCTGTCTGTGTTGCAGCTTGGTCCTTACACGCCCCGCTGTTGTTGTGTGTGTGTGGGGGGGGGGGTTGCTGGCGGCCTCACACCTTCCTAGAGGAGTTAGGGCAGGCCTCGGGTAGCCGCGGGCCGGCTTTTGGGGGGTTCATCTTGGGTGTGTGGGTGTATTGGGTGGGTGTACTGGCCTAGAGGTGGGTGTATTGGGTGGGTGTACTGGCCTAGAGGTGTGTGCAGGGTCTAGCTCCGTGCCCCGCCTTTCCAACGTTCTCAGATCAATTCAGTGGTTCATTCCTCGCCCAGTTTTCATATTTACTTATAATTTTGAATGAAGTTAATTTCAACAACATTTACGTCAAACCTAATGCACTTAACACTGAACAATTTCGACGCTTTGAACAATGCTCTTTTTATCTACTGTGTGTGTTTCCCTTGGGATCTTGTATGTACTTATCATGTCTCTCTCTGTATCAGTCTCTCCTTTCGTATTTTTGGCTGGGCTATATTATAGCAGCCATTTATCACACCATAATAAGACGGGTTCATTAGGGCTGCCGATTGAAGTTCCCAGTGAAACT
>WNGS01165751.1:22069440-22088258 GCA_020271785.1 Procambarus virginalis | reverse complement strand
GGGCTCCTGGACCTATGCTCTGGTCACGTCTACTTTTGGTCGCGTCTACTTTTGTCACGTGTACCTCCTGTTGAGTCCTGTTGCTGTGTATCTATTGAGGTTATCTTGAGGTGTTTCCGGGGCTTAGCGTCCCCCGCGCCCGGGCCTCGACCAGGCCTCCTTTTTGTTACACATTCCTAGGAAAGCAGCCCGAGTAGCAGCTGTCTAACCTCCAGGTACCATTTACTGCTAGGTAACAGGGGCATCAGGGTTGAAAGAAACATTTTTTGCCCAGTTTGTCTCCGCCTCCACGAGGGTCGACACCCGATACCTCAGGACTACGAATCTGACAGCGGCTGCACGTCAGCTGTCAGGCACCCTTGTCAAGAACTGTCCAAGTTCTCTTTTGAACACCTGAGAGCATGGCCAGTTTATGTGCCCTTATGTGTAGCAGGAGAGTGTTGGGCCTCTAGTGTTGATAGTTCTCCCTCAGAGTACCTGTTGCACCTTTGCTTTCAACGAGGCTTATCGTGCACATCCTGCCATGCCTCCTGGTCTCATGTGGTGTTATTTCTGTGTTCAGATTTGTGGGACCAGTCCCTCGCTCACTTTTAAGCACCGAGGTACTAGAACGAGCGAACCTAACTAGGCTTCACTCGTTTTAGTAGCCACATGTTTTGTACGTAGTGGCGCCTGAGGAGGGCGGGCCTTGGGGTGTGAGAGTCGGTGAGAGGTAGAGCGGGCTCCGAGGGCACTAAAGGTACACAAGTTTACCACCGCCATTCCTGATCTTATCAGCTGCTTAATAATTTGTTTATCTTGAGTTTATATATAGACTTTGAGGGAGAACGATGGCAATTCCCCCTGGCATGCCCACGGTGGCCGCCCCTGGCGGTCGTGCCACCCCCCGGTGGCCGTCACCATGGGTGGCTCAGTGCCACCCTGGGGTGGCTCAGTGCCCAGCCTGGGTGGCTCAGTGCCCCCCCTGGGTGGCTCAGTGCCCCCCTGGGTGGCTCCAGTGCCCATGGGTGCTAATGCCACCCTGGTGGCTCAGTGCCCCCCTGGGTGGACAAGGCCCCCCCTGGAGTGGCTCAGTGCCCCCCCTGGGTGGCTACAGTGGCGGGTACAGGACACTCTCAGTGAGGGGAAGGGGGGAGTCGCTAACCCTGGGAGCGAGCGGGAACACCTCTTACAGTGCAAGAGTTGACGACCTGTCTGGACGACATCGCTGCACGCACCAAGCTTAAACCGCTACACAGCAGCTAGCAAACCCCGCTTACACAGCAGCTAGCAAAACTCCGCTACACAGCAGCTAGCAAAACCCCGCTAGAGCTACAACGACACACAGGTTGAGTCGATAGTTGATCACGAAGCAAAATATTTATACACTAAATATCCAATGTTTTCCTGATATTAAAGACAAATTTGACAATCTACTTGGGCAGGACGGTAGACCGACGGTCTACCTTCAAGCAGGTCGGCGTTCAATCCCCGACCCGTCCAAGTGGTTGGGGCACCATTCCTGCCCCAGTCCCATCCCAAATCCTTATCCTGAACCCCTCTCCCAGTGCATATAGTCGCAAACGGCTTGGCTGCTTTCCCCTGATAATTAATTACCTTACCGAAATGAAGATTTTTGGAAGTCTGCCCCAGATGCTGGCACTCTGGGGCCGTGCCACCAGTCAGCCCCCATGACTTGGGGCCACGCCCCCCAGAGTGCTGGGGGGAACGTGGGGTGTAATTTATGGCCCCCTGATGCATTAGAGAGCAGGCTGAGGCCGGTGCCGCTGATCCAGGCCCGTCGACACCAGTGCTGCAATTCGACTGGACTCGCCAGACAGCACACTCCACCTGCTGTGGCCACCCTCCCTGCTGGTGACCGCTCCACACCCTGCTGGTGACCAGCTCCACACCCTGCTGGTGACCAGCTCCACACCCTCTGGTGCCAGCTCCACACCTGCGGTACCAGCTCCACACCCTGCTGGTGACCAGCTCCAACACACTGCGTGAGTCACCTCCACACCGCGGGACCAGCTCCACACCCTCCACACAATGCTGGTGACCAGCTCCACGGTGACCGCTCCACACTGCTGGTGACCAGCTCCACACCCTGCGACCGCTCCCACCTACACCTGCTGTGACCAGCTCCACACCCTGCTGGTGCCGGTCACACCCTACACATGCTGGTGACCAGCTCCACACCTCCACACCCTGCTGGTGACAGCTCCACACCTCCACACCTGCTGGTGACCGGCTCCACACCCTCCACACACTGCTGGTGACCAGCTCCACACCCTCCACACCCTCGTCGCTCCACACCCTCCACACCCTGCTGGTGACCGGCTCCAACCTCCACACCCTGCTGGTGACCAGCTCCACACCCTCCACCCTGCTGGTGACCGGCTCCACACCCTCCACACCCTGCTGGTGACCGGCTCCACACCCTGCTGGTGACCGCTCACACCTGTGGTTGACCAGCCCACACCCTCCACACCTGCTGGTGACCAGCTCCACACCCTCCACACCCTGCTGGTGACCGCTCACACCCTAAAGAGTGGTGACTGGAACAACAGTGTTATCACAACACATTCTTTAGCTTGGTAATAAGTTGGCATGTCAAACTTCTCAATAATTCAGGTTTATAAGCTTTACAGAGTTTACCTTTACATTCCAGACAACTTTACTTCGTCGTAGACAGGCTGACCTATGGGGCACTATCTCAGCTGCACGTAGTCGTTAAGTACAGGCTGGAGCACGGTAGTCGTACAGGCTGGAGCACGCTAGTCGTAGGGGCCTGGGCAGGCCGGGAGCCAGATAAGGATAAGGACTAAGGGCCAGTCACAGTGGACGCGATGAATGCTTGTTATGGCAACACTGGTCGTGGGTAGGTGTTGGTAGTTGTGCTTGCGGGGGTGAGCTCTGGCTCTTGGTCCCGCCTCTCAATGTCAATCACGTACAATTGGCCTTGGGCTTGCATATTCACAGAACTGTTAGAGTCGCCTCCAATCATGCTAAGCATTCTCTGTTAACTACTCTGCACTTAAAAATTCATTCTATCGTCCCTGTGGCTCATTTGGGTACTCAGTTTCCACCTGCTCCCCTTGTTCCGTCCCCGCTAATTTTATTTGTCCACCCTGTCAACTCACCTAAGAATTTGAAGGTGGTTTCATGTCTCCTCTATACTCTTGTGTCTTCCAGGGATGTGAGGTTTAACTCCCGTAGTCTTTCTGTAGCTCATACCTCTCAGTACTGGGACTAGTGTGGTGGCATACTTCTGAATCTTCTTACTTTGTTCTTGTGTTTAACTAGGTATGGACTCCAGGCTGGAGCTGTCAGCGCCAGTCAGCGTCTGTCAGCGTCTGTCCGTCGTCTCTCCGTCCCGGGGTGGGGCGCCCCTGCCGGGGGGCCCACACCCCGGGCCAGCAGGACAGCAATCGTCAGAGCGCCTGTCTTCCATCAAGGGGCAGCGCGCTGCTGAGAAACACCGCCATTATCTGAGCACCAGGCTAGTCTTGCCACACGCCCTCTCAATGGCTGCCTTGTTTCCGCACCCCCACACCCACCCACCACGCCCACCACACCCACCCGCCACGCCCACCACACCCACCCACCACGCCCACCACACCCACCCACCACGCCCACCACACGAGACCTCGATATAAGCCTAACATGTATATATACACTGGCTGCCTGTCCCCCGACACAGTGCATTATTATTTATTCATTAAGACAGCGACAATGCCAAGTTTTCAGTTATTATGCAAAGATTGTAACAAATGACATCGTAAAAAATAATGAATATATAGGTTTTGCGGAGCATTCCGTGTTGACGTTGGTTGATCAGTCCAACCAGTAGGGCTGGTTGATCAGTTCAACCAGTAGGGCTGGTTGATCAGTCCACCAGTAGGGCTGGTTGATCAGTCCAACCAGTAGGGCTGGTTGATCAGTCCAACCAGTAGGGCTGGTTGATCAGTCCAACCAGTAGGGCTGGTTGATCAGTCCAACCAGTAGGGCTGGTGATCAGTCCAACCAGTAGGGCTGGTTGATCAGTCCAACCAGTAGGGCTGGTTGATCAGTCCAACCAGTAGGGCTGGTTGATCAGTCCAACCAGTAGGGCTGGTTGATCAGTCCAACCAGTAGGGCTGGTTGATCAGTCCAACCAGTAGGGCTGGTTGATCAGTCCAACCAGTAGGGCTGGTTGATCAGTCCAACCAGTAGAGCTGGTTGATCAGTCCAACCAGTAGGGCTGGTTGATCAGTCCAACCAGTAGAGCTGGTTGATCAGTCCAACCAGTAGGGCTGGTTGATCAGTCCAACCAGTAGAGCTGGTTGATCAGTCCAACCAGTAGGGCTGGTTGATCAGTCCAACCAGTAGGGCTGGTTGATCAGTCCAACCAGTAGAGCTGGTTGATCAGTCCAACCAGTAGGGCTGGTTGATCAGTCCAACCAGTAGGGCTGGTTGATCAGTCCAACCAGTAGGGCTGGTTGATCAGTCCAACCAGTAGGGCTGGTTGATCAGTCCAACCAGTAGCGCTGGTTGATCAGTCCAACCAGTAGGGCTGGTTGATCAGTCCAACCAGTAGGGCTGGTTGATCAGTCCAACCAGTAGGGCTGGTTGATCAGTCCAGCAACCAGGAGGCCTGGTCGACGACCGGGCCGCGGGACGCTAAGCCCGGAAGCATCTCAAGGTAAGGTGTTACATCCTCGTGCAGAGTTTAGGGGAAGTATAAGAGTCACAAAGTATAGACGATTGACCCAAACATCGCGCGCATTCATTTGTTTCATAAGTGATTTCACTTTATAAGTTTCGCTCCACAGTTGAGTCAAATTGTAAATTACGATCATTGAGACGCTCAGTTATATTGAATGAGTTTGGGAATTAATTAATATTAGCTTAGTGGTTTGAAGGAGGAGATGAGGTTAGTGTGTGAGGGGGGAGGGGGCGGCGGCGGCCTGGGAGGGGGCGGCGGCGGCCTGGAAGGGGCGGCGGCGGCCTGGGAGGGGGCGGCGGCGGCCTGGGAGGGGGCGGCGGCGTGGTGTATTGGTTGTCAATATGGACTGGCGGCTGGACAGCCAGTCACTTGAAGGCGGGCGCTCATTGCCACTCTCTACTACTACACTCTCTCACATACCCCCGCCCCCCCCTCTCTCTCTCATCTCCTTAACATTGTCTCCCCGCACACCCGCGAGAGGAGACGGGAGGAAGCAGATGCCTGATAAGACGGACAAGATATCCAAGAAGGACCTCTAAGAGAAGACCAACAAAGATGCTCTATTGGTTGTTAGTTTCACTAACTATACGTCAACTACGATATTAATGCCGAAAAGAAGCCACAATTAAAACACAAACTGACAGTAATAAAATAGATCTTTCTCAAATATATGTTTTTTATATGAATTTGATTAAGTGTTTAGAAGAGCTGGAACCAACAAGCCTTTTACAATGAGGTCATTGAATAGTTAAATAACATACACTAAAACACTTTAGTTAATGTCATCGAGACTCGTAATATGTATGAAAGGATTACCAAGCGGGAAGTACAATTCAATAAATCCAATTTTAACAATAGGAGGATTGACGGGGGAACAATTTAGAACTGGCAGGAATCCAATGAGACACGGTATTAAGCACCTTAACTACTGCGGGTCGTCTGGAGGCTCTCGGCACGTGGTCTCTGGTAACGAGGCGAGAGAAGTGTCAAATACTGTAGACATGGAAGGTACTGTAAGGTCAGGTCCCAAATGTGTACCTTACACACCATACTGGAGTGAACGATATGGCAGGAAGTGCAGACAGTGAGGAGTATAGGCGCAGTATGAACACTGTATGAACATCAGGGGGTCCTCGGCTGTTCAATATCCACCCAACAATCATAAGAAATATTGGTAACTCCAGCAGGAGTACACCACAGCACACAGGTCCTCGTGTCCACTCCAGCAGGAGTACACCACAGTACACAGGTCCTCGTGTCCACTCCAGCAGGAGTACATCACAGCACACAGGTCCTCGTGTCCACTCCAGCAGGAGTACACCACAGCACACAGGTCCTCGTGTCCACTCCAGCAGGAGTACATCACAGTACACAGGTCCTCGTGTCCACTCCAGCAGGAGTACACCACAACACACAGGTCCTCGTGTCCACTCCAGCAGGAGTACACCACAGCACACAGGTCCTCGTGTCCACTCCAGCAGGAGTACATCACAGTACACAGGTCCTCGTGTCCACTCCAGCAGGAGTACATCACAGCACACAGGTCCTCGTGTCCACTCCAGCAGGAGTAAACCACAGCACACAGGTCCTCGTGTCCACTCCAGCAGGAGTACACCACAGCACACAGGTCCTCGTGTCCACTCCAGCAGGAGTAAACCACAGCACACAGGTCCTCGTGTCCACTCCAGCAGGAGTAAACCACAGCACACAGGTCCTCGTGTCCACTCCAGCAGGAGTAAACCACAGCACACAGGTCCTCGTGTCCACTCCAGCAGGAGTAAACCACAGCACACAGGTCCTCGTGTCCACTCCAGCAGGAGTACATCACAGTACACAGGTCCTCGTGTCCACTCCAGCAGGAGTACACCACAGCAGGATGAAGAGCAGGGACGTATTCGGCGTCCTTGTGGAAGGGGAAAGAGAAAAAGCGATGGAAACCCAGGAAAAGAAATGACCAGTGAGGCAGGGGAATGGACCTCCTGTCCCGTAGATCTCCTTCCCAGAGGAAGAGGAGGGCGGGAGGAGGAAGAATAAAGGAAGGGAGGAAGGAGGGAAGAGGATGGAGCTCCGCTCATCTCCTTCCCCCTCCACCTGGTCTTTAATAAATTAGTAGACAAATCAGTGGCGGCGACTTCCTCAGGCTGGGGGGAACACGGTGCATAAGTTCCCTCAGGGAGGGAGGGGGGCACGGGTCCCTCCACACGGTGTGGTCGTCCCCCCCACACGGTGTGGTCGTCCCCCCCACACGGTGTGGTGGTCACCCCCCACACGGTGTGGTGAAGCGTATGAGTCAGTAATGCAACAATAGGAAGCACTGTTGCATCACGCACCATGTGTGGTGGAGGCGGCCAGTGTCACTGGCAGCGATCTTAGGGTGTGTGTGTGTGTGTGTGTGTGTGTGTGGTGTGTGTGTGTATTCACTTAGTTGTATTTTACGGGGGTTGAGCTTTGCTCTTTCGGCCCGCCTCTCAACTGTCAATCAACTGTTTACTAACTACACTAACTATTATTATTTTTTTTCCCCCACACCACACACAGTGTGTGTGTGTGTGTGTGTGTGTGTGTGTGTGTGTGTGTGTGTGTGTGTGTTCACCTAGTTGTGTTTACGGGGGTTGAGCTTTGCTCTTTCGGCCCGCCTCTCAACTGTCAATCAACTGATTACTAACAACTTTTTTTTCTCCACACACACCTCAGGAAGCAGCCCGTGACAGCTGTCTAACTCACAGGTACCTATTTACTACTAGGTGAACAGCAGCACCAGGGTGAAAGGAAATCTGCCTCATTTGGTTTCGTCTCCGCCGTGAATCGAACTCTGGTGATTAGGACTACGACTCCCAAGCGCTGTCTACTCAGCCGCGTTGTGCGCCGCTTGTTGTGTGCGTTTGAGGACTTGTGTACCTTCTAGTGACGTGTGCGTGTGAGTGCATGTAGGTGCTTGGTGTGTGCGTGTGAGTGCATGTAGGTGCTTGGTGTGTGCGTGTGAGTGCATGTAGGTGCTTGGTGTGTGCGTATGAGAATCGTTAATAATATCCATCCAGAGTTATTCTTAACACATATTATGTGATATGCACATATCAAGCATCAGCAGGTACCCTGAGCAAACTCTCTCCATATAACAGTTGATTGACAGTTGAGAGGCAGGACCAAAGAGCCAGAGCTCGACCCCAGCAAGCACAACTAGGTGAGTACTGTCAATTCTTCTATTTTATACTCTGTAGCTCTCTTGTTTTTATTAAGGCATTTATAGTGTTTTCTCTCTCATGTTCCAGGTATGGTAGACCCAGCTGATGAGTGTGTGAGTACACCTGTATTGAGTTTCTCTTTAGGCGGCGAACCTCGCCTCTCGGAGCCCAGGAGCCGGACCTCACATCCTTGGGGGGGCTCTACAGACAGGCGCACCCCCCCCCCCTCTAGGAGGACGGGCTTTATACGGGGTGATTACGGGGCTTGTGAGGTGACAATGAGGCCATAGTGGTCATGGCAGGACTTGGTTTACACCCCTGCTAGTCCTCCGAGGCCCCGGAGGGCCCCCCGAGGGCCCCTGGTAGCGGGCCCTCGCCCAGTATGGTCCATAACCCACCAAGAATCAGGCAACGGTAAGCTCCTGGGAACAGCCCGGGACCTTCTCAAACTTTTGAGGACCTGAGAGTGGAAAGCTTACTTGGCGCTTTGTTTCGGACCTGCTGTTGTGTGTGGTCTTGAGTTGATATGTCTCTCTCTCTCTCTCTGTCTCTCTCTCTCTCTCTCTTGGCCTCCTCGGTGGTCTGGTCAACCAGGCTGTTAGAGCCCGCTGCTTGCAATCTTCAGTGTAAAGCACACACTAGTGTCCTGTGCTTTCAACGGAGCTACTTCTCTGGGGACGGTGGAATAAGTAGGGTGAGGGGGCGGGTGTGAGATGGGTGGGGCGAGGGTGTGAGGAGAGTGGGGGGTGAAATGAGTGTGGGGGTGTGGGTGTGGGGTGTGTGGGTGTGGGGTGTGTGGGTGTGGGGTGTGTGGGTGTGAGATGGGGTGTGGGTGTGGGGTGTGTGGGTGTGGGGTGAGGGGGGGGAGCGCCTCTGCCTGACGGTATGGATTGTCAGGTCTGGCTGCTGGTGGGGTCCCGCACCTCGCCTTTAACCGCCCACACGCCTGCATGACCACCACGCCGCCTCCACACGCCCGTGACACGCCCGTGACACACGCCCGTGACACACGCCCGTGACACACGCCCGTGACACACGCCCGTGACACACGCCCGTGACACACACCCGTGACACACGCCCGTAACACACGCCCGTGACACCATGACTGCCAGCAGTGACAGCGGGGTAACAGTGTAGAGGCGCCCACGCCCACTCTAGACATAGAATACTAAAATGTTGATAATTCTGACTGTCTTAATTGTTTGATAATGTTAGCGGTGTACAGCTGTGGTGGTTCCTGGCGGGGGGGAGGGAGGGGGAGTGGAGAGGGAGGGGGAGTGAAGGGCTTCACCTGATACCTGCTTGATACCTGGTTGATGGGGTTCTGGGAGTTCTTCTACTCCCCAAACCCGGCCCGAGGCCAGACTTGACTTGTGAGAGTTTGGTCCACCAGGCTATTGCTTGGAGCGGCCCGCAGGCCCACATACCCACAACAGCCTGGTTGGTCCGGCACTCCTTGAAGAAAACAATCTAATTTTCTCTTGAAGCTGTCTACGATGTCCCATCAAGCAGGGGAGTGGAGAAGAAGGGAGGGAGGAGGGACGTGGACGAGGATAGGGGGAGTGGATAGAGTAGAGGAGGAGGGAGAGGATGGAGTGCCTACCTGTCAAAGATGGCGGGAAAGTGAGGTGTAGTACATTAGCGCCCCGCCGGCCACACTCGCCCGGTGAGCGCTGTTAGTTAACTACTCTGACCTTCAAATTGGTTGTCTGATCTGGCCTAGAAGTTCATTTCCACCTAAACGGCAGGAAGAGGGTCGATTGTTGGCTTGAGCATCATCGACTGCTCCTGTGTTTCCAGAATCCACTTGTGCCATCTTTCTCCCCCACACTCTCTGTTATATGTACCTGTCCTTATCTACCTTGTCTGTTTCCCTCAGTATCTTGTATGTTGGGATCATATCACCTTTGATAGAGTACTCACTATACAACGAAGGGGGAACATCTAAAGGCGTTCCAGCTGTGCCGACTGTATAGCCTCTCTAACCTCTATAGTTTCTATAGACTATAGCCTGTGTAGACTCTATAGCTGTACTATCGCTCTTCAGGGCTAGTGAGGGCTCTGTGGGCGATGCTGCCGCAAGACAGGGACTGGGGGGAGGGGGGTTATTGATTGTTAGCGCCCCTAGTAAGGGGGCATTGATCCCCCCTACATTGTAGAGGCGAGGGGAAGTCTCCCTTCCACAGTAAGGAACGGTAATAAATGTGGGATCCGTGTCCGTGTGTCATAGGCACTGTGAGAGGTGAGGCACTGTGAGAGGTGAGGCACTGTGAGAGGTGAGGCACTGTGAGAGGTGAGGCACTGTGAGAGGTGAGGCACTGTGAGAGGTGAGGCACGGTGAGAGGTGAGGCACGGTGAGAGGTGAGGCACTGTGAGAGGTGAGGCACTATGAGAGGTGAGGCACTGTGAGAGGTGAGGCACTGTGAGAGGTGAGGCACTGTGAGAGGTGAGGCACTGTGAGAGGTGAGGCACTGTGAGAGGTGAGGCACGGTGAGAGGTGAGGCACTGTGAGAGGTGAGGCACTGTGAGAGGTGAGGCACTGTGAGAGGTGAGGCACTATGAGAGGTGAGGCACTGTGAGAGGTGAGGCACTGTGAGAGGTGAGGCACTGTGAGAGGTGAGGCACTGTGAGAGGTGAGGCACTGTGAGAGGTGAGGCACTGTGAGAGGTGAGGCACTGTGAGAGGTGAGGCACTGTGAGAGGTGAGGCACTGTGAGAGGTGAGGCACTGTGAGAGGTGAAGCACGGTGAGAGGTGAGGCACTGTGAGAGGTGAGGCACTGTGAGAGGTGAGGCACTGTGAGAGGTGAGGCACTGTGAGAGGTGAGGCACTGTGAGAGGTGAGGCACGGTGAGAGGTGAGGCACTGTGAGAGGTGAAGCACGGTGAGAGGTGAGGCACTGTGAGAGGTGAGGCACTGTGAGAGGTGAGGCACTGTGAGAGGTGAGGCACGGTGAGAGGTGAGGCACGGTGAGAGGTGAGGCACTGTGAGAGGTGAGGCACTGTGAGAGGTGAGGCACGGTGAGAGGTGAGGCACTGTGAGAGGTGAAGCACGGTGAGAGGTGAGGCACTGTGAGAGGTGAGGCACTGTGAGAGGTGAAGCACGGTGAGAGGTGAGGCACTGTGAGAGGTGAGGCACTGTGAGAGGTGAGGCACGGTGAGAGGTGAGGCACTGTGAGAGGTGAAGCACGGTGAGAGGTGAGGCACGGTGAGAGGTGAGGCACTGTGAGAGGTGAGGCACTGTGAGAGGTGAGGCACTGTGAGAGGTGAGGCACGGTGAGAGGTGAGGCACTGTGAGAGGTGAAGCACGGTGAGAGGTGAGGCACTGTGAGAGGTGAGGCACGGTGAGAGGTGAAGCACGGTGAGAGGTGAGGCACTGTGAGAGGTGAGGCACTGTGAGAGGTGAGCACGGTGAGAGGTGAGGCACTGTGAGAGGTGAGGCACTGTGAGAGGTGAGGCACTGTGAGAGGTGAGGCACTGTGAGAGGTGAGGCACTGTGAGAGGTGAGGCACTGTGAGAGGTGAGGCACTGTGAGAGGTGAGGACTGTGAGAGGTGAGGCACTGTGAGAGGTGAGGCACTGTGAGAGGTGAGGCACGGTGAGAGGTGAGGCACGGTGAGAGGTGAGGCACGGTGAGAGGTGAGGCACTGTGAGAGGTGAGGCACTGTGAGAGGTGAGGCACGGTGAGAGGTGAGGCACGGTGAGAGGTGAGGCACGGTGAGAGGTGAGGCACTGTGAGAGGTGAGGCACTGTGAGAGGTGAGGCACTGTGAGAGGTGAGGCACGGTGAGAGGTGAGGCACAGCATCGCTGGGTAAGCNCCTCTCGACCCTTGGAGGGCGGGAGACGCCAAGAATGACTTGAAGCTCCTAAACACGCACAAACACTCCTAGTTCGACTCTCCCTCCTGGCTAGCCAATCACCAGGCCCGGACACGTTATAAACCGCTGTGGATTTTGAATTCTGTCTCTCCCCTTTGCGATTGGTCAGCCAGCGCCCGGATTTGACCAATGACCTCCTCGTAGTAGAGAATACCTTTGAACCAAGGGACAATTATATATTTTTAACCCTAAATATGTGTATATTTAATCCAGCATTATTGTCAATTTTAAAAATATATATTGTATTATATCAGACTAAATTACCTGGAATATTTTTTTTAGCCTAATGTAATTCAAGGTTTTTTTCATTGTTCTAACATCTGAATATTTTCATTTTTAGGTATGGTTGAGGCAGCTGGTGATGTGGGCGTGAGTTTATTTGTATGGTGGAATATACACCATACCTGTATGGTGTATACTGTTGTGTGGTGTATATTGTTGTGTGGTGTATATTGTAGGATAGTGTTGTTGTATATTGTAGGATGTTGTTGTCTAGTGTGTGTGTGTATATTTTGTACATGTCTGGTGTGTGTCTTGTATATTGTCAGGTATACATGGTGTATGTTGTCTAGTATGTATAGTGTGTATAATTTTGCAAAGACTTTGACACAAACACAGACTTTGCAAAGTCGTTCGACAAATGTGACCAGGAAGTGATAGCCCATACAATGAGATCAATAGAAATAACGGGCAAAGTGGGGCGTTGGGTTTTCAACTTTCTGTTAAACACAATGCAAAGTGTAACGGTCAGTCAAATATCATGCCCAAGTGCAACGAAAAGCTCTGTACCCCGGGGTACAGGGGTACAGAGGTACAGTCCTTGCACCGCTGCTATTTCTCATTCTTATCACTGATATAGACAAAAATATTAGTCACAGCTTCGTGTCATCCTTTCCAGATGATACAAAATTCTGCATGACAATTTCCTCTGTAGAAGACACTGAGAAACTACGGGCAGATATTAACAAGGTCTTCGATTGGGCAACTGAAAATAACATGATGATTAACGGTGACAAGTTCCAGGTACTGAAGTGTGGTGGAAATGAAGAAGTTAAACAAAACACAGGACACAGGGTACAGGACACAGGGTACAGGACACAGGGTACAGGACACAGGGTACAGGACACAGGGTAACAGGACACAGGGTACAGGACACAGTCAGACCTGCTCATAGCAGGAAAGCAACATGTAAAAGATCTGGGAATTATGATGTCTGACGACCTGACATTTAGTGAACATAACCGAGCAAATATAGCGGCGGCGGCCAGGACAATGACAGGATGGATTATGAGAACGTTCACATCCAGAGACCCACAGTAATGCTAATACTATTAAATCACTGGTGCTTGAGTATTAGGGGACATATATGGCACGCTTAGAAACGAAAAAATATCTGAAATATTGGGACCGTCTCAAAGCTCTCAAAATGTACTCTTAGGAAAGGAGACGAGAAAGGTATAAATAATATATACACATGGAAGATACTGGAAGGAACACCCTCCTGGGTATGTGCGTGCGTGCGTGCGTGCGTGTGTGAGATGGGCCCACGTGCTGTCTGACACCGGGCACCGTTATCAAGGCTCTCGTGTATGGCACTGTGCCAAGTTGCTGCCAACTAGGACCCAGGACCTCCTGCCGCCGGTGGCACTGTCCTCCGCCTGGCGGTGGTCCTCCAGGGTGCCGGGAGAGATTGTAGCCGCTGGAGACGACTAGTTTATTGTGCACCCCATACTCATCATGTGAGCGGTAGCGCAAAAAAGCATTACAGAGGGCACAAAAGGTCTTTATCAGACCTCAACGGAGATTATTACATTAACAATTTCATCTATCCTTCACACCTTATAGTTAGTGTCAGCTAGTTAGAGAATGTTCTATTTCAAGAGTTATATATTTACAGTAAATCATTGAGTGCGGGGAGGTGTTGTTATTCCTGTGTGTGTGTGTGTGTGTGTGTGTGTGTGTGTGTGTGTGTGTGTGTGTGTGTGTGTGTGTGTGTGTGTGTGCGCGCGCGCGTGCGTGTGTGTGTGTGTGCGTGCGTGCGTGCGTGCGCGTGCGCTTCGTTTGTGGCTGTTATCGTGTGTGTGCTTTGTTCATGGCACAAGAACACGCCCACTTGTCTCCCCAGAACACGCCCACTTGTCTCCCCAGAACACGCCCACTTGTCTCCCCAGAACACGCCCACTTGTCTCCCCAGAACACGCCCACTTGTCTCCCCAGAACACGCCCACTTTGGAGCATAGCAACATCAAGGAGGGGGGGGAGGGGGGGTTACGGGGACAAACGCTTCAACAGAGCGGGTAGCTGCACACGACACGTGATACCCGCACCGACCCTGGGAGCGGATACCCGAACCCCGCACGGAGTCACGACTCGGGTGTCCAGGACCCGCACCCACACGCCCATCTGTCAATCACCTCCAACACTCGGCATAATTAAACCCCTTTTTGGGGTGATCAACTTTGATGGTGAGAGGAGTAGATGTTGTCTCAGCCAGTGAGAGAGGAGGGGTCATCTCCCTCACCCAGTGAGAGAGGAGGGGTCATCTCCCTCACCCAGTGAGAGAGGAGGGGGTAATCTCCCTCACCCAATGAGAGAGGAGAGGTCATCTCCCTCACCCAGTGAGAGAGGAGGGGTAATCTCCCCCCTCGACAGATACAGAACCCTGGGTTCTGGGCTTGCTCGAGCAATACGATTGTGTTTGCAAGAAAAATCTATTCAACATTTATACGTGAGAATTGGTTTGTTTGGTGGGGCGGAGGCTTTGGTACCTCCGCTCGGCAGAGAGGTAATGACCGCTGTCTCCTCGCTGGATGCCCCATCTGTTGTTAGAGGCACTGACCCACCGTGTGTAGCCCCCACCGTGTGTAGCCCCCACCCTGTGTAGCCCCCCACCGTGTGTAGCCTCCCACCGTGTGTAGCCCCCACCCTGTGTAGCCCCCACCGTGTGTAGCCCCCACCCTGTGTAGCCCCCCACCGTGTGTAGCCTCCACCCTGTGTAGCCTCCCACCGTGTGTAGCCCCCACCCTGTGTAGCCTCCCACCGTGTGTAGCCCCCACCCTGTGTAGCCTCCCACCGTGTGTAGCCTCCCACCGTGTGTAGCCTCCCACCGTGTGTAGCCTCCCACCGTGTGTAGCCCCCACCGTGTGTAGCCCCCACCCTGTGTAGCCTCCCACCGTGTGTAGCCCCCACCCTGTGTAGCCCCCACCGTGTGTAGCCCCCACCCTGTGTAGCCTCCCACCGTGTGGCGTGTCCCGGGACTGGGGTCCAGCGGCTGGTGGCTTTGTCTGGCTACTGCTCCTCCACTCCTGGCTTACACTGCTGCTCCTGCTCCTTACTCAAGCTGTTCCTTGATTACGGTGCTGTTCCTATGTCTCCTTCCTTGAGCTGTAAATAGTTCATCAATGTCGTAACAGCTGACCAGCTCCGCTGCAGAATCTGTGGGGGATGACGGACACCGCCTTGACCACCACCTGAGAGAATGTGAACGTCTAAGTGACATACAACTAAGAGAAATTGTGTAGCATCATAAATCCCACATTGTTTGAGTCAGGAAAACACTATTTGTCATAGATCCTGTTCTTAATATGTTCATTCCCCCATTTTACACCCGCAAGATAATATGTTTAGGGGTTGATAAATGTCAATGTACTTGATTCATAAGCTGTTCACTTGAGACAGTTAAGCAAGTCCCAGCTGTGTCTGGGTACAAGTGACAGGATGAACAACCCAGCGGGTTTTCTTCCTATTGGGGAGTGTTGTACATGCTGCTATGGCGGTGTGTCCACTCACAAGATGAGTGACGCTGCCCAATACTGTCACTATGGCGGTGTGTCCACTCACAGGATGAGTGACGCTGCCCAATACTGTCACTATAGAGGTGTGTCCACTCACAGGATGAGTGGCGTTGCCCAATACTGTCACTATGGTGGTGTGTCCACTCACAGGATGAGTGACGCTGCCCAATACTGTCACTATGGTGGTGTGTCCACTCACAGGATGAGTGACGCTGCCCAATACTGTCACTATGGCGGTGTGTCCACTCACAGGATGAGTGGCGCTGCCCAATACTGTCACTATGGCGGTGTGTCCACTCACAGGATGAGTGACGCTGCCCAATACTGTCACTATGGAGGTGTGTCCACTCACAGGATGAGTGGCGCTGCCCAATACTGTCACTATGGTGGTGTGTCCACTCACAGGATGAGTGACGCTGCCCAATACTGTCACTATGGCGGTGTGTCCACTCACAGGATGAGTGGCGCTGCCCAATACTGTCACTATGGTGTGTGTCCACTCACAGGATGAGTGGCGCTGCCCAATACTGTCACTATGGTGGTGTGTCCACTCACAGGATGAGTGGCGCTGCCCAATACTGTCACTATGGCGGTGTGTCCACTCACAGGATGAGTGGCTGCCCAATACTGTCACTATGGCGGTGTGTCCACTCACAGGATGAGTGGCGCTGCCCAATACTGTCACTATGGCGGTGTGTCCACTCACAGGATGAGTGACGCTGCCCAATACTGTCACTATGGTGGTGTGTCCACTCACAGGATGAGTGGCGCTGCCCAATACTGTCACTATGGTGGTGTGTCCACTCACAGGATGAGTGACGCTGCCCAATACTGTCACTATGGTGGTGTGTCCACTCACAGGATGAGTGGCGCTGCCCAATACTGTCACTATGGTGGTGTGTCCACTCACAGGATGAGTGGCGCTGCCCAATACTGTCACTATGGCGGTGTGTCCACTCACAGGATGAGTGGCAGTGCCCAATACTGTCACTATGGCGGTGTGTCCACTCACAGGATGAGTGGCAGTGCCCAATACTGTCACTATGGCGGTGTGTCCACTCACAGGATGAGTGGCAGTGCCCAATACTGTCACTATGGCGGTGTGTCCACTCACAGGATGAGTGGCGCTGCCCAATACTGTCACTATGGCGGTGTGTCCACTCACAGGATGAGTGGCGCTGCCCAATACTGTCACTATGGCGGTGTGTCCACTCACAGGATGAGTGACGCTGCCCAATACTGTCACTATGGCGGTGTGTCTACTCACAGGATGAGTGACGCTGCCCAATACTGTCACTATGGCGGTGTGTCCACTCACAGGATGAGTGGCGCTGCCCAATACTGTCACTATGGCGGTGTGTCCACTCACAGGATGAGTGACGCTGCCCAATACTGTCACTATGGCGGTGTGTCTACTCACAGGATGAGTGACGCTGCCCAATACTGTCACTATGGCGGTGTGTCCACTCACAGGATGAGTGGCGCTGCCCAATACTGTCACTATGGCGGTGTGTCCACTCACAGGATGAGTGGCGCTGCCCAATACTGTCACTATGGCGGTGTGTCCACTCACAGGATGAGTGGCGCTGCCCAATACTGTCACTATGGCGGTGTGTCCACTCACAGGATGAGTGCGGCTGCCCAATACTGTCACTATAGCGGTGTGTTCACTCGCAGGATGAGTGACGCTGCCCAATACTGTCACTATAGCGGTGTGTCCACTCACAGGATGAGTGCCGCTGCCCAATACTGTCACTATAGCGGTGTGTTCACTCACAGGATGAGTGGCAGTGCCCAATACTGTCACTATGGCGGTGTGTCCACTCACAGGATGAGTGCCGCTGCCCAATACTGTCACTATGGCGGTGTGTTCACTCGCAGGATGAGTGGCGCTGCCCAATACTGTCACTATAGCGGTGTGTCCACTCACAGGATGAGTGCCGCTGCCCAATACTGTCACTATAGCGGTGTGTTCACTCGCAGGATGAGTGGCAGTGCCCAATACTGTCACTATGGCGGTGTGTCCACTCACAGGATGAGTGACGCTGCCCAATACTGTCACTATGGCGGTGTGTCCACTCACAGGATGAGTGACGCTGCCCAATACTGTCACTATGGCGGTGTGTCCACTCACAGGATGAGTGGCGCTGCCCAATACTGTCACTATAGCGGTGTGTCCACTCACAGGATGAGTGCCGCTGCCCAATACTGTCACTATAGCGGTGTGTTCACTCGCAGGATGAGTGGCAGTGCCCAATACTGTCACTATGGCGGTGTGTCCACTCACAGGATGAGTGACGCTGCCCAGTACTGTCACTATGGCGGTGTGTCCACTCACAGGATGAGTGACGCTGCCCAATACTGTCACTATGGCGGTGTGTCCACTCACAGGATGAGTGGCGCTGCCCAATACTGTCACTATGGCGGTGTGTCCACTCACAGGATGAGTGGCGCTGCCCAATACTGTCACTATGGCGGTGTGTCCACTCACAGGATGAGTGCGGCTGCCCAATACTGTCACTATGGCGGTGTGTCCACTCACAGGATGAGTGGCGCTGCCCAATACTGTCACTATGGCGGTGTGTCCACTCACAGGATGAGTGACGCTGCCCAATACTGTCACTATGGCGGTGTGTCCACTCACAAGATGAGTGACGCTGCCCAATACTGTCACTATGGCGGTGTGTCCACTCACAGGATGAGTGGCGCTGCCCAATACTGTCACTATGGCGGTGTGTCCACTCACAGGATGAGTGGCGCTACTCAATAGTCTAGCCCTTCGGAGGAAAATTAAAAACAAATTAAAATGTTTACCTAAATTACTTTCCTAAATCTTAATTAAAACTTACGTAACTGCTTACTTAAATATTTACTGGGACTCATTTATGAAAGCTCATTAAGGGAAGAATGGGAATCAAATTTCCAGTTTTATGGAAAATAATCAGCTACATAACCCATTAAAGACCAACTAATGAAAATGGAAGAATCTAGCTAATACAGTTGTGTCAAAGAATACCAGGAAGTAGCCTAAATGAACAGACACATGCATATGACCTACGGATGTGCGACAGGTTTGCCTTAAACCAGCAAATAGTAGAACCAACTAGGAAGGAGAACACGATGGACCTCATTTTCACCAAAAATTATGAATTGATCAGGAATATAATGATTACAAATACCTGTTACTCAGATGTCAACTTAATTGAGGACCTTCATGGACCTTCAAAACCAGTCCCGATTCCCGGTGAAAGAGATTTCAGCAAATTCAACTTCAATAA
>WNGS01165751.1:22044282-22067347 GCA_020271785.1 Procambarus virginalis | reverse complement strand
AAATAATTTATTAAGGACCATGAAAGGAAAATGGGAGAAATACAATTCCTAGTTAGCTCAACATATCATCACCAGACGAAGCCAAACCAGTGGTACAACTGCCTTAAGATGCGTCGTAAACTAGCCCCATCCCTCCAACTTAAGCCCCATCACTCCAACCTGCTCACCACTCTGTAACCATAATAAAAAAAACTATTTTTGCCTAACTGGAAACAACTACGTGCCAAAGCACTCTGCCTAACCACCTGTCTGAGGGGCATGACGCACAGCACATGCCATATCCTCAGGAAAACTTCTATTAGCCTATCGGAGCCGTCGTAATTACGACCACTCCCTGTGTCAACACCACCGCATTTTAAACGCATTAATTTGATTCCATCAAAAATCCGACTTAGGGGAGAAAACAACTTGTACCAACGTTGTACGACTCGTGTCAGCCTCTATGTAAACCTGGACTTTTTTTTATACGTTTTTATTTGCAAGTGTAATTGTTTGATTGTTAATTTCAATTGGGGGATTATGGATGGAGTCGCGCGCAGAGCGGCAGGAGCAGCAAGACTAGTCCTGCCGGGCCCTAGCGACCAGTAGCTCACCGCAACACATCTTAAGAGACGCCAAGTTCTTTGGGACAGTGTGTTGCTTTATGCAGGAAGCTGGGGGAATAGCACCGCCTGATTCTCCCGCCATGGACGGAAAACCCAACGCAACTAACATACAGCCCAGAGGAGGGGGGGGCGGGCATAGGGGGAGGTACATGGCGAGGAAATAGGTGGGATTCTTCCCTCTAGGCCGAGTGAGAAGAGACGAGAGAGATAGATGAGAGACAGATACTTGACCTCCCCCTCCCCGAGAGAGCGGAGAGAGACCCAGGCAAGCCGAGAGAGAGAGAGAGAGCAGAGAGAGAGCAGAGAGGAGAGGAGAGAGGAGGACAGAGAGAGGGAGAGAGGAGGGAACAAGGATAGATAGACAGGGGACAAGACAGAGAGCCAGGCAGGCAGCAGGGCAGGGCATGCAGGAGGCAAGACAGACCACACACGATGTTTTTCAAAAAAAACATGTTTTCTAAAAAAAACATGTTTTCAAAAAAAACATGTTTTCTAAAAAACAGTTTTTAAAATCATGTTTTTTTAAAAAATAGTTTTCTAAAACAAACTGTTTCTCAAAAAAAATGTTTCTTAAAAAACCATGTTTTCTAAACACAGTCTGAATTTTGTTTAAACGGAAGAACACACCACACCACTCCTGCACGCAATACCAGAGGATAACATCAGGCGGCATGCCAGGCTGGCCAACATACGAAGGGCATTCAGAAAATTGTGTAAAGAATCATTCAGGTATTTTATATTTTGTATTTTACCAAATATGTAGGCCAATCCTGGACGTATGCAGCCCCAGCATGGAGTCCAATGTAGTTCAGGATAAGACTAAACTGGAAAAGGTTCAAAGGTTTGCCACCAGGTGGGACTAGTACCCCGAGCTGAGGGGTATGAGCTACGAGAGAGAAACTACAGGAATTAAACCTCAACTTCGTTGGAAGACGGAAGTTAGGGGACATGATCACACATTTCAATATTCTGAAGTGGAATTGATAGGGTAGATAAAGACCAGGCTATTTAACACAAGAGGCCACACGGCACAATGGGAACACAGGTGGAAAGCGAGTGCCCAAATGAGCCACGAAGATATGATAGAAAGAACTCTTTTAGTGTCAAGAGTGGTTGACAAATGGAATGCATTAGAAGCGATGGGGTGGAGGCTGACCCAATACACAATTTCAAATGTAGACCCTCCCATGCCCTTTATAGATCCCAAATAGATGCCCCTTGCCTCCCAGTTTTCTTTATAAAACCTTGTACACTGTTGATGACGGGTTGAGAGGCGGGACCAAAGAGGCCAGAGCTCAAATCGACCCCCGCAAGCCAAACAATATGGCGTTAGAAACTAGGTGGAGTTACACACACCACCACATCTCACTGTGATAAAAATAAAAACCTGGGCATAAGAGATAGAAAACACGCCCAAGCATTTCTGTCCCATGTGAGATTCGAACCCAGAATTTCCGATTGAAAACCAACCCGAGGTAATACGTGAACCCTATAACACTGTCAGACACGATCAAACTCTATACCAGTTCCAAATACTCATTATGAATATAGGTCATTTAATCCCTCATTACAAGTCTGATGCTCCATTTGTCAATATTTATGAAGGACCACTGAAGAAAATGGAGAAATACTTCCTAGTTAGCTCAACATATCATCACCAGACGAAGCCAAACCAGTGGTACAACTGCCTTAAGATGCGTCGTAAACTAGCCCCATCCCTCCACAAACTAGCCCATTCCCTTCCAACTAGCCCCATCCTCCAAAAAACTAGCCCCATTCCCTCCAACTAGGCCCCATCCCTCCAACTAAGCCCCCATCCTCCAATTCACCATTGTAAAACCTTAAACACTGTTTGCCTCAACTGGAAACCCACCACGTGACAGCAATATGCCTAACTGTCGAGGTCGATGCAAAGAAAACGTCATATTAGGGGTTGCTGTAATTTCGAATCAACACCACCGCATTTTAAACGCATTAATTTGATTCCATCAAAAATCCGACTTAGGGGAGAAAACAACTTGTACAACGTTGACGGCCTCGGTCGCCTCTATGTACAACCGGATCTTTTTTTATACGTTTTTATTTGCAAGTTGTAATGTTTGATTGTAATATTTAAAATTGTATTTATGGATGAGTCGCGTCGCAAGAGGGACGGCAGGCAGCAAAGCAAGACTCGTCCTTGCCGGCCTAGGCGACCAGTAAGCCACCGACAACACATTTAGCGCCGCCCAAGTTATTTCTGGACAGGTTGTTGCTTATGCAGGTAGCTGAGGGAATCAGCAGTGATTCTCCCGCCATGACGAAAACCAACGAACTAAATACCGAGAGCGGGGGGGGTGTGGGGGGGTGTACATGAGAGGAAAGATGTGGGGCTTCTCTCCCTACTAGGCAGAGTGGGCAGAGGACGCGAGAGACGAGAGAGCGGAGAGACCGAATCGATTGCATGAGGGAGAGGAGAGAGAGAGAGAGCCCAGAGAGGAGATTAGGAGAGCCCAGAGATGTCAGCCTGGTACCCAGATGAGTAGACCCGAGGTGAGAGGGACAGAGAGAGAAGATGAGAGCCACACAGAGTATGTAGTGAGATAGACATACAGAGAGGCAGACATGCATACGGCTGGCTTGGCAGGGCAGGCAGGGCAGGAGCAGGCAGGCAGGAGGCAGGCAGCAGGGGCAGGCAGGCAGGCAGGGCAGGCAGGAAGGCCAGGACACACACAAACACACGCATGTTTTCAAAAAAACATGTTTTCTAAAAAAACATGTTTCAAAAAAGCATGTTTTTCTAAAAAAACCATGTTTTAAAAAAAATATGTTTTTTAAAAAAAAAATTTTAGGGTTTTTTTTTTTTTTATTTTTTTTAAAATATGTTTTTCTAAAAAAATGTTTTCTAAAAACATGTTTCTAAAATGGTCTTGATTTTGTTTTAAACGAGACAACACACACACTCCTTGCAGCACTACCACGGGATAAACATCAGCGGCATATGCCAGGTGGCCAAACCATACGAGCGGCATTCAGAAAATTGTGTAAAAGAAATCATTCAGAACTTTGTATACCACATATGGGTCCAGGGCCAATCTTGGATGATGCAGCCCCAGCATGGAGTCCTATCTAGTCAAGCATAATACTAAAATGGAAAAGGTTCAAAGGTTTGCCCCAGACTAGTACCCGAGCTGAGAGGTATGAGATACGAGGTAGGAGACTACGGGAAATAAACCTCACTTCGTTGGAAGACAAAAGAGTTAGGGGGAATGGATCACCACATTCAACGATTCTGAATAAGTGAATGATAGGGGGTAGATAAAAGGGAAAGGCTATTTAACCACAAGGAGGCCACTGAACAAAGGGAAACACAGGTGGAAACTGAGTGCCAAATGAGCCACAGAAAATTAGAAAGAACATCTTTCAGTTGTCAGAGTGGTTGACAAATGGGAATGCATTAGGAAGTGATGTGGTGGAGGGGCTGACTCCCTACACGTTCAGTGTAGATATGAAGAGGCCATTAGGCATTCAGGAAATTTTTTTTTTTCACTTTGTAACACCGGTTTGATGAGCTGTTGAGAGGCGGGACCATAAGAGCCAGAAGCTCAACCCCCGCATAAAACAAAACCTAGGGTCGGAGAAACTAGGCGAGTACACAATAACACGCATGGATACCCAAATTTAAGAACGCAATTCCAGTGTGTCACATATAAGCCCACACAGTGTGTCCAAGCATATAAGACCACACCAGTGTGTCACATATATAGACCACACACACACACATTTCCTCCCATCCCACCCCACTTTCTCCACCACATCAGATGTCTACCCACCCCTTACACCTCTCCCCTCCACCCCTCAGATATAAAATGTATGTGTAGGGAAGAGAGGAACTATTTAAGATTCTATTTAAGGTCAGTTGTACGTTCTAGGGAGTGGGGGAGTCTAGGAAGAGTGTGAAGATTGGCCCAGGGCCTTCTTCTCCTGGTACTATAGAGCGGTCCAACTTAGGGGTCCCACCTTCATGGTGTGTGGGGTTGCCCCCGGGGAGCCCTCCTCGTGGTAACAGAGGGCCCCCTACACCATCAGCAGGAAAGTTGTCCGCGACTCAGAACATACAGAGATCAAAAGATGTTGGGAATCACAGAGTTGTTTATCCAGACCCACTTGCCCCCCCCCCCCCTCGCTCCCTCCCTTCTCTCCCCAACAGTTGCTAACTTCTTTCAAACCGTTATATTTGCTCGGTTATGTCACTAAATGTGGGTCGTCAGACATCATAATTCCCAGATGCTTTTACATGTATGCTTTCCTTCTATGAGCTAAATCTGATTTGTCCTGTACCCTGTGTCCTTACCCTGTGTCCTGTAACCCTGTGTCCTGTACCCATGTGTACTGTACCCTGTGTCCTGTTCCCTGTACCCTGTGTCCTGTCCCCCTGTGTTTTCCGTTTAACTATTTCATTTTCCACCACTTCAGTACCAGGAAACTGTCACCGTGAATCGTCATGTTATTTTTTGTTGCCCAATCGAAGACCTTGTTAATATCTGCCCGTAGTTTCTCAGTGTCTTCTACAGAGGAGAATGTATCAGAAATTTGTAGTCATCTGCAAGGATGACCACCGAAGCTGTGGACTAATATTTTTGGTCTATATCAGTGATTAATAATGGAGAAATAGCACAGCGGTGCAACCCGTTCCTCTCGCACTTGCTTTATAGGTCAAATATTGCTTATTTAAATAATGCATATGTGACCATACTAATTGATTGTGAAGCATTTTAGTTTACCCTTGAAAAGCTTCATAGAAAACACCGACCTTACCTAACCTTCTTAGTATGTTAAGATAAGCAATCTTATGGCATCTTAATTACAAATTATTACTTAACCTATACCGTTGATAGGTAAAGTAATAATTGTAAATAATTTGCTTCCTACATTTTTTTGTTTGTCATCGGTGAAAGTTCATCTCCGTGTTTGCAGGGGGCCCCGATACTAGATATGATGATTTTATCTTGATTTGCATAGGAGAAAAGATATTTGGATTTCTCTCTAGTTCACTGATGGCCTTTTGCTCTCTCTTTGCCTCTCCTGGGTTTTGTATGATTCTTGTAGCTTTAGTTCAATTGTTCTATTTCCCTACCTAACCTTCCTCGCCGTTCTTGAGATAGGATGTGACTCTCAAGTTTGTTCCGCGATCGTTTTCTTTGCCTATAGAGGTAACGACGTTCTCGTTCTAATCTGCATCTCTTCCTCTTTTTTTCTTAGGGGGTATGCGGGTTGTACATATGTCTAGTGCTACTGAGCTTATTTTTTCCAGGTACTAGTTCAGGTTTACATTTTCTAGCTGTTTTTCCCAGCTTATATCTGTGAAGTCTTGGTTTATTTGCTCCCCAGTTTATCTGTTGTGTCCTGTACCCTGTGTGTCGTTTAACTTCCTCGTTTACACCATACCTCAGTACCTGGAACTTGTCACCGTTAAATATGTTTTTAGTTGCCCAATCGACTACTTGATTAATATTTGCCTGTAGTTTTTCAGTGTCTTCTACAGTGGCAATATTCGTGCTGATTTTTTATCAGTAAAGGATGACACGAAGCTGTGACTTGTGTTTTGTTCGTGACAGCTACTTTATTGTGTTCTTTAAAAGTATAAGGCTTTCCGACATGATTATTTCTATTTTTTTTTTTTTGAGAGAGAGGGGGGGGGGTGAGTAAAGGCGATGGAGAGGTATAGGTGAAGGGAAGTTTAGAAGTGGGAAATACAGTGATCTTTTATACATCTTGTCCTTATATTGTCTGATGTAAGTTGAGCTTTATATATGGTTCTCTTTTTTTTATATTTTCGCTGTTTCCATAACGCAAGAGTTGGAACTTGTCTTCATTAAACATTATTTTCTGTGGTCCATTAGGAAGACCTTGTTTACATCAGCTGGGAGGTTTGGTGAGTCCACTGTGTTGTCTGTTGATAACACTCCTAGAGGTGTCTGGGACACGTGGGAGGAGTCCCTGGGAGAGGCTGGGAGGAGTCCCTGGGAGAGGCTGGGAGGAGTCCCTGGGAGAGGCTGGGAGGAGTCCCTGGGAGAGGCTGGGAGGAGTCCCTGGGAGAGGCTGGGAGGAGTCCCTGGGAGAGGCTGGGAGGAGTCCCTGGGAGAGGCTGGGAGGAGTCCCTGGAGAGGCTGGGAGGAGTCCCTGGGAGAGGCTGGGAGGAGTCCCTGGGAGAGGCTGGGAGGAGTCCCTGGGAGAGGCTGGGAAAAGTCCCTGGGAGAGGCTGGGAGGAGTCCCTGGGAGAGGTTGGGAGGAGTCCCTGGGAGAGGCTGGGAGGAGTCCCTGGGAGAGGCTGGGAGGAGTCCCTGGGAGAGGCTGGGAGGAGTCCCTGGGAGAGGTTGGGAGGAGTCCCTGGGAGAGGTTGGGAGAAGGAGAATCAGAGAGAGAAGGGAGGGTGGAGTCCTTGGAGCAGGGGGGGAGGGGGGGGGTGGAAGGGAAGGGAAGTTTCAGGAGAAAGCGCCAAGGCATCACGCCTATATAGCACTGGGAAGGGGTTAAGATAAGGATTTGGGATGGGACGGAGGGAAGGAATGGTGCCCAGCCACTTGGACGGTCGGGGATTGAACGCCGACCTGCATGAAGGGAGACCGTCGCTCTACCGTCCAGCCCAAGTGGTTGGGGGGGGGGTGGAGATGAGAGTCAGGGACGATAAAACAGAAGAGATGGGAAAACCCAAGAAAGGTTGTCATCGAGCAAAAAAGTATTCTGGGGGCAGGGAAACTAGAAGAGTGATGGAGGATGAAGAGGAGAGGAGGAGGAGGAAGATTAGGGGAAGGAGAAGGATGGAGGAGTAAGGGAGAGCTGAGGAGGATGGAGGAGAAGGGGAGACTTGGAGAGGAGGAAGAGACGTCTTCGTGGCACAATCGATGGTGTGTGGAGGCTGGGTGGAGCCAGTTGTGTGCTTGCCAGGGTCATGTCCCTCCCTGCCAGCTGGTCCCTCCCTGCCAGCTGGTCCCTCCCTGCCAGCTGGTCCCTCCCTGCCAGCTGGTCCCTCCCTGCCAGCTGGTCCCTCCCTGCCAGCTGGTCCCTCCCTGCCAGCTGGTCCCTCCCTGCCAGCTGGTCCCTCCCTGCCAGCTGGTCCCTCCCTGCCAGCTGGTCCCTCCCTGCTAGCTGGTCCCTCCCTGCCAGCTGGCCCCTCCCTGCCAGCTGGCCCCTCCCTGCCAGCTGGTCCCTCCCTGCCAGCTGGTCCCTCCCTGCCAGCTGGTCCCTCCCTGCCAGCTGGTCCCTCCTTGCTAGCTGGTCCCTCCCTGCCAGCTGGTCCCTCCCTGCCAGCTGGTCCCTCCCTGCCAGCTGGTCCCTCCCTGCCAGCTGGTCCCTCCCTGCCAGCTGGTCCCTCCCTGCCAGCTGGTCCCTCCCTGCTAGCTGGTCCCTCCCTGCCAGCTGGTCCCTCCCTGCTAGCTGGTCCCTCCCTGCCAGCTGGTCCCTCCCTGCCAGCTGGTCCCTCCCTGCCAGCTGGTCCCTCCCTGCCAGCTGGTCCCTCCCTGCCAGCTGGTCCCTCCATGCCAGCTGGCCCCTCCCTGCCAGCTGGTCCCTCCCTGCCAGCTGGTCCCTCCCTGCCAGCTGGTCCCTCCCTGCCAGCTGGTCCCTCCCTGCCAGCTGGTCCCTCCCTGCCAGCTGGTCCCTCCCTGCCAGCTGGTCCCTCCCTGCCAGCTGGTCCCTCCCTGCCAGCTGGTCCCTCCCTGCCAGCTGCCTTGTGTACTTGTACAGTGTTCACGTTCAACATTTTATCATAAAGAGAGTACAAGAGGCGTTCATACCTGGAGCATGCCTTGAGAGGGTTCCAGGAGTCTAATCCCCGAGCCCGGCCTGAGGCCAGGCTCGACTTGTGATAACGTGGTCCAACAGGCTGTTGCATGGTGGGGAGGGGGCACAGGCCCACATATCCACTACAGCCTGGTTGGTCCGGCATTTCTTGCAAGAACTTCTCTTAAGTGCTTCTTGAATACATCGACCTTTGGTCAGGAAATATTTCTATATTTCGGGTGTTGAACAGCTGTGGACCCTAAGTAGGGTCCACGGTAGGTGGACCCTACCGTAGAAGTGGGGGAGTTAATCGAAACACAGGGTACAGGACACAAGGTACAGGACACAATCAGACCTGCTCATAGAGAGAAAACAACATGTAAAAGATCTGGGAATTATGATGTCTGACGACCTAACATTTAGTGAACATAACCGAGCAAATATAGCGGCGGCGGTCAGGACAATGATAGGATGGATTATGAGAACGTTCACATCCAGAGATCCACAGTAATGCTAATACTATTTAAATCACTGATGCTGTCCCGTCTTGAGTATTGCTTGGTACTCACTTCCCCTTTCAGAGCGGAATAGATATCTGAAATAGAGGGAATACAGAGAACATATACGCCACGCATAGACACCATAAAACATCTAAATTATTGGGACCGTCTCAAAGCTCTCAAAATATACTCTCTGGAAAGGAGACGAGAAAGGTATCAAATAATATACACATGGAAGATACTAGAGGGCCAGGTCCCAAATTGCACAGTAGAGGAACATACTGGAGCGAAAGATACGGAAGGAAATGCAGAACAGAACCAGTGAAGAGTAGAGGTGCCATAGGCACAATCAGAGAACACTGAACATCAAAGGTCCACAGCTGTTCAACACCCTCCCAGCAAGCATTAGAAATATTGCCGGAACGAAGGTAGAGGTATTCAAAAGACACTTAAATGAGTTCTTGCAATTATTATTATTATTATTAACATCTGTATTGACAAAATTTAATTACAATTTTGCCTAATCTGAGGAACTCAATTAGGTCTTATTAGAGTGAGGATAATGCTGGTATTCACTGTCACACAGGACAGAGGCCTTGCAAGAAGTGCCGGAACAACCAGGCTGTAGTGAATATCTGGGCCTGCGGGCCGCTCCAAGCCACAGTTTGTTGGACCAAGTTATCACCTCCGGGCTCGGAGAGTAGAACAACCACCAGAACCCTCTCCAGGTATTGGGAGGTAGGTGCCCTAGGGGTACCCTGGGGGTACCTACAGGGAGCCCCGGGGGTACCCTGGGGGTACCTATAGGGAGCCCCGGGGGGACCTACAGGGTGCCCCGGGGCAGCAAGGCGTGTGCCCTGGGGGGACCTACAGGGTGCCCCGGGGCAGCAAGGCGTGACAACACAGCATGTGTCGGGTCCCCAACAATAGAGTCTGCATTATGCAAATATTCCCGCGAAATTTTTCCAAACTTTTCAGAAAGGGAAAATTGGGAGAGGTTTTCCGGCGTCGGCGGCGGCGGTGTGTGTGTTGCTGTGAGACTCAAAGTTCTTGTATATGGCGCCGTAATTATTCCCTACTTGTTTGTTACAGTTGGTGGCACCTCGTGCTCCCCGGCACTATGCTCTCTCCCTCCTGACCCTCCATGCTCCCTTCCCTGGCTCTCCATGCTCTCCTGGCACTGTGCTCTTCTCTCCCTCTGGCACTCCACGCTTTCTTGGTTCCTCGTCCGCACCTCCACCATCCCCCCCCCATATGTTGCCCCTGTGGTGTTACCCTCCCCCCTCTTAAGGACCCCCCTCCCCCTCTTAAGGACCCCCCTCCCCCAGGCTGCTCCTCCCCCCCCTACTCGGGGGAAATCAGACTCTGGAAATAATAAATGAGAAGCAGACCCATAATTTATAGTAAAGTTAATATGGTTGTGATATACTGGCAGACTAGCTGGGGAGAGGAGAGGCTCGTTTAGGTGCAAGTGCAGCGGAGGGGTTTTGGGGGTGATGAGGGGCGTTAATATGTGGGTGTTGGGGAGGATGTGGATATGGGGTGTGAGGGAGGGGAAGGGGTGAACAAGGGGTGTGGGGGAGGAGAGGTTTTGACCACATGGTGTGGGGGGGGAGAGGATCTGGGGAGAGAAGGGGGGGGGGGTTGACATCAGTGAAAAATTAAGGAACAGCTGACTTAATTCTTAATTAAGACTTGATTAAGGTCTTGCCGACAAGACCAAGGCAGCAATTGAACTCATAAACAACTTTGAGAAGCATTGGAAAATTAGAACAGACAAAAAAGTTTCAGATAATTCTCATTGCGAAAAAAACCCGGACCCCATTATTCTTGACAACCGCCCGATCCAATATGCGGAGGTAGGCAGAATACTGGGACTCTTGATAAATAGAACAGGGATACAAATTCATGTAAGGGACCGACTAAACAAAGCCAAAGCAGCCTTAGGAAAACTGAGGATTCCGAAGCCTCAGTACTAACATTCAGATACACCTATATAAGGCTCTAGTTCGGCCGCATCTAGAGTATCCCCCAGTACCACTACACACCATAAAGAAAACTAACATGCAGAAACTGCAAGCAGTGCAAAATAAGGCACTAAGGAGAGCAGCAAAACACCGTCCACCGTATGATCAGACAATCCAGGAGCTCCATGAACTCCTGAACATACAGCCACTAAACATCAGACTGCAGCACCAAGCCATCAGGGTGTGGAACACCATCCAAATGTTAGAGGATCCAATGTTAGAAAGATTACTCCAAGATGAGACGCCCCGCTCCCACAGCTGGTGGCCCAAGATGAGACGCCCCGCTCCCACAGCTGGTGGCCCAAGATGAGACGCCCCGCTCCCACAGCTGGTGGCCCAAGATGAGACGCCCCGCTCCCACAGCTGGTGGCCCAAGATGAGACGCCCCGCTCCCACAGCTGGTGGCCCAAGATGAGACGCCCCGCTCCCACAGCTGGTGGCCCAAGAGTCTCGATTTACTAGATGAAAACCCCGCCCCACAGTATATAATTCCCAGATGATGTACTGACTAGAAATCCTTCCCCGAATAATTGGAAAAAATTGAGTATGTATGTGTGTATAGATGTGTATATGCATATGTATTCACTTAGTTGTATTCACTTAGTTGTATTTTACGGGGGTTGAGCTTTGCTCTTTCGGCCCGCCTCTCAACTGTCAATCAACTGTTTACTAACTACACTAACTACTTTTTTTTTCCACACCACACACACACACCCCAGGAAGCAGCCCGTGACAGCTGACTAACTCCCAGGTACCTATTTACTGCTAGGTAACAGGGGCATTCAGGGTGAAAGAAACTTTGCCCATTTGTTTCTGCCGGGTGCGGGAATCGAACCCGCGCCACAGAATTACAAGTCCTGCACGCTATCCACCATGTGTGCGTGTATATTATATATATATATATATATATATATATATATATATATATATATATATATATATATATAATATTAGTGGGGTAAAAAAACAAACTTTCAACAAAACATAGAACACGGAACAATGGGTAGTTGGGTAACAGGACTGCAGAAGGCCTATTATCCCATATTTCGTGATGTTTCTATATTGGAGCGGAGTCTTGAAGTGGGTAGAATATAGTTGTGCGTTAATTGGCCGTTGATTGCTGGTGTTGACTTCTTGATGTGTAGTGCCTCGCCGATGTCAAGCCGCCTGCTGTCGCTGTATCTATCAATGATTTCTGTGTTGTTTGCTAAGATTTCTCTGGTGATGGTTTGGTTGTGGGAAGAGAGTATATGTTCCTTAATGGAGCCCTGTTGCTTATGCATCGTTAAACGCCTGGAAAGAGATGTTGTTGTCTTGCCTATATACTGAGTTTTTTGGGGCTTACAGTCCCCAAGAGGACATTTGAAGGCATAGACGACGTTTGTCTCTTTTAGAGCGTTCTGCTCCGTGTCTGGAGAGTTTCTCATTAGTAGGCTGGCTGTTTTTTTGGTATATATATGGTATTTTTATATTTTTTTGGTATTTTTTGGTATATATATATATATATATATATATATATATATATATATATATAGATCGCTATTGCTATATTGCTATATAGCAATAGCAATCGTTTAACACGTATGGCACTTGGAGATATTAATAGGAGCTGCCTCGTATGGGCCAATAGGCCTTCTGCAGTTACCTTCCTTCTTATAATTCCTTTCCTCCACATATTTTTGGTGGTCAGGTGATCTGCCCAGGCGGATATAAAGGTCTGATCAGCAATGTTTTCTTATCTTCATTCTACTTTGCTCTGATGAAGGCGAATTTGCCGAAAACGCGTTAAGCATTTTCTATTTTTCATATGTGGTTGTGCTGCATATATATATATATATATATATATATATATATATATATATATATATATATATATATATATATATGTGTGTGTGTGAGAGCTGTGAGTGTGTGAGAGGTTCTTCACATGTGTTTCACCATATATGGATGTCTATAGATGAATACTGTGTAGCATTCATATATACACACTCCGATGCTTCCACACATGTTGTTCTGTTTAAGGCTATTTATTTTATTATTTTTTATTGATTTATTCATATATATATATATATATATATAATAAATCAATAAATAATATATATATGAATAAATCAATAAATAATATATATATATGAATAAATCAATAAATAATAATAAAATAAATAGCCTTAAACAGAACAACATGTGTGGAAGCATCGGAGTGTGTATATATGAATGCTACACAGTATTCATCTATAGACATCCATATATGGTGAAACACATGTGAAGAACCTCTCACACACTCACAGCTCCCTGACAAGAGGGAGCCAGCTTAGCTTAGCTGCCAACACCCACCCCTCGTGTCAGCAAGGCGGACAGCCCGCCTGCTTTCATACCTCTCACTGTACTTCCCACTTCTATACTTCACTTCACCTATGCCCCTCCTTCCTCTTTACTCCCCACCCCCCCAAACAAAAAAGACTTGATTTACATTCCAGAACTAGAGATAATTTCTTGTTTAAGCTGCTTAAGTTATCTGAGAGCAGCGTGAAGGAACAATATACAAACTGGAGTCAGAACTAAGGTCAGCCAAAGAGGAAATGCAAATCCTCTTAACAAAAGTGAACCTGTACGGTACATGAGGCACGTCCTGTGAGAGGGAGCCTGCCAGTGTTGTGTACTGAAGACGGCACAACATGCTCAAGTGAGACAATACAAGAGTGAATGTTTGGCCACAAGAGCAGACCTCTACAGGCTCAGGGCTACACAAGTTGTTCTCAAGAGGGAGTGTACAGAGAGAGAGTTGCGGCCACACAACAAAATAAAAATGGGAGGCACAAGGAACGTAATAGGGAACACGTGACTTCCAGCTCCATCATTTTGGGGTCAACCACAATAGTTGCATAAATCACCTCCCTCCCCATGCCCACTCCCTCCCTTCGCCCTCTAACCCTCGCTCCTAACCCTCGCTCCTAACCCTCGCTCCTACCCAATGTTGATACATTAAGTCCACACTTTACCTTACATGTTCTCTCCTCCTCGTCTCCTCCAAACTCTCCCCCATATTCCTCACCCAATATAAATCAGAGCCAGTCCACATTACCCTCTCGTCTTCAAACCCTCATGAACCCCTTATCATATATCACTCCCTCCTGGAACATAGAGAGTGAAGGAGTGTGGAAGTGAGAGTGCCAGGAATGAAGCGTGTTGTACAGTGTGTGTGTCAACACAGATGGAAGTACAATGAACAAGTGACGAACTAGGGTAACCTGGATGTAATTGCACTATCATAAACTAAATTGTCAGGAATTTTATCTAGCGTAGTAGTCCTCCAAGACTAGCATGTTGTTAGGAGGTGAGATGGATAAGGAAGGCAGATGGGGGGAGGATATAGCCCTCTTGATAAGGAAGGACTGAACAAGTAGCTGTCACTCCCAGGCTGTGAAGGGTTCAGTGACTATAACAAAAGACGTAAAAGTGGGCGAGCCCAAAATAATAGCAAGTGACTTAATCCTCCACAAAGCGACAAAAGACCCAGCTTGCAGTATGACAACCAATAAACCAGTTATTCTCTCCAGGAAAGACCTGTCAAAATTTCAAATAGGAATGGGTCTAAACTATTGATCATGGGGGAGGACTTAATGGTAAAATCGATGGGTACCCCACGAGGGTACCGACATAGAGCTAAATTCATGGAAGTACCATCGAGAAACTTCCTAACCCAACATGTCAAGAGAACCACAAGAATGAGAGGTCTTGACAGATGAAGCCAATATCGCCACCGAATGAGTCGTCGGGCATCACGGGCGTGGACCTCGCATGCCGCGGGGTGGATTAGTGACCACGGAGAGACGGCATGGTATAGGAAGAAGACCTGGAGACAGCAGGCTGACATATCGAAGGAAACGAACGAGGAAACGAGAGACCTGTCAAGGAGTCCGTAGAAGGCTGTCAAGCAGGTATCAAAGCAGCTGACAAATGTGTCCTTGTCGTAAGTAAGGGTAATGAAAGACATTCGACTAACCCTTGGTTTAACCAAGAATGTAAGGAAGCAGAGTGCATGGAAGACTACAAGAACGAAAGATAAGCCAAGATATATAGTATCAGAGAAGCAGGAATAGTCATCTCGGAGTGTGGAGACACACACGAACCACCTCAAATGACCCTGCAGCCAAAACGGAGACTAAACCCAAATTGCTTCACCAGCCACATTAGGAGGAAAACAATAGTTAAGGAACACGTTATGAAACTGTTCATATGAAAGAACTCATTCACCGAGAACGACAGAGAAGCGTGTGATGAACTCAACAGGAGGGTCCAGGAGGTCTTCACAATAGAGCAAGAAGTTGCCAAGGTAACCTAGGTGGATGGGGCCAAACCAAACAACACTGGAAGAGCCCTGGGTGAACACCACGGCCCGGGTGTTCCTCTTCCCACAGTCGTCCACACCCACAAACACCCACGCCCACAAACACCCACGCCCACAGACGCCCACGCCCACAGACGCCCACGCCCGCAGACACCCACGCCCACGCCCTCTCGTTCCTCTTCCACCCTGTATAAGAAATATTGCTGGAACAAAGACTGAAGTTTTGAAAAGAGGAATTGGATAGGTTCCTGGAGGAAGTGACACATGGCTCGGGTTGAGATGGGTGCCCTATTTGGGCTTGTGGACCCTATTTGGGCTTGTGGGCCCTATTTGGGCTTGTGGGCCCTATTTGGGCTTGTGGTGCCCTATTTGGGCTTGTGGGCCGCTAGCAACAATAGCTTCACCAATAAGGTTATCACCATAAAAGTTTGCGTCCCAGCTGAGTTGCGAAGGTACAAAGAGCTCTCGAAACCAACCACAGGTAAACCACAGGTCAAACTAAAACTTTCCCCAACTGTATTGCTCAAAGGTCAGATGTTATTGAGTCAAGCAGAAAATGTTCCTTTCTTGCGACTGTGCCATCTTAAATGTTTCGGTCCTCATGTAAGAGGCCCGAAACAATCGACTTGAGAATGGTCCAGGACGGACCGAAAGGTCGTCCGTCCCTTCACTTCTAGTGTGTGGTCTGGTCAACATACTTTAGCCACGTTATTGTGACTCATCGCCTGCTCATGTAAGAGGTCAGTGTGGTTATCAAGAGTTGGTTATCTTAAGTCAGAGATGTCGTACGATATCAGGAAACACTCGGATCATAAAGTTGTNTTTATTGTGCACCCCATACTCCTGCTGTGTGGGGTAGTTTATTGTGCACCCCATACTCCTGCTGTGTGGGGTAGTTTATTGTGCACCCCATACTGCTGTGTGTGGGGTAGTTATTGTGCACCCCATACTCCTGCTGTGTGGGGTAGTTTATTGTGCACCCCATACTGCTGTGTGTGGGGTAGTTTATTGTGCACCCCATACTCCTGCTGTGTGGGGTAGTTTATTGTGCACCCCATACTCCTGCTGTGTGGGTAGTTATTGTGCACCCCATACTGCTGTGTGTGGGGGTAGTTTATTGTGCACCCCATACTGCTGTGTGTGGGGGGTAGTTTATTGTGCACCCCATACTGCTGTGTGTGGTAGTTTGTGCACCCCATACTGCTGTGTGTGGTAGTTTGTGCACCCCATACTGCTGTGTGTGGTAGTTTGTGCACCCCATACTGCTGTGTGTGGTAGTTTGTGCACCCCATACTGCTGTGTGTGGTAGTTTGTGCACCCCATACTGCTGTGTTGGTAGTTTGTGCACCCCATACTGCTGTGTGTGGTAGTTTGTGCACCCCATACTGCTGTGTGTGGTAGTTTGTGCACCCCATACTGCTGTGTGTGGTAGTTTGTGCACCCATACTGCTGTGTGTGGTAGTTTGTGCACCCCATACTGCTGTGTGGGGTAGTTTGTGCACCCCATACTGCTGTGTGTGGTAGTTTGTGCACCCCATACTGCTGTGTGGGGTAGTTTGTGCACCCCATACTGCTGTGTGTGGTAGTTTGTGCACCCCATACTCTACTGCTGTGTGGGGTAGTAATGTCAAGCACCAGTAGCACGAGCGCTCAGTGGAATATGAAGAAAGAGCCTAGATACAGGGGAGATAACCAGCAGCACTTAAATCTGCAGATGTAGCTTCTCTACACACGGGAGGTAGTAAAGCTTTGGCAAAAAACTATAGACCAGTTGCGCTAACATCTCACACAAAAACTGTTGAAAGAGTGATTGGGAATCAAATCTCCAGTTTTATGAAAAATAATGAGGTTACACAACCCAGGACAACGTGGATTTAGAGCGGGAAGATCCTGTCAGTTCCTCAACCACTATGATAATATCACAGACGCCTGAGAAGAAAAACAAAATGCAGTTGTTGTATTTACAAACTTTGCAAAGGCATTCGTCAAATGTGACCATGGGAGTGATAGCCCACAAAATGAGGTCAATAAGAATGAGAGGAGAAGTAGGGTTGTTGGATCAACTTCTTGTCGTAGAGAATACAAGGAGTAACTGTCAATCAAACAAAATCAAGTCCAAGCTCTGTACCACAGGACCACAGTGAAAAGCTCTGTACCACAGGACCACAGTGAAAAGCTCTGTACCACAGGACCACAGTGAAAAGCTCTGTACCACAGGACCACAGTGAAAAGCTCTGTACCACAGGACCACAGTGAAAAGCTCTGTACCACAGGACCACAGTGAAAAGCTCTGTACCACAGGACCACAGTGAAAAGCTCTGTACCACAGGACCACAGTGAAAAGCTCTGTACCACAGGACCACAGTGAAAAGCTCTGTACCACAGGACCACAGTGAAAAGCTCTGTACCACAGGACACTGTCTTTGCACCACTAATGTTTCTTATTCTCATGACAGATATAGACAAAAATACTAGTCACAAGATTTGTGTCATCATTTGCAGATGATACAAAAATCAGCATGAAAATTACTTTTGTTTAAGACATTGAAAACTACAAGCTGATATCAGTCTAGTCTCCGATAGGGCAACGGAGAGTAACAAGAGGTTTATCAGTGACAAGTTGCAGGTACTTAGGAGTGGTGGAAATAAAGTCCTTAAGGCTTAAACGAAATACAAGGCACAAGTGCCTTGTATTTCATTTAAATGTGATTTTTAAAAGTTTTCGCTTAAATGTGTCCGGCCTGCTGGCCCCCTACTTTGTGTCCGGCCTGCTGGCCCCCTACTTTGTGTCCGGCCTGCTGGCCCCCTACTTTGTGTCCGGCCTGCTGGCCCCCTACTTTGTGTCCGGCCTGCTGGCCCCCTACTTTGTGACCGGCCTGCTGGCCCCCTACTTTGTGTCCGGCCTGCTGGCCCCCTACTTTGTGTCCGGCCTGCTGGCCCCCCACTTTGTGTCCGGCCTGCTGGCCCCCTACTTTGTGTCTGGTGGTCTGCTCACACAACGCCACACCATCACACGGACGGTGTGTCTGGCTGCTGTGTAATGTGTGTGTGTAGGAACTGGGTCATGATCTCATACATTATGTCACTGTGTCCACTCATTAGATCCTCCACACCTGCCTCTATGAGGTACCTGGAGCCTCCACACCTGCTGGTATGAGGTGCCTGGAGCCTCCACACCTGTCAGTACACTAAGCCGCCATGATTGAGGAAAGATGTAGAGGTTTCGTATGTAGCCAAATTCTTGGTTATTCCTGTCTGCCTTCCTTGTGTCTATCTTGTGTTGGATGTGGGAATCAATGTCACCGCGGCGCGGTTTTTGACCAGGTCTCCTGATTGGTGGACTGGTCAACCAGGCTGTTGGACGCCGCTGCTCGTAGACTGACGAATGAATCTCAGTTTGGTTGATCTGGGGTCTTTTGGAGGTGATTATCGAGGTCTTTTTTTACCAATTGAGATGTTGGCTTGTTTGGCCCCTTGTGCTTAACGGGCGAGTGTTGAAAAGTCTTGGGCCCTTAATGTTGATACAAAAAATAGATGTTGCAATTAGTGTATTCGGTGTTGCAGATTATTGCATGCATCTGGTATAGACCGGGATCCTTAAGGTAAACTCTCGCTAGGCTCGTTAATCTCCCCTCACTCTCAGTAGTTAGCTGCTGCCTCATCTCCCCTTCCTCTCTGTTCCCCAACCACTTGGGCTGGACGGTAGAGCGACGATCTCGCTGTAATCAGGTCGGCGTTCAATCCCCGACTGTCCAAGTGGTTGGGCACCATTCCTTTCCCCCCGTCCCATCCCAAAAATCCTTATCTTGGCTCCTTCCCAGTGGTATATAGTCGTAATGGTTTGGCGCTTTCCTCTGATAATTCCTTTTTCTTATTCGTGCTCCATCCGTGCTAAGTAGTTTGTGTCTACCCTGTCAATTTCTCTGAAGATTTTGTAGGTGTTGATCATGTCTCCCCGTACTCTTCAGTCTTCCAGTGCGGGTTCCGGTTCGTGTGTGTGTGTGTGTGTGTGTGTGTGTGTGTGTGTGTGTGTGTGTGTGTGTGTGTGTGTGTGTGTGTGTGTGTGTGTGTGTGTGTGTGTGTGTGTGTGTGTGTGTGTGTGTGTGTGTGTGTGTGTGTGTGTGTGTGTGTGTGTGTGTGTGTGTGTGTGTGTGCCAGTTATTTTTGTTTTGACCGTCTAGTTTTTAGTGTGGTACTGTGGATGTTGATCGCATTTCCATCACTTGAATAGTGGAGGAGTACCAGAGTTCCTGTGCCCGCGGGAGGGGGGTCGAACCCCGGCTGAGCGCGCCACACTGGGCTCAACTTTGTCTTCAGTCTCACCAGAGAAGAGCTCCATAGATCCCATTGTTATAATGTCAGTCTTGCTTTGTTTCTGGGCCGGAGGGGGGGGGGGGTTGTCCACTCCCCATCATCCTCCTTCCTCACTCCCTCCCTCATCTCTCTCCCTCTCTCCTTCCCTCTCTCCCTCCCTCTCTCCCTCCCTCATCTCTCCCTAACGGGTCAAACCTGCCTCACTTCCTCTGGGAGGGATGTCCTCACCCCTCACTCTCACCGCTCCCCTCTCAACCCCCTCCTGAGGGCAACTCTCACTCCCACCCTCACTTCCCCTTGCTCGGAGGGTGATTACTACCCCCCCCCTCAACCCTCTCGCATTTCTTTCCCCTCTTTCCCCTGTGAAGGAGGGGGGGAGATGCTTAGGAGAGGGAGTGAGGGGTCGTTACTGGCGTCCCCTCACACACCCTTTTATTTATATATATATATATATATATATATATATATATATATATATATATATATATATATATATATATATATATACATACATACATACATACATATATACACATATACACACACACACGCAGTTTATAAAATCACAATACGGGAATGTCTCGTGTATACGCGCGGGCTTATTTACCTATTTGTGCTTGCGGGGGGTTGAGCTCTGGCTCTTTGGTCCCGCCTCTCAACTGTCAATCAACAGGTGTACAGTTTCCTGAGCCTACTGGGCTCTATCATATCTACACTTGAAGCTGTGTATGGAGTCAGCCTCCACCACACATCACTTCCTAATGCATTCCATCTGTCTACTACTCTGACACTGATAAAATTTCTAACTCTCTCTATGGCTTATTTAGGCACTCAATTTTCACCTGTGTCCCCTAGTGCGTGTGCCCCTTGTGTTAAACAGCCTCTCTTTATCTACCCTATTAATTGTGTGTGTGTGTACCTGTCCGTGCATTTGTGATGGATTCCTCTACGATCGTCATGTGTGCACACAAATACAACAAATACAGTAACTGAATGAATTGTTGATAATCTTAATTTGATAATTGATGTCGAGCATCCATTTAATGGCGCATTGACTGCATTACACGGCTGATGACATTATGGTGATGACATTAAACTGGAATATTGATTTGTGTGTGGGGGAGGGGGGGTGTTGGTGGGGGGGGGGGAGGTTGGAGGGGGTGTTTCAGCTTGAGTGACAATTAGCGTCACTCACCACTACATAACAAGCGAACCACGGCTTGCCTTAGTGGTGGAGGCTGTGTTGGGGGTGGAGTGGGCAGTGGGAATCTTTAAAAAAAATATAGCACTTGCACTATGCTGTCCATTGGACAGTCTGATTTGTTGCTTGACAGGAGGAGGAGGAGAAAAGACACAAGTTCAACAAGATACGTTGACCGAGAGACTTGTCAAGCGGTTGACAGACGCTTATAAGCTGATGGTGTTACATTTGCAGCTGCGTCAAGTAACAGGTCATGTTAACCTTGTTAGTCTCCACACACCTTGCTGCTACCTGCCTTCCTCTTGACACTTAGCATAAATTAGCTGAGACTCGGCTAATCAGCTTTAGCTATTGAGCTGAGCCCCGGAGAGTGTTCACTACGGCGTCCATCAACTTATCCAATGAGCAATATTCTGAATCCTGAATTGTTACAAGTGAAATATTAGCAGTGAAATACTATTGTAATATTTAACCAATTATTGAGTATGTAGATTGTTGCATTAATTGATCAATTGATCTGACGACACTTTGTGTGTGTGATTAATTGCAGGTGAGTGCCAGAGTTGTTACAAGTGCATAGTTGAGGTCTTGAGCACTCGACCACTCAAGGTAATTAAAGTGCTTTTGTAATCTATAATTACAGTTGCTTCACATGTATTACATAATTGTTACATTACGTTGGTGTAATCTTGGGTACAGGACCTGTGTGTCCACGGTCACAAGGTAGTGTAGGGAACATTATACAACACAATGGTCAAGGGTATGTGGGTGGTGTTGTGTAGTGGGTGGTGATGTGTAGTGGGTGGTGATGTGTAGTGGGTGGTGATGTGTAGTGGGTGGTGATGTGTAGTGGGTGGTGATGTGTAGTGGGTGGTGATGTGTAGTGGGTGGTGATGTGTAGTGGGTGGTGATGTGTAGTGGGTGGTGATGTGTAGTGGGTGGTGATGTGTAGTGGGTGGTGATGTGTAGTGGGTGGTGATGTGTAGTGGGCGGATGTGGTGGGCATATCTCTCCCGCCCCGTGCACAAGACAAGGGGGGGGGGGAGGCGGTAATTAAGAGAGCAGCAGTCGGCGGGTATTGTGTGTAGTGTAGAGCTGAGACCAGAACAAGCACTATTGATTGGTGGGGCTGGCGGGAGCCCTCCCTGCCTCACCCCCCCCCCCACACCCTGCCTCACCCCCCCCCCCACACCCTGCCTCACCCCCCCACACCCTGCCTCACCCCCCCCACACCCTGCCTCACGCCCCACACCCTGCCTCACCCCCCCCCACACCCTGCCTCACGCCCCACACCCTGCCTCACGCCCCACACCCTGCCTCACGCCCCACACCCTGCCTCACGCCCCACACCCTGCCTCACCCCCACACCCAAGTCCAAGCTTCTAATCCCATAGTCCAAGCTTCTAGACGCATAATTCAAATGACAGAATTCAAATGAATTCCATATGTATAGTTTAAGCTTTAATATGTATAGTTTAAGCTTCCATATGTATAGTTTAGTGTTCCACATGTTCAGTTCATGGGTAATGACCCCCCCCCCCATGAGTTACATGACCGCCAATGCATTTGATGGCCAACTTTATGAAAGTCGGGACCCAAGAGCTGCAGCACGGTTGGTGTGTGTGTCATTAAGGAAGAGGTGAAGGCGAGCGGCGGTAAATTACCTCCCCCGCCACCACTCGCCGTTAGGCCTACTCCTAGACGTCCAAATGCAATTAAGGGGAAGTCGGCCCTTGCCCCCCCCCACCCGGTGGACCAGTCGATGCTGGTGAGGTGCGGGAGTTGTGGTGATGGTGGTGGTGGTGGTGGTGATGGCGAGGCTGGTGGTGGTGGTGATGGCGAGGCTGGTAGGCTGGTGATGGCGAGGCTGGTGGTGGTGGTGACCACGTGGTGGCGCCACATACATACTACAAGTATTTCCTTTCATCCCTTCGGCTCACTTGTGTTCCCACCTGTGGCCTCTTCATTTCAGCGAATCTCTCCCCGTGTCAACCTTACAAGGGAGAGTAATATTACCTTCGGTATTTTGTATGTTGTGATTATGTCCCCCTGTGTTTCTGCTCTTCTGTCTGGTTGAGAGTTCCACCAAACTTGATAGTTTTCACCCTCTTACTTGTGGCACTTGTCAGTCATGGTTGTGTTGGTCTGACGTCCAGTGACAAGCCGTCTCGTCGTTCCGTCAAACGTCAAGAAAGCGACGTATTAAGTGCTCGACGTGTCTCCAGACAAGTGTTATATATTTGTCGTGTTTAAAGAACGTAAATGTGAACACCAAAATGATTACAATCCTTGTGGCAGCAACCAGTAGG
>WNGS01165751.1:21937991-21970175 GCA_020271785.1 Procambarus virginalis | reverse complement strand
CGAGGATTTTTTTTTCTAAAGATCCCGGACGTCTAAGGTGGAATATTTTTCTGTCAGTATTCTCAATAAAGCGAGGTGTTTTTATTTCAAAATATTTTAGAATTTACTGTAGATTTGCATTTTTTGGCTTATTCGTTCTCTCTCTCTCTCTCTCTCCCCTCTCTTCCTCTCTCTCTCTCTCCTCTCTCTCCTCTCTCCTCTCTCTCTCGTCTCTTCTCTCTTGTGAAAAATTGTATACATAATAAATTACAAATGTGGTACTATGAACAAGAAAAAAATTGGCCAGGGTAATATCGTGAAATAATTTCACCAGTAAAATAAATCTTATCGAATGGTTATGCACAATTTTTTTTAGGAATAATTTCGGGGTTGTTTCTACGGGTATGTTGTTTATGATGTTGGGGATTGTCTGCTGCTCTTCTGTCTGCGTCTGTCTGTGTTTCTCTCTCTCTCTGTCTGTCCGAGTTTGTCTGTCTTTTTCTACAGAGTCGTGTGCGAGAAAGATGGAAAAGAAAAGGGTTGAATAAAGATGAAGCCTTTAAATTAAGATTGCATTTTAGAGGAGTGGTGATCCATCTTTAAAGGTATAATTAAACTCCAATACCTCTTTCAGTGGCTGGGCGCCTCACTCCGCCCACCGTACTCGCTGATGACTCTATTTCCGAGGGGGCCCCTCTTCCCTAGCTCCTCCTCCTGCCCCCCAGGGCAAGCTGGGCCCCAAGTGGTGCCCCTTTGACCACCCTGGTGATGCTTCACCCTCTTCCTCCTGGTCCCTGGGGGAGGGCTGCAGACCAGGTTACCACCCCCACCTTTCCATGCCTTTTGGAGGCATGGAAAAGAGGGGAAGGGGAGGCTGGTCTTTTGTGCTCATGGTAGACTAAATAGGGGGATTAGAGATTGTCTACGAAGGAGGTCATTGAGCCTCTTGATTGTCTACGAAGGAGGTCATTGAGCCTCTTGATTGTCTACGAAGGAGGTCATTGAGCCTCTTGATTGTCTACGAAGGAGCTCATTGAGCCTCTTGATTGTCTACGAAGGAGGTCATTGAGCCTCTTGATTGTGTACGAAGGAGGTCATTGAGCCTCTTGATTGTCTACGAAGGAGGTCATTGAGCCTCTTGATTGTCTACGAAGGAGGTCATTGAGCCTCTTGATTGTCTACGAAGGAGGTCATTGAGCCTCTTGATTGTCTACGAAGGAGGTCATTGAGCCTCTTGATTGTCTACGAAGGAGGTCATTGAGCCTCTTGATTGTCTACGAAGGAGGTCATTGAGCCTCTTGATTGTCTACGAAGGAGGTCATTGGACTTATAGCTCTGTTATATCTACATTTTAAGTTGTCTTCCTCGGCCGCCTTGTTCTCTTGTGTATTCATAGTTATTCATTATCTCCTGAATATTTTGTATTTGGTGATCATGTCTCCCTGACCATTTTATCTTCCTTTGACTTAAGGCTTTGTTTTACTAGTCTTTCCTCTTTGGTCAAACAAGCAGTTCAGTTGGTCAGGTGATTTAGTGAGGATCGAACCCTCGGAAGAGATGCCTAATGGTTTCTACCTTTACATTTGCATAGCTCGAGAGCCACCTTGAGATTGGCTCATCGTATTCATCTGAAATCTACACCAGCACCAGGTGGTGGTGAGAGAGATCATCACCAGCACCAGGAGGTGGTGACAGAGATCATCACCAGCACCAGAAGGTGGTGAGAGAGATCATCACCAGCACCAGGAGGTGGTGACTCAGGTCATCACCAGCACCAGGAGGTGGTGAGAGAGATCATCACCAGCACCAGGAGGTGGTGACTCAGGTCATCACCAGCACCAGGAGGTGGTGAGAGAGATCATCACCAGCACCAGGAGGTGGTGACAGAGATCATCACCAGCACCAGGAGGTGGTGACAGATCATCACCAGCACCAGAAGGTGGTGAGAGAGATCATCACCAGCACCAGAAGGTGGTGACAGAGATCACCAGCACCAGGAGGTGGTGACAGATCATCACCAGCACCAGAAGGTGGTGACAGAGATCATCACCAGCACCAGAAGGTGGTGACAGAGATCACCAGCACCAGGAGGTGGTGAGAGAGAGCATCACCAGGAGATCATCACAACAATGTACACATGTCAATACGCACGATAAACACCGTGTATTGACACTGTCCCGGGGTTGATGTGTCTCTCACACACACTCAAGCATGACACGAGTGTCATGTGTCCCCAGGAGGCACTCGAGCCACAGCACGAGTGTCATGTGTCCTCCAGGAGCCACTTGAACCTTGTATATGTCCTCGGTGACGATCGCACTTGACGCTCCAGAGTTGGCAAACACACTCATGTATCTTGAGTGCTAGTTCACTCACTCCTGAAGTGTGAGTGCATACATCATGGCGTCCTGTCACGCGGCGCTAATTACCTGAGTCACTCAGAGTCTTCACTCTTGTCCTCTGGCGTGAATTCAGCAGCAACTGGTACAAGAAATTGCACTCATTTATTTACTTTCATTTATATATGTTAGTTCGTAAACTCTGTCGTGCCATGATCACGACGTACATGATTGTGATGGAACCCTCTGTTGGCGCTGAGTGAGCACAGGTGCACGCTTGTAGCTGGTTATCTTGAGGTTATCTTGAGATGATTTCGGGGCTTTTAGTGTCCCCGCGGCCCGGTCCTCGACCAGGCCTCCACCCCCAGGAAGCAGCCCGTGACAGCTGACTAACACCCACGTACCAATTTTACTGCTAGGTAACAGGGGCATAGGGTGAAAGAAACTCTGCCCATTGTTTCTCGCCGGCGCCCGGGATGGAACCCGGGACCACAGGATCACAAGTCCAGCGTGTTATCCGCTCGGCCGACCGGCTCCCTGGTGGGAACAGTTGGGCACTGCTCCTATAGGAGTTCTGTTATTAAGAGATGGCAGTTACGGTTTGTCCTCACAAACAATAGCCCTCAATTTGATCTTTATCGACAACTACGTCACTCCCAATTTGAGTCCTGTTTACACCTGTGGAGGGATGATGAGGTCACTCCCAGGTAGACTCCTGTGATCAGGGTGAGGTGCTGCCGGTCACTTCCAGTGAACATTATTGACAAGATGACCTGTAGCTTCTAGCAAGGTCGGCGTTCGATCCCCCGATAGTCGAAGTGGTTTGGGGGGACTGTTCCTTTACTCCGGCCTCATATAGCAGCTGCTGGTCCCTATAAACCCTTCCATGGGCTATATCGTCGCTCTGGCTTAGCACTTTCTACTGATAATTACCTTACTTTTCGAGTAGGGTCTGAGACCTGGGCACTTTTTCGCCACTATGTCGTCGCTATTCTTTAGGTAAACCTAACCAAATCTAACCAAATCTAACCAAAATATGATATAACATTTTGTACTTTACATATGGTATGAACAAGGTGTGACGTCACTATGAAATAATCTTATACTGACTCTGGTTTTATATTCTACTGGGTGTGGCAGGAGGCAGTGTGGGTGTGGCAGGAGACAGTGTGGGTGTGGCAGGAGGCAGTGTGGGTGTGGCAGGAGACAGTGTGGGTGTGGCAGGAGGCAGTGTGGGTGTGGCAGGAGGCAGTGTGGGTGTGGCAGGAGACAGTGTGGGTGTGGCAGGAGGCAGTGTGGGTGTGGCAGGAGGCAGTGTGGGTGTGGCAGGAGGCAGTGTGGGTGTGGCAGGAGGCAGTGTGGGTGTGGCAGGAGACAGTGTGGGTGTGACAGGAGACAGTGTGGGTGTGGCAGGAGACACCTGGTTGGTTGATACCTGGTTGATGGGGTTCTGGGAGTTCTTCTACTCCCCAAGCCCGGCCCGAGGCCAGGCTCGACTTGTGAGAGTTTGATCCACCAGGCTGTTGCTTGGAGCGGCCCGCAGAGCCACATACCCACCACAGCCCGGCTGATCCGGGACTTCTCTTAGGAAACAGTCCAGTTTTCTCTTGAAGATGTCCACGGTTGTTCCGGCAATATTTCTTATAGTCGCTGGGAGGACGTTGAACAACCGCGGACCTCTGATGTTTTAGAGACCTCTGACCTCTGGACCTTTAGTGACCTCTGACACCCACAGTGTGGGTGTGGCAGGAGACAGTGTGGGTGTGGCAGGAGACAGTGTGGGTGTGGCAGGAGGCAGTGTGGGTGTGGCAGGAGACAGTGTGGGTGTGGCAGGAGGCAGTGTGGGTGTGGCAGGAGGCAGTGTGGGTGTGGCAGGAGACAGTGTGGGTGTGGCAGGAGACAGTGTGGGTGTGGCAGGAGACAGTGTGGGTGTGGCAGGAGGCAGTGTGGGTGTGGCAGGAGACAGTGTGGGTGTGGCAGGAGACAGTGTGGGTGTGGCAGGAGGCAGTGTGGGTGTGGCAGGAGACAGTGTGGGTGTGGCAGGAGACAGTGTGGGTGTGGCAGGAGACAGTGTGGGTGTGGCAGGAAGCAGTGTGGGTGTGGCAGGAGACAGTGTGGGTGTGGCAGGAGGCAGTGTGGGTGTGGCAGGAGACAGTGTGGGTGTGGCAGGAGGCAGTGTGGGTGTGGCAGGAGGCAGTGTGGGTGTGGCAGGAGGCAGTGTGGGTGTGGCAGGAAGCAGTGTGGGTGTGGCAGGAGACAGTGTGGGTGTGGCAGGAAGCAGTATAGGTGTAACTAGGAACACTGTTGATGTGTGTAGAGCGAGGAGCAAGTACCGTTGGGCGAGTGAAGTTGAGGAAGCCAGCGTAGCGCGTCCATCTTGGAGTTTTATAATTAAGGAACGGGACGACCCGACACACTACAAGCTGATGGATCATCAGTCGAGTGACGCAAGAATCCGCTCCTGACGGATAGGACGCCACCGTTTTTGAAGACGACTGTATATAGGATTATATATATATAAACATATATATATATATTTTATATATATATATATATATATATATATATATATATATATATATATATATATATATATATATAATGTGTGTGAAGCCTATTAGATTCATAGAGGTTCCCTAGGCCAAGTACTAAACTGGTGCAGGAAACAGTCCACAACAGTCGGTGAACTCCTGGGTACCTATTTACAGTTAAGTGAACAGGAACATGAGATGAAAGGAAATATGCCTCTACCTCTCCTATACCTGTGTGGGAAGGCAACTCTTGACCTTTTTCCTTGTGAACCGAGAGCGCTGCAAGCCCGTGCGTATGTATGCACGTATATATGTATATGTATGTTTTTTTCCGAGCGTGAAAGACCTTTTGGGGAAAGTATATCGGAGCATATACTGTATACTGGAGCATATTTCACAGCATTATTTAGCTGTGAAATAACCTGAAGGAGTATAATAAGCTGGGACTACCGGCCTACTCATCATTACTCATCTCACACAGAAACTTACACAACAATATATTTCCAGCAGAGGCACAAATATTTAGGCCCTGGAAATCGTCTCTTGCCGCTGCCGCTGCTGCTGTGCCAACAGCTTCCTGCGTCAGCCATTCACGCTTGTGAAACATTAACGCACAAATGGTGTATTCACAAGAGGAAAAAAAACACAGGTCCATGGCCCCCCCCCCCAAAAAAAAAAACACACCAGTGGAGCGCGTATTATCCTACAAGCTTATGAAGCGAGAGGAAGTCGACTAGAGGTATATTAATGAGGCTGGTGGAGTAGTTTTTGGGTGGGAAGCATTAACACAGGTTTTAGCGGGTTCTCAAATATCCATGACCTCTCTAGTCTGGTTTATTCACGGTCTGGGTAATGGTGAGTGTGGTTGGATGTCCGAGGATTCCCTCCTCCTCCGGCCACCCACACTGTGTTGCTGTTCTGGTGTTGATGTTGTGGGGGGGAGGAGGGGGGGTTGAAGCAGAGCAACATCATCAACATCATCATCATCATCATCATCATCACAGCTTCATTCATCATTTAGCATGACCGCAACAACCTGCCCGTCTGGGCACACGGGCAAATGCTGTGGACACACATGCACCAAGTACTCACTTAATTGTGCTTGCGGGGGTTGAGCTTTGGCTCTTTGGTCCCGCCTCTCAACCGTCAATCAAGTGGTGTACACAAGTGTGTGGGGGGACACGTGAAGACGTTGTAGAGCAGGCGGGTGAAGATGTAAGTGTTTCGGAATGTGTGTGTGTGTGTGTGTGTGGTTAAACAAGCGGGTGTATGCACGTAGCGCCGTCCATTCCCCTACGGAGGCCCCCTGACCAATCTGCTTATGATGTTATTAGCCTTGTGTGTATTGCATTTAATGAGTTTTTTTTTACATTATTTGAGCATTAGTTGTTCAAATATTGCGGTGACTACGTTACGCACACGCACGCACGCACCCACGCACACACGCACGCACATACATTTGAATTGTGTTCTTTATTGATTGGCTTCTATAGAATGGCTTCTGTTAAGTATCTTTGACTTTGAGTGTCTATGTTTATTGTCTTTGTTGACATTTTGTTAAGTGTCTTTCTGTTGAGTTGTAGCTTTAGTGAGTGTGTTTTTGTTTATTGAGTGTCTTTGTTGAGTGTTCGTTGAGCTGGTGATGCAGATTCAAGTGATAGTGATGGTGGTGGTGGTGGTGATGGTAATGGTGGTGATGGTGGTGGTGGTGATGCTATTTGTGGTGCTGGTTGTGGTGCTGGAGGGTACTGGTGATATTGGTGCTTTGAGCTGGTGGTGATGGTGGTGATGGTGGTGATGGTGGTGATGCTAGAACTCATCACCACCGTCATAACCTCCCTTAGTAGACAGGGGCAGCAAATGCTGACATAAACGGAAGATAGACAGAGAGAGAAAGAGAGAGAGAGAGAGAGAGAGAGAGAGAGAGAGAGAGAGAGAGAGAGAGAGAGAGAGAGAGAGAGAGAGAGAGAGAGAGAAGCAACGACAGGTGCTTCAGATTCTCCTGTCATCGCTTCATTTATCCAGGTTCCAGATTATCCAGGTTCTCCTGGATAATGGATATTCTTGGCATTACTTCTCTATCCACAAACACTGCATCTTCACACCCATTTGGTTATGGGAGGCTTTAAAATATTTACAGTGTTACAGTGGAGGGAGTGGCGTGTAGTGACTGGTAGAACAGCATGCAGTAGAGTGGACAGGTGGTGGAGTGACTGGTCCGGTACTCAGTCTCAGGTACAGCAAGAGAAGGAGTCATGCGTGTGTGGGATGACACTCTCTGAACCACAAAAGCAATCCACTCATTTGTCGCTATCACTCATCGAGTGAAGGATAACCAGCACCGATTCATCTCCCAGTTTTTACACTCTTATCACGTGACCTTAGCGTGTCTATCTATCTATCTTTGTTTACAGTCTATCACGATCTAAGCGTGTCTATCTATCTATCTCTGTTTACAGTCTATCACGACCTTAGCGTGTCTTACCATGTAAAGAAAATGCAGCAATTTCCTCTGTTACTTTTGGTGGCTGTTGCTCCTTTTCCTGTACAACAGAGATGACAAAGGCGACCAAAGGTTTGACTTTACTAAGACTTTACTAATACCTTTACTTAGTAAGGTATTTGCTGTTATTTTCCCCGGCTTGCGTTATGTAGCTTGTTTTTTTTTTGCCTTCTACCACAGACGTGGCCACGGATTTACAATGCTAACCAGCATATACACATTTTTTCCATCCTCCGTGGACGGGAGTTGGAGATCTGTCGTGTTTTGAGGTGTTTGCGCAGCGGAAGGGTTAGTACTGTGGGCACATTGCACGAGGGCTTATCAACTGGTCTGTGTGCCTTTGGGTATCCCCGTCTCTATCCTCGTCCACACACCCCCACATTCCTATCCTCTTGTCCCCACACTCTCCCCGCCCGTCCTTTCCTCTTTCGTGCCCCCCCCCCTTCCCCTCCCACTCCAAATAACTCCCCTGCTCACCTAAGTCAACCATCTCTTTTTCCTAACCCACTTCTCCATGCCCTCTTTTCTCCTGTGTTTCCTCCCTTCTCTTTCCTAGCCTGCCCTTCCCCAGCGAGCTCCTAGGAGTACCTAGTAGCAGCAGCAGCAGCAGCAGAAGCAGCAGCAGCAGCAGCAGCAGCAGCAGCAGCAGAAGCAGCAGCAGAGAGCAGCAGCAGCAGAAGCAGCAGCAGCAGAAGCAGCAGCAGCAGCAGCAGCAGAAGCAGCAGCAGCAGCAGCAGCAGCAGCAGAAGCAGCAGCAGCAGCAGCAGCAGAAGCAGCAGAAGCAGCAGCAGCAGCAGCAGAAGCAGCAGCAGCAGCAGCAGCAGAAGCAGCAGCAGCAGCAGCAGCAGCAGCAGCAGAAGAAGAAGACACGAGACTGGGGCTCTCATCGCCTCAGTCATCTGCCCCGGCGGACTGGCTCAAACAATAAGGCCAAGACAGGAAGATTACCGTGACTGCAAAGAAAGGGAGAGAGAGGATATTGGATAATGAGAGTGGCTGGGAGGTGAGGTGGGGTGTGGCTTACGCCCAGGTCGTCCAGCCGAGCCTCGAGCCTCACGCGAACTCCTCATCCATCCCAGGCTAGGCTTTACCTTCCGCCAATTCCTCAATTACCTTCGCTTCTGTCCTGGGGGATAGAGCAGGGAGGCACGGGAGGGTGGAAGCTTGTTCGTCTTTATTTTTCTCAAGTTCTTTTGACCTCTTACTGATTTTTTTTGCTATCTCCATTTGTTGCTTGTTCGTCTCTCTTGTCTCTGCTTAACTGTAAAAAAAAAACGTGATATATAGAAAAATGTGAAATGTATAAGAACGTGAAATATAGGAATATAGTGAAATATATGTTGTCAATTTTGCATTCGTACACAAGATTTTTGTTTCTTTCGAAATTTGTCTATTTTTTTTTTTTTTTTTGCTATTTCGTGTATGTTATACTTTTCATGTATTTACGCCGTTGTATACGTTACGTCATGTTGTATTTTTCTTGTATTTTTCTTTCTTCTTGTTTCTCTTCCCTGTTATTTCTCTTCTTTTCCTCTTTGTTGTTCCTCTTCTTTGTTATTTCTGTTTTTTTTTATTTCTCTACTTTATTTCCCTTCTCAGTGATTTAACCACAAGTCTTTCTAGTTTATATTTCTTCTTTATTTTCCCAACATTGTCTGTTTGTGCCTCTTCCTTCGTTTATCGAGTCGTTGTTGTTTGTTTCATATGTTAATATTGGTCAATTATTTTTGTTTGTGTTAATATTCCTTTATTTCCTATTTGTCCTGGTTTTTTTTTATTTTCCTTTGCTATACTGGCATGTGCATTGTGACGTCATAGTGACGTCACACACACATCGTGTAGGCCACACCTTGCGTTGATCTCGGGGATCAATGTCCCCGCGGTCCGGTCTCTGACTAGGCCTCCTGGTTGATGGTCTGATCTAAAATGCAAGAGTTTATCTGTTATTTTTATTCAGGTTAGGTTTAATTTAGAGGCTGGGTTGGTAGAATTTTTTTTCTATTTTGTCAATAGATAAACAATGCAAGTTTAAATTTAGACAGAACTAAATTAGCATAACTGAGTTAACCTATATTAAAGAATTTTTTTAACCCTGTCCAGGGTTTTTAAACTAAAAAAAAACGGTAAATGGGTCGCTAGCACGCCATCTTTGGTCAGGTCAGGTCAGGTCAGGTCAGGTCAGGTCAGGTCAGGTAGGTCAGGTCAGGTGAGGAGGAGAAAGTGCTAAGCCATGATGGTTGTATTGCATTTGCAAGGGACATGAGGGGGCAGAGATATCAGGATAGGATACTAGCTGGGATATGTGGATGGAATAGAAGCTGATTGACCAGACCACGAACCAAAAGGCCGGATCAGAGACCGGGCCGCGTGGACGTTGATCCTCAGAAACAACGAAATGGTAAAATAACTGAAAGCTGTATGAGGACAGTATAGGCGCTGGGATATGAGGACAGACTGAAGGAATGGTTATTTTGAGATGATTTCGGGGCTTAGCGTCTTCGCGGCCCGGTCGTCGACCAGGCCCAACCATTTAAACCATCGGGGATCGAACGCCAACCTGCAAGAAGTGGGGGAGATCATCGCTCTACCGACCAGTCCAAGTGGATGGAGAATTTCATCGGCGTTGAATTTGTTGCAACAAATTGCTAGTGAAGAGAGCAGAGAGTTGCGGCTGGCTTCGGGGAGCCGCTCCATCAGTCCTGTGTCACACCAAGTGATTCGTTAAGTCTTTTTTAATTAAGCAGCGTCTTCATTAACAGATGTTGGGGCTCCACTCCAATTATGGTTCAGAGGAGGGAGGGGGGAGTGATCGTGGGGGGTGGTTATGGGGGGGGGAGGGGAGGTGTGTTGATGGAGTTGGTGTGGTGGGTGTATGAGGGTGGGGGTGATGGTGGAGACTGCTCGGACACGGAGAGGGTGGAGGGGGGGGTGGGGGTTTCAAAAGTTGACCAAACCGGAACTCAACTGAGGTCTCTGGGAGGCCTCAGTTCCAGTTACCAACTGGTTAAGTTCGTGTGTGTGATGCACCTGTTTTTTTTTATAAGGTTCGAATCCTTCACGAAAATGAGTTCTTTGGTTATACATAAAATATGCGAACAAGCTTGAATGGTCCCTAAGCCAATATGCAACCGAAAACTCCTCACCCCAGATGGTTTCGAACCCAGACAGCTAGGACTCCATGCACTTTCGCGTATCCGGTCCTTTAACCGCTAGACCACACTGTTTAAAAAAGGATTGGAACTCGTCAGACCCTTAACCCAATCCTCGACAGCACTCGGTGGTTAATTTTTGTGGACAAGTGTTTCATCGAATCACCTTAAATGTTGGGGACCCGTAATTAACACAAATGCAAACAAGCTTACTCACGTGGCTCCCAACACGTGAGGTGATTTAATGAAATACTTGTCCCAAAATTTTACCAAAAAGTGCTGTCGGGAATTGGGTTAAGGGTCTGATGACTTCCAATCCTTTTGAACAATCAGTGTGGTCTAGTGGTTAAAGTACTGGATACGCTAAGGTGCAGGAAGTCCAGGCTGTCTGGGTTCGAATCCTTCAGGGGTGAGACGTTTTCGGTTATATATATATATATATATATATATTATATATATATATATATATATATATATATATATATATATATATATATATATATATGATAATAAATTCTTAATTACCATATATGAATTACTAATTACAACTTAAATAACAATTATCACTTAAATGTATGTATGAAATAAAGTATTTACCTTTGCGTTGAGAAATTTCACAGTATTGCTCACTATTACAAGTGGGTAAAAGTAGGTGGGAGAAGTGTGAGTGGTTTTATGGGGTTTAAATTAGAGAGGACTGCCTTGACAGCTTCAAGTCCTTAAGTTATTTTAAGTATTTCCTTCTAAGGAGATGGAATTTTAAGCAGTTCAATAATGTAATGAATTGGGTTATTGTGGATGGTGGTTATTGTATCGTGCAGGTGGTTTGGGCTGCTGGTGTTGAGTCACGAGGGAGAGGAAGAGAGCAAAATTTTAAAATTTAAAATTTTGCCCCGAGGGGCGAGTTTATTGGGCAGCGCCACTCATCCTGTGAGTGGACATACCGCCATAGCAGAACGTACAGCACTCCCCAATAGGAAGAAAACCCGCTGGGTTGTTCATCCTGAGAGAGAGAGAGAGAGAGAGAGAGAGAGAGAGAGAGAGAGAGAGAGAGAGAGAGAGAGAGAGAGAGAGAGAGAGCATACGACTGATCAACAGAAGGCAGTGTACACACACATCCTTCTATCTTCAGGATATGTTCAGTAACTTACGACCTCTAATAGGCTTTTTCTCCCTATTCCAGGTAAGCCACAATGTCTCCACCAACACCCACAGAGGAACACAAGGTAAGCACCCTCAACCGTTCTCGTCATTTTAACCACTCCGTAAAAAATGCAGCGGTTATGCCTATAACCAAACACACGCTCGAATCTCATCAGCCTGCCTGACTTACCGAGGGCCCTGACCTATAGAAAACATCACTATTATGATGCTTTAATTTTGACTACACCGTCGCATTTTTAACGAATTGGTTGATTCCGTAAATAAGACGACGTTTTAGCTGTGAGGACGGGTGTCTTTTTAAGTCTTAAGAGCAGATCAACGTGCGTCAGATATGCCATAGTTTGAGACAAACCTAAGACTCAACCAATCATCTCTACGGTTGAGATTGGGTAAGTTTACAATTTGGCCACAAGCCAATTCAGCACCTTTTTTCGAGGTGATACCCTGTAATTATCTCCTATTTATCCCCTATTATAATTGCTTCCCAATTACGTGGCGTCGTTCGTCTTTATTTCCAGAATTAGTTATCTATTGGAGAAATTATTTCCCGGAATAGAAGCGCTTGTTGCTTTTATTAATAGTTTCATTGTATAATTGTCGTGGTGAATTCAGAATTACCCCTTCCATCAGCTAAAATTCCCTTTTCCGTTAGGTAAAACTTTCGTTTCCGTTAACTAAATATTTCCTTTTCGTCAGCAAAAAATCCACGTTCCATCAGCTAAAATTCCCCATTCCATTAGCTAAAATTTCCCTATTCCATCAGCTAAAATTTCCCCATTCCATCAGCTAAAATTCCGTATTTAATCAGCTAAAATTCTGTGTTCCATCAGCTAAAATTCCGTGTTAAATCAGCTGAATTTCCGTGTTGAACAGCTAAATTTCCGTGTTCCATCAGCTAAAATTCAATGTTAAATCAGCTAAATTTCCGTGTTAAATCAGCTAAATTTCCGTGTTCCATCAGCTAAAAATTCAAATCCTCTTCCATCAGTTAAAAATTACATTTTCCATTAGCTACAATTTCCCGTTTTATCAGCTAACAATTTCCCCTGTTCCATCAGCTAAAAGTTCCCATTCCACCTACTAAAATTCGACGCACTCTGAAAGCTCAAATATCTTGGAATGGAGAGCAACAGCCTAGCGTCGGTTGCCTATTGCTAAACCAACACGCAGAGTTAATCAACAATTGCAACGCTTGTTGGTCTAGTTTGCAACAATTGAATACCTATGTTATGTCAGGTGTGTGTGTGTGTGTGTGTGTCTTTGACAGGTTATATACCTGCGTTGTAGCAGGTGTGGGAGCGGTGGTGTGAAAATACTATATACAGTCAACTGATGGGTTAAATTCGCGAGGCTTGTATGTTGTATAATATTTGGGAGGAGTCGATAGAGGTTGTTTTGAGCAAGCGAGACATGGTGAACAAGTCCTTGTGTCCGGTTTCACAGTTTGTGTGTGGACGGGTGTTCAGTGTGTGATGTAGGGTTCCTGGCTAGCGCATCCATCTGGATGTGGGTAGGTGGGTGGATGTGGATGTGGGTAGGTGGGTGGATGTGGATGTGGGTAGGTGGGTGGATGTGGATGTGGGTAGGTGGGTGGATGTGGATGTGGGTAGGTGGGTGGATGTGGGTAGGTGGGTGGGTGTGGATGTGGGTAGGTGGGTGGATGTGGGTAGGTGGGTGGGTGTGGATGTGGGTAGGTGGGTGGGTGTGGATGTGGGTAGGTGGGTGGGTGTGGATGTGGGTGGGTGGGTGCACAGTAGGTCTATGGATGAGCATTAGTGTATTTCTTCACCTAGTTGTGCTTGCGGGGGTTGAGCTCTGCTCTTTCGGCCCGCCTCTTAACTTTCAATGAATCAACTGTTACTAACTAGTAACTAATTTTATCCCCCCCGCCACACACAGGAAGCAGCCCGTAACAGCTAACTCCAGGTACCTATTTACTGCTAGGTAACAAGGACATCAGGGTGAAAGAAACTCTGCCAATTGTTTCTCGCCGGCGCCGGGAATCGAACCTCGGACCACAGGATTGCGTGTCCAGCGTGCTGTCCGCTCAGCCACCAGCCCCTTTGTGTGAGTGTGTGTGTACACACTCAGTTGTACTCACCTAGTTGTGCTTGCGGGGGTTGAGCTCTGGCTCTTTGATCTCGCCTCTCAGCTGTCAATCAACTAATGTACAGGTTCCTGAGCCTACTGGGCTCTGTCATATCTACACTTGAAAATGTGAATGGGGTCAGCGTCCACCACATCACTGCCTAATGCATTCCACCTGTTAACTACTCTGACACTGAAAATGTTCTTTCTGACGTCTCTGTGGCTCATTTGGGTACTCAGTTTCCACCTGTGTCCCCTTGTTTGCGTCCCCACCCGTGTTAAACAGTTTATCCTTATCTACCCTGTCAATTCCTCTGAGAATTTTGTAAGTAGTGATCATGTCTCCCCTTACTCTTCTTCCAGTGTCGTGAGGTGCATTTCCTGCAGCCTTTCCTCGTAACTCATGCCTCTTAGTTCTGGGACTAGCCTACAGCATACCTCTGAGCTTTTCCAGCTTTGTCTTGTGCTTGACAAGGTCCGGGCTCCAGTGTGTGTGCGTGCGTGCGTGCGTGTGTTGGGTGTGTGTGTGGTGTGTGTTTATAAATACACACCTGTGTGATAAAATCCATAAGGGCCGTGATGACGGTTCGAACCTACGTCGAGAGGATCCCAGACGCGCCTCAATCATTTCATTATTGTTCATTTGATGCATCGCGCTATTGTGGTTGTGTGTGTAACACCTATATGTATTGGGACACATAATATATGTATATATATATATATATATATATATATATATATATATATATATATATATATATATATATTATATACAGTATATATATATCTTTCTTTCTATGGTTAATCTGCACCATCGTGATCCTCATGCCCTTGTCTCTCTACCCTCTCCCTTCTCCCCTCTCTCACCTCTTCCATCATCATCTCTCTCTCTCTCTCTCATCTTGTCCAGTTTGTTGGTATTTCTTCCCTCAATTATTCTGCCCCCCTATTCTTCCCTTCCCTCCCCTCCCCCCTCTCATGTCTCCATCCCTTCCTCTCCCCTTCCTTCCCTCCCCCCCCCTTCTCATGGCATCAACAGCTCTAGCAGCTCAACAAAATGTTGCAAACCAAGAGAGCCAAACACAATTGATCTCCTCCGTGTCTCTAGGCTCCCAGCCACCCCTGTACTGCAAGGGCCGGCACCCGGTACAGTTACATAGGCACTCTCGTCTCTAATGACTCTGTCGCTTAACCGGCTCCTCTCCCGGCGCCCTCAATTGGCTGTCTGTGAGGGGCTTAAGGTCGCTTTTCTAGTGAGATTGACAGGCGGGAGGAACCTTCGTAGCGACAGATCGGACTTGTATGTGTTTGTCTTGCTCGCTCTCTCCCATTGCCACTCCGTACAAAATGTAGCGGTTTAGCTTAACCAGAAACGTCAAAATCTATAAGCTACTCCTGACCTACTGGAGATCGATTCTCATTAGTCCCCATGATCTCAATCCCATGATCCCAATCCCCATGATTGGGAGCCGGTCGGCCGAGCGGACAGCACACTGGACTTGTGATCCTGTGGTCCTGGGTTCGATCCCAGGCGCCGGCGAGAAACAATGGGCAGAGTTTCTTTCACCCTATGCCCCTGTCACCTAGCAGTAAAATAGGTACCTGGGTGTTAGTCAGCTGTCACGGGCTGCTTCCTGGGGTGGAGGCCTGGTCGAGGACCGGGCCGCGGGGACACTAAAAAAAAGCCCTGAAATCATCTCAAGATAACCTCAAGATGATGCGTCAGTATCGCGGTGCTGTTTCAATTATTCAACCACCGCAATTTTTACGTAGTCGATTGCGTCGAAAATATAGAGCTCTCAAGTTGGATGATTCTATATTCCGCGTCTTCCGGACAGGTGACACAATTTGTACGTTAAAAATGCGACGTAACCTTTCTCCTTTCCTATCTTTCTCCTTTCCTATCTTTCTCCTTTCCTATCTTTCTCCTTTCCTATCTTTCTCCTTTCCTATCTTTCTCCTTTCCTATCTTTCTCCTTTCCTATCTTTCTCCTTCCTATCTTTCTCCTTTCCTATCTTTCTCCTTTCCTATCTTTCTCCTTTCCTATCTTTCTCCTTTCCTATCTTTCTCCTTTCTATCTTTCACCTTTCCTATCTTACACCTTTCCTATCTTTCACTTTCCTATCTTACACCTTTCCTATCTTTCTCCTTTCCTATCTTTCACCTTTCCTACGTATCTCGTTGTATTGGTATGCGTCTAGGGACCAATGTGTGTGTTGCTGTGAATGAAAGGTGAGGCTCTCAGCCTCCACTTCACCTCCTTCACTTCCTATCACAATTGTAAACAAACGCACGTGCTCGCTCCATGCGCATCACCAATGTAAACACGCGCATGCCAGGATGCCTTTGTGTACCTGGATTATGCCTGGCCTGGGTTCTGAGAGTCGTCCACTGGGATGGGTGAGTTTGTGGGGTCCTGCAGCATAGTAGTCTGCGTCCTCGGTTCACACCCTATAGGGACCCGGATTCAGTCCCTCCCAGGCAGGACAGAAACAGTTGGACATGTTTCCTTTTACCGGATGCCTCTGTTCACCTTGCAGTAACTAAGGTGTCCGTGTGTTAGGAAGCTGTTGTGGGCTGCAACCTGTGGAACGTCAAAATTTTTGGCCTGGGGTGTGTGTATTCACCTATTTGTACTCATCTATTTGTGCCGGCGGGGGTTGAGCTTTGGCTCTTTGGTCCCGCCTCTCAACTGTCAATCAACTGGTGTACAGATTCCTGAGCCTACTGGGCTCTATCATATCTACATTTGAAACTGTGTATGGAGTCAGCCTCCACCACATCACTGCCTAATGCATTCCATCAGTTAACTACTCTGACACTGAAAAAGTTCCTTCTAATGTCCCTGTGGCTCATGTGGGTACTCAGTTTCCACCTGTGTCCCCTTGTTCGCGTACCACCAGTGTTGAATAGTTTATCCTTGTTTACCCGGTCGATTCCCCTGAGTATTTTGTAGGTTGTGATCATGTCTCCCCTTTCTCTTCTGTGTGTGTGTATTTCTGTTTTAGGTACTCACCTGGTTGTGCATGCATGGGTTGAGGTACGGCTCTTGGGCTTCATCTTAATACAACAGCAAGAAATCGTAGGATAACATGAGATCTTAAGATAAAAGCGAGAGATCTTAGTACAACAGCAAGCCATCATAAGATAACAGGAAGATATCATAAGATAACAACAGTGGTATAAAATCAGCAACTAAACCTGTTACTTCTTCTCTGTTTTGTTTATCATCTTTTCTCCCGTTTCTCTCGCTCCTTATCTTCACCTGCTTCTCCTCCACATCCTTCCTGACCTCCTCCTCCTCCTCCTTCCCTATTCCTGTATTTCCTTTCAGTAGGGGGGGGGCTTCACAGGTGCCTTCGAGCAGGTTTGAAGCCGAGGGTGGGAATGATTGAGTGGAGGAATGGTGAGCTGGGAGGAGGGATGGGGAGCCCGGAGATGGTTACCTGTTTTAAGAGATGAAGTTGGGAGGATGCTGTCTGGCCAGATGACAGGATGCTGTCTGGCCAGATGAGAGGATGCTGTCTAGCCAGATGAGAGGATGCTGTCTAGCCAGATGAGAGGATTGCTGTCTAGGAAGATGAGAGGATGCTGTCTGGCCAGAATGAGAGGATGCTGTCTGGCCAGATGAGAGGATGCTGGTCTAGCCAGATGAGAGGATGCTGTCTAGCCAGATGAGAGGATGCCTGTCTGGCCAGATGAGAGGATGCTGTCTAGCCAGATGAGAGGATGCTGTCTGGCANCTCTCTCTCTCTCTCTCTCTCCTGATCTCTTATCTATTTCATGATTTATGTTTCAAGTACATACAAATATACTTCAACAAGAAATATGTACTTGTTTGAAGTATATGCTACATGTTTGAAGATCTGTTTCGTGATTTTGTTTGATGTATATACCTCGTTGGTGAGTCCAGGTGGAAGTTGTAGCCAAGATAGTAAGAGAGCCTTCATATAGTTGCATCACTTCACTATACTGTATACTGTTCCAAGGTGAGTTAGCTGGTTGAGTAATATTTTTTAGATCACACGGCCGTGGCGCCAACACTGACTGAGCGTCTTATGTTGTAGGTGCCGTCTTGTAGTTTGCCTACGAAGTTGAAGTCAGGTGAGAAACCGGTGAGAAAACTTGTCATGAGACTAAGCATCATAACCAAATAATAGTATACATGGCACTTTTGTGGAGTATATGTGCAAGATCCGTACCATTCGCCTGGGCTCTAGGAGACTCGAACCGTTGACCCCAGGCGTGTGAGGCCGATGCTCTATCGACCGGGCTATTGAGTAGTGTTAATAAGAAAAGTAAGAAGGTCGTAGAACTCTCGGGTGGCCTGAAGTGACTCTTAAAATGTCAAGAGACTCTATAAGACTCTACTCTAAATTGGGTGTCTCAGTCCTCTCTCCCTGAACTGCCTACATACAACCTTTCTCCCCAAACTCCCCACCTACTCCACCACATACTTCCCCATCCCCCCTCTCCCTCACCCCCACTTAGACTCTAACTCTCCCCCATTCTTCTGTTGCCATAATCACCCGCTGTAGGCCTATCTCTCTCTCTATCTCCCTTTTCCTCTTATTTTTTTCTCTCTGTCCTGATAATTACAGACCGACTTTCTATAATTTGATTTTACCGTCGCCTCGGCCACATGAATCATATTTAGGACCAAGTCTACAACACCGCTTTAACGAAGTGTTCCGCGACTCGTCTGGATACGAGGGAGAAGCGTCAGTGATAAGCTGTCATTCTGACCGGTTTGGCTGAGTATCTTTCACGTCGTGATCATGTTTCCTGTGATTCTTGGCTCCTGCGGTGACATTAAGCCCGTCGATGTTACGTCTTAATGGTTCAAGCCAGTAAGCTCCAGGACCAGTCTGGTGGCACGCCTTCGGAAAGGTGAGGACTCCACTCCAGAGCTGCATACTTAGTTTGTGGTATAACATACGTGGTTTACACCACTGATGTTTTGTGATCTACATGTACCACACTGGATAAGCTTGGTGGATCAACACACATCTTAAGACGTTGTTCTTAAGGCTGCAGCTATAGTACTTTACTCATTATGACAATCAACATATCTTTGGCTAATACCTGTTGCTCTTTAGGGTGCATTTACAAGTGTTGAACTCTAGTAGCCATTTGCCGGACACTTCATTCAGTATATTGATGCGTCTCCTTGCAGCTGTTTCATGTGTTCTCGACACGTGTGAATTAATCGCACACAAGAGGCTGTATACACCTGTAAACACAGTAGGCCTAAGAACTCTTACACCTGTAAACGCAGTAGGCCTAAGAACTCTTACACCTGTAAACACAGTAGGCCTAAGAACTCTTACACCTGTAAACACAGTAGGCCTAAGAACTCTTACACCTGTAAACACAGTAGGCCTAAGAACTCTTACACCTGTAAACACAGTAGGCCTAAGAACTCTTACACCTGTAAACACAGTAGGCCTAAGAACTCTTGATGCACTAGAGCAGCGTAAGACGGGAATATCTGGTGATTCGGCGGCTCCAACAGCCGGATTGATCACGCCAGAGACCGTGTGGTATTAGAGTTACAGAGGCCGCGGCGATGCCGGAGACGATATGATAGACGGCTGTTGACAGGAGGGAGGAAGATAGTGGCGGGCGGTGAAGATAGCAATAACCTCCAGATGTCATATGTAGTGATTGTGTAAGCCCACACACACACTTGGGCTGGACGGTAGAGCGACGGTCTCGTTTCCTACAGGTCTGCGTTCAATCCCCGACCGCCCAAGAGGTTGGGCAAAATTCCTTTCCCCCATTCCATCCCAAATCCGTATCCTGATCCTTTCCGAGTGCTATATAGTCGTAATGGCTTGGCGCTTTCACTTGATAGTTCCCCCACCCCCCTGAGTAATATTACGACTGCCTCGGCTCCGCCTCCACCCTCTTCATACAGTTATGGCCGACAATTATAATATCAAGGGTTTTTAGCGGTCCACTACGGGCTCACCATAGCCCGTGCTACTTGGAACTTTTTGTTCCTAGTGGCTGAATCTTAAACAATAACAACAACAGCGGGCATTCAATTCCTCTCTACACCCAACCACTTGAGGTGGTCGGTAGAGCGACGGTCTCGCTTCGTGCAGGTCGGCGTTCAATCCCCGATCGGCCAAGTGCTCCGGCACTATTCCTTTCCCTTGTCCCATCCCAATCCTTTTCTTGACCCCTTCCTAGTGATATATAGTCATCGTGGCTTGGTGCTTTCTCCTGATAGTTCCATTCCCTTCCACCCCCTCCCCCCTTCCCTCCCGAGAAATGAAAGTACTCATTGTAACTATTTAGTGTAAAGTACCAATATATAGTGATGACTCATCAGAAAGTTGACTTTTTGTAATTTAGTTTTTTATAGAATTCGGAAAAAATATACATTCCTAGGCCCAGTATAGCACATATATGTACTGTATTAGGCCTAAAATAGCTTGTATTAAGCCTAGGATTCTTAGAAGAGGTTAGGTTAGGTTCTTTATTAATGTTGCTGTTAAAAAAAATCCAATTTGTCCAACTTCAATAATATAAAAGTTAATATTTTGGTGTCCACAGGTACATATTGGTATTCTCCAGCGAGTATTTTGTATGTTGTGATCATGTCTCCGGTGTTTCTGATTTCTGTTTGGGTCAGCTTTGTATTTTTGTGTTGTAACTAGATAAAGATTCCACATTGTCATAATGGCTTGACGCTTTCTAGCGATAATTGCCTTCTCTTTCACGCTGGTGCTGCATATTCCAGAAGTGGTCTGACGTGTGGACGTTCAACATTCAGTTGACGAGTCTTCCTTCACCGCTTCTCGTCCTACTTCATTTTAATTCTTAAACTCTGTGGCACAATAAAAACTTTGTGTAGTTAAGGACACTTTGTGTACTTAAGGACACGCTGTGTACTTAAGGACACCTTGTGTACTTAAGGACACCTTGTGTACTTAAGGACACGCTGTGTACTTAAGGACACTTTGTGTACTTAAGGACACGCTGTGTACTTAAGGACACTTTGTGTACTTAAGGACACGCTGTGTACTTAAGGACACTTTGTGTACTTAAGGACACGCTGTGTACTTAAGGACACTTTGTGTACTTAAGGACACGCTGTGTACTTAAGACAATTTGTGTACTTAAGGACACGCTGTGTACTTAAGGACACGCTGTGTACTTAAGGACACCTGTGTACTTAAGGACACTTTGTGTACTTAAGGACACTTTGTGTACTTAAGGACACTTTGTGTACTTAAGGACACGCTGTGTACTTAAGGACACTTTGTGTACTTAAGGACACGCTGTGTACTTAGGGACACGCTGTGTACTTAAGGACACCTTGTGTACTTAAGAACACTTTGCGTACTTAAGGACACTTTGTGTACTTAACATTTTGTGTACTTAAGAACACTTTGTCACCTTAAGTACACTTTACACACTCGCGACTTTACTACATATGCATTTTATGTGACAACTATTCCAGCACAATACCATGTTTTTTCTGTTTATTTTATTAGTAAAACAATATTATTATATCATTCACACCAAGTTGTCTGTCCCTGTCATTACTGTCAATTCCCCTGTCAAGCTTGCGTGTTGAGCTTCAGCTCCTGGGGTCATTCTGTCTGACTGTCGGTCAACTAATGCAATAATTCGTGACATGCAATATTATTGCATGTCAGATATTAAAGGGTTAGGACGAGGGAGGTGGGGAGGGGAGGGAGGGAATGGTGCCCAACCACTTGTGGACGGTCGGGAATTGAACGCCGACCTGCATGGGGCCCGCCGGTAGAGCCCAGTAGAGAGGTTGAGAAGGTGATTATCATGAGAACTGACCCATCAGAATGGAGGCTAAGCTTAACAGATTAAGACCTCTCAGCGTAATCGTATTCTCAATATATTTGTGGATTTTCATTTTCTGTACACTTCTCTGCCTCTGACGATGCTATGCTGGACTTAACGAAAGGGTTCAAGGCTAATTGTAGGTGTAAAATGAACTTTGCAGAGTTAATTTTTCAACTTCATTCCGAAGTTAGGAAAAACGTTAGAAATATAGAGATGATTTGTGACAAAATCATTACTCAAATCATTATTTTTTGAGGATAATGAATGATGATATATATATATATATATATATATATATATATATATATATATATATATTATATATATATATATATATATATAGTGATAGCATGACGTGTTGGAGGGAGAGAACATGTTAGGCAACCAAAGTCGCCACCATAAACCACCTCCCTCCACCTCTCCCCTATCGCTTTGACACATCCAGTGGAACCACCACCTCTATAATTTGTGATTATAGGTTATATACCTGTAGCAGATTATCATAGATTGTAGCCATAGGTCATCATTAGAGGCGATAATTATACTCTCTAAACCCCCCCCCCCAACCCCCCACACCCCATGACTTTTTTTCTCTTTCTCTGTTCTTAAGCACTAGTATAATTTTTGAAAGACGTCTCCGATCGTAATGATGTTATTTCTTATATATAATTCTTGAGAAACATCTTGGACCAGGCCCGAGGGGGTTATGGGGGGGCCGTTCTCACAGGCTGCTATGCTGAGTAACTCAATTAACAATTTGACTGTCATGCATTATCGTATTAAATTATAAAGTTGGGATCAAAACACCCTCCCCCCCCTACCCCCCATTCCGAGCCTAGGCAGTCTTGGGCCGCTCGTTTCGTATCTATAAATATAGACTCTGAAATTGCTAGCAAGTTAAATAGGGCTAATTGAATCGGCCAGCGTGTTCCCTGAAATTAGATTACAACTTGCAATAACTCTGACTTAATTAATTTGTATCTGACTTATTCAATCTGTACACGATTTGTTGAGCATGTCTGAAAACTTATTAAATACATAGTCGAGATATTTCCCATGCATTTTTGCTTCTTATTTCTGTATGTATACATTTTTTGTAAATTAATTTTTGTATGATATGATTAATACATATGGTGTTTTGTAAACATTTCTTCAAAATTATTATTTTTTTTTATATTTCGTTCGTCTCTTGTCATTCTCTGCGACAGTCCCACTATTCTGGTGATATTGTGTAACGTGAGTAATGAGTAGTTTGTGTAACAGAGTAACGAAATAGTTTGTGTAAGGAGAGTAACAAGTATTCTTGCTTTTCCTTCAAATATGATTGATGCATTAATTGCTGCCAAACAGGTTTGACGGCCACTGTGCTCACTGCAGTGTTCTGGAAATATTATTTTTGGTAAGAACGTGATTTTTTTTATCCACTTGATAAATTGGCTCACGTATTTGTTGATGTATTTTGGTATTGATATATTTTGGTATTTGTTGATGTATTTGGTATTTGTTGATGTAATTTGGTATTTGTTGATGTATTTTGGTATTTGTTGATGTATTTGGTATTTGTTGATGTGTTGATGTGTTTGAAATTTTCTCTTCTGGCTCATTGATAATGTATATGAAGATTCTAGTGGTGATCTTGATGGTGATTGTGATGATGATGATGATGATGATGATGATGTAGGTGATGGTTGATTGTGATGATGTTTATAATGGCCATGTTTGGTTATTAGTGATGACAGGGTTATGGTGGTGGTGGCAGTGGAGTTCATTGGTGGTGATGGATATAGGGATGATGATTTTAATGGTGATGATTGATGGTGATTGGTTATATGGGCTGATAGTGGAAGAGGAGAAGGGAGGGGGGGCGGGGGTAGATGGCAACTTCCGTTACTTTTGGGCCTTCAAACAGTATTAACGCTCGTCGCCGCAATATTTTATCCAGTTTTATGCATTTTATCCATTTTATCCAATATTTATATTCTCCGACGCGATCTTCCTTTTTCCCAAAAAATTCAATTTCTGCGTCGGGAGTCTGTCGTTCATGCCTCCCGAACCCCGACCTCGCTAAATCCAATGCCTCGCCCGAACGCGGAATCAAATCGGAGGCGACTCGCTCTGCGACACAGCAGCGACTGGGAGAGAAGGATGAAGGAGATTCGAGTGTGGGAGTCCGGTACATCTGGGAGGGGTCACTTAAGGACACCGGCGGTGGATGTAACGGGTGTGAGAGAGAGAGGGGAAGGGTGGGATGGGTTAAGGGGAAGGGGGGCTTCCTTACCCCTCTTATGTCCAGTCTCTTAATGGGTCCCCTTGGCACAATAGGGACATCATTCCCCGAGGCCGCGTCCCTCCGTCCATAGTGCCGCAATTACATACCGATGGACACTATACGTTATTGATTACCGTACTGTCCTAACCATCTGACCGGCCCCGCGGGCCGACATTCGCCTCTCCGGCCAGCGGACAGAAGGCCGGTTATGACGCCTTCTGGTGGTTACGAGGGAGGACTCGTGTGAGAGAGCAAATGGACATTATATTAGTAAGTTGTATATTGGTTCCATCCGGCCCTCCCAGACGGCTATCTTTTGGTGTCAGGCCGGCTACACTGGCACCAGCTGGCTACATTGACACCAGCTGGGAATACTGACACCAACTGTGAACTCCTACGCACAGACAACCGTAGGAGGCTGACATTCGGGAGCTGACACCAGTAATCAACATTCAGATGAATTGGGCTTCGAGCATACAACTTTTTCATGGTCCTCCATTGACCCAGAGGGAAGATGTAAGACCTGGCGGACAGCTAGGAGCCGGAGTTAGGCCATGTGAGCAACACAAGCTTGTTCGCATTTCTGTTGCTCACGTGGCCCCATAAAATGAGGTGATTTGATGAAATAACTATGCCCAAGCTTTCCACGAAGTGCCGTCGGGACGATGGGAGAAATAGCCTTGGCTACCATCGTTTTTTGTACGATGGTAGAAGTGAGTCACTTCTGGGGTGTGGAGTTTGAATATATACATATATATATATATATATATATATATATATATATATATATATATATATATATATATATATATATATATATATATATTACCGTTGTGATGATGATGGTAATGATGATATATACACACAATTCAAAAAGTTGTAGAGCATAAAATTCAAAAAGTGGGAGGTGGTGGAAGACAATATCCACGCACATACCTGAGGTCCAAAATGGGTCCCTCAGATGCCATCTATTCTCTTCACCGAGGCTGAGGGTCCTCACATATCCAGCCACGAGGAAGCGGAAGATGGAACTGTTGGACGTATGGAAGAAGATGGAACTTTTGGGGAGAATAACTGAGGAAAAAAAACACGAGGGTAAGATTAAGGATCACGACGGATGAAGGCAGGGTTATTGACGTAGGGAGGGGGGGGAGGGGTCAAGGGTTATTAATAATAGGCTTTAAGTGAACAAATCCACAAGGGCCGTGACGGGGATTCGAACCTGCGTCCGGGAGCATCCCAGACACTGCCTTAATCGACTGAGCTACGACAGGGTAAAAAGAGTTGAAACCGAAGTTCTTAAATAGGCTTTAAATTTTTAAATCTAATTAAATAGGCTTTAATTTTTGGCTAGTAAATCGATTCCATGAAGAATGCAATGTATTAGGCTAGACAACGGGTCGTAAGGATCCAAAGTAATATGTTTGATTCATAATAATAATAATAACAAGTCGTGTAGAGGTAGTCCCCGTACCTCGTGTTGTATGTTGTACCTTCACTACGCACCCTAGAGTGACTGGAGGGAGGGAGGGAGCAGGAGAGCCGCCGTGGAGGGAGGGAGGGAGCAGGAGAGCCGCCGTGGAGGGAGGGAGGGAGCAGGAGAGCCACCGTGGAGGGAGGGAGGGAGCAGGAGAGCCGCCGTGGAGGGAGGGAGGGAGCAGGAGAGCCGCCGTGGAGGGAGGGAGGGAGCAGGAGAGCCGCCGTGGAGGGAGGGAGGGAGCAGGAGAGCCGCCGTAGAGGGAGGGGAGGGAGCAGGAGAGCCGCCGTGGAGGGAGGGAGGGAGCAGGAGAGCCGCCGTGGAGGGAGGAATGGTCATTATTGAGCTCTTAGTAATGTTTATAGACTGACCATCGGAAGTCTTTTATTAGTAGCCATGGAGGCGGCGTGGAGATCTGTCATAATGACATCACTTCCTGACGCCGCGGCCCGCTCCCTGACTCTCCTGGTAAGTCACTGACTTCTGCTGGCTCGGATCCTCCGTGACTCTCCTTCGGTGATTTACTGACGCCTTCGGTGACTTACTGACGCCTTCGGTGACTTACTGACGTCTTCGGTGACTTACTGACGCCTTCGGTGACTTACTGACGCCTTCGGTGATTTACTGACGTCTTCGGTGACTTACTGATGCCTTCGGTGACTTACTGACGTCTTCGGTGACTTACTGATGCCTTCGGTGACTTACTGACGTCTTCGGTGACTTACTGACGCCTTCGGTGACTTACTGACGCCTTCGGTGATTTACTGACGTCTTCGGTGACTTACTGATGCCTTCGGTGACATACTGACGTCTTCGGTGACATACTGACGTCTTCGGTGACTTACTGACGCCTTCGGTGACTTACTGACGTCTTCGGTGACTTACTGACTCCTTCGGTGACTTACTGACTCCTTCGGTGACTTACTGACGCCTTCGGTGACTTACTGACGTCTTCGGTGACTTACTGACTCCTTCGGTGACATACTGACGTCTTCGGTGACATACTGACGTCTTCGGTGACTTACTGACGCCTTCGGTGACTTACTGACGTCTTCGGTGACTTACTGACGCCTTCGGTGACTTACTGACGCCTTCGCTGACTTACTGACGTCTTCGGTGACTTACTGACGCCTTCGGTGACTTACTGACGCCTTCGGTGACTTACTGACGCCTTCGGTGACTTACTGACGTCTTCGGTGACTTACTGACGCCTTCGGTGACTTACTGACGCCTTCGGTGACTTACTGACGCATTTGGGAATTCGCCGACGTTTTCATTTGGCACTTTGAAACAGTCGTATGACTTATATTCCATAATGTTCAATGGATCTATTTGCTATCTTTGAAATTCTCATTGCCTTGCACTTATTCGGGTTGAGGTCAAGTAGCCACATCCCTCTCTCAATCTCCAGCACGCCTACCATTCCTCCCTCACTCCAGCAAGCCCTCCCAGCTCACCATAATGGGATGATGCATTCAAGTTCAAAATCCTTATTCCTTACAACTTCTTCGTATCTGTCTAACCTTCCAGTGTCGCTGATCACCTTCCTGATTCACGCGTCATTTTCCAGACTCGTGAGTCACTTTTCAGACTCGGGAGTCACTTTCCAGACTCGTGAGTCACTTTTCAGACTCGTGAGTCATTTTCCAGACTCGTGAGTCACTTTCCAGACTCGTGAGTCACTTTTCAGACTCGTGAGTCACTTTCCAGACTCGTGAGTCACTTTCCAGACTCGTGAGTCACCTTCAAGACCTCAGCTTTCATGCTTTTTCAGATTGTCACAGACTTGCTAATCACTGTCCTACTCTCGTCCAATCTGCTTCCTAAGTGGTTAATCGTCTTCATAAATCGTTAATCGTCCTATTAGCTCGATCATTTTTATCTTATTGCACATCGGGATTTTTTTCTTAATCTTTAATCGTATGCTAAGCGCTTTCAGGCTTATTAGTCCCTTAGTAACTCTTCTGAACTCGTTAAATCCAGTTAATCCCCCCAAGAGGATTTACCTATGTTGCCTTTCTGACTTGATTGCAGTATTACCAATGCTTGGTGCACCTGTTGTTGTTGTTTAAGATTCAGCTACTGGGAAGTAAAAGTTCCAAGTAGCACGGGCTATGGTGATCCCGTGATGGATTTACCTGGCACAGGAGAGGGGCTGAAGCTTGATTGGTAAACCCAGCAACACTGTTAATGACATCTAATTCATATCAGCACAAAATAGAACTGGAAAAACTGGATATAAATTTGATAGGTTTAAATACGGGGGGAAAGACCTGGGTAAATACTGGTTTGGAAACAGGGTTGTTGATTTTTTGGGAACAAATTACCAAGTTAGATAATTGAGGTTGGTTCGATAGTGTTTCAAGCGTAGGTTAGACGTGTATATGAATGAGTTTGGGTGGATATAAATAGGAGTGGTCTTGTATGGGCCAATAGGAGCTGCGTCGTATGGGCCAATAGGAGCTGCCTCGTATGGGCCAATAGGAGCTGCCTCGTATGGGCCAATAGGAGCTGCCTCGTATGGACCAAATGAGCTGCCTCGTATGGGTCAATAGGAGCTGCCTGGTATGGACCAATAGGAGCTGCCTCGTATGGGCCAATAGGAGCTGCCTCGTATGGGCCAATAGGAGCTGCCTCGTATGGGCCAATAGGAGCTGCCTCGTATGGACCAAATGAGCTGCCTCGTATGGGTCAATAGGAGCTGCCTGGTATGGACCAGTAGGAGCTGCCTCGTATGGGCCAATAGGAGCTGCCTCGTATGGACCAATAGGAGCTGTCTCGTATTGGCCAATATAAGCTGTCTCGTATGGGTCAATAGGAGCTGCCTCGTATGGACCAGTAGGAGCTGCCTCGTATGGGCCAATAGGAGCTGCCTCGTATGGGTCAATAGGAGCTGCCTCGTATGGGCCAATAGGAGCTGCCTCGTATGGGCCAATAGGAGCTGTCTCGTATGGGCCAATAGGAGCTGCATCGTATGGGCCAATAGGAGCTGCCTCGTATGGACCAGTAGGAGCTGCCTCGTATGGGTTAATAGGAGCTGCCTCGTATGGGCCAATAGGAGCTGCCTCGTATGGGCCAATCGGAGCTGCATCGTATGGGCCAATAGGAGCTGCATCGTATGAGCCAATAGGCATTCTGCTGTGTTATTTATTTAAATGTTATTATTCTCTATCAAATTCGATAATCACTTGTTAATCCTCTGGCAGAATAATCTCTACACTCTTTAATCTGCAAAAATGTTTGGCATGCCAAGCACATTAATTGCTGATTATGTTCTAGAATTTATTAATTCCTTTAATCCCTAGCATTTGTTAATGCCTGGTACCCATTAATCCATGGTATGCACGGTTGATTCCTAGTAAATCCACTACTCACCGGTATGCCGTTAATCGCTCATGTTCCCATTAATCTCTAGTAATGGGTACTAGAAGCTGTTTAAACTTAGCACACATTAATGCCTATATTCATTAATCTCTAACCTCCATTAATCTCATAACTTCCATTAATCTCTGTCACTCGTTAATTCATATCACCCATTACTATTAGCTTTCAGCACTCCATTGTTCAACCCCTTGGGCTGGACGGTAGAGCGACGGTCTCGCTTCATGCAGGTCGGGGTTCAATCCCCAATCGTCCAAGTAGTTGGGCACCACTCTCCCCCCCCCCCCCGTCCCTTCCCAAATCCTTATCCTGACCCCCCCCCCCCTTCCAAGTGCTACAAAGTTGGAATAGCTTGACGCTTTCCCCTGATTATTCCATTCCAAAAAGTGGCTACTTGAGTTTGACCTAAGTAAGTGCAAATGAATGAAACTAGGCGAAGGAAGGTCGGACATAAGGTTACAAATGTCGCTGGAAGACAGAAAAGCTGGGGAGACATGATTACTGCATACAAATTTCTCATAGGAATTGATAGAGTAGATAAAACTGGATTATTTAGTACGGGTGGCACTCGCACAGGTGGCAGCTGATTACCCCAGTGTCAGAGTAGTTAATACTTTAAGGTGATTCTTGGAGGCTAACTACTACACGGTTTCAAAAAGTACATAGAGCCTAACAAGGAGCCTGGACACCAGTTGATTGGTAGTTGAGAGGCGGGACCCAAGATCCGAAGCTCAACATCCCCCCCCCCCAAGCACAACTAGTTAATTGTTGTTGTTAAAGATTCGCTACCTGGAACAAGAAGTTCCAAGTAGCACGGCCTATGGTGAGCCCGTAGTGGATGTTACTAGTTAATTATACTCACACACCTCCTCAGCCTTCTCCAAATTCGGTAATCTCCCGAGTAATCCCACACACATATTGGTCTCCATCACTCGTATCTAATTGATGCCTTCGACAAGGTGTTTGTGGTCTCACAGATTCAGTCAACTTCAACAAATCTCCAGCATGTCCCCCCTCCACCACTCTGTCCTCCACCACCATGTCCTCCACCACTGTCCTCCACCACCATGTCCTCCACCACTCTGTCCTCCACCACTCTGTCCTCCACCACTCTGTCCTCCACCACTCTGTCCTCCACCACCATGTCCTCCACCACTGTCCTCCACCACCATGTCCTCCACCACTCTGTCCTCCACCACTCTGTCCTCCACCACTCTGTCCTCCACCACTCTGTCCTCCACCACTCTGTCCTCCACCACTCTGTCCTCCACCACTCTGTCCTCCACCACTCTGTCCTCCATCACTCTGTCCTCCACCACTCTGTCCTCCACCACTCTGTCCTCCACCACTCTGTCCTCCACCACTCTGTCCTCCACCACTCTGTCCTCCACCACCTTGTCCTCCACCACTCTGTCCTCCACCACTCTGTCCTCCACCACTGTCCTCCACCACCTTGTCCTCCACCACCTTGTCCTCCACCACTCTGTCCTCCACCACTCTGTCCTCCACCACTCTGTCCTCCACCACTCTGTCCTCCACCACTCTGTCCTCCACCACCTTGTCCTCCACCACTCTGTCCTCCACCACTCTGTCCTCCACCACTGTCCTCCACCACCTTGTCCTCCACCACCTTGTCCTCCACCACTCTGTCCTCCACCACTCTGTCCTCCACCACCTTGTCCTCCACCACCTTGTCCTCCACCACTCTGTCCTCCACCACTCTGTCCTCCACCACCTTGTCCTCCACCACTCTGTCCTCCATCACTCTGTCCTCCACCACTCTGTCCTCCACAACTCTGTCCTCCACCACTGTCCTCCACCACCTTGTCCTCCACCACTCTGTCCTCCACCACTCTGTCCTCCACCACCTTGTCCTCCACCACCTTGTCCTCCACCACTCTGTCCTCCACCACTCTGTCCTCCACCACCTTGTCCTCCACCACTCTGTCCTCCATCACTCTGTCCTCCACCACTCTGTCCTCCACCACTCTGTCCTCCACCACTGTCCTCCACCACCTGTCCTCCACCACTCTGTCCTCCACTACTCTGTCCTCCACCACCTTGTCCTCCACCACTCTGTCCTCCACCACTCTGTCCTCCACCACCTTGTCCTCCACCACTCTGTCCTCCACCACTCTGTCCTCCACCACCTTGTCCTCCACCACTCTGTCCTCCACCACTCTGTCCTCCCCACCTTGTCCTCCACCACTCTGTCCTCCACCACCTTGTCCTCCACCACCTTGTCCTCCACCACTCTGTCCTCCACCACTCTGTCCTCCACCACTCTGTCCTCCACCACTCTGTCCTCCACCACTCTGTCCTCCACCACCTTGTCCTCCACCACCTTGTCCTCCACCACTCTGTCCTCCACCACTCTGTCCTCCACCACTCTGTCCTCCACCACTCTGTCCTCCACCACCTTGTCCTCCACCACTCTGTCCTCCACCACCTTGTCCTCCACCACTCTGTCCTCCACCACCTTGTCCTCCACCACTCTGTCCTCCACCACTCTGTCCTCCACCACTCTGTCCTCCACCACCATGTCCTCCACCACTCTGTCCTCCACCACCTTGTCCTCCACCACTGTCCTCCACCACTGTCCTCCACCAGCATATGCCTTATCAAGCGTCTTCCAAAGACACAGCACCGCTCCTTTACCAGGTAAGTTCACTACGGGCTCACCATAGCCCGTGCTACTTGCCCCGCTCCTGTGCCAGGTAAGTCCACTACGGGCTCACCATAGCCCGTGCTACTTGCCCCGCTCTTGTGCCAGGTAAGTTACGGGCTCACCATAGCCCGTGCTACTTGCCCCGCTCCTGTACCAGGTAAGTTACGGGCTCACCATAGCCCGTGCTACTTGCCCCGCTCCTGTACCAGGTAAGTTACGGGCTCGCCATAGCCCGTGCTTCTTGGAACATGTTCCGAGTAGCTGAATCTATAACAACAACAACAACAACAACAACAACATTGTCCAAAATTGACTACTCATGAAGGTTAATCGTCTCCTTGGCTCGTTAATCGCCCCCTAGACTCGTTAATCGCCCCCTAGACTCGTTAACCGCCCCTCTAGACTCGTTAATCGCCTCCTAGACTCGTTAATCGCCCCCTAGTCTCGTTAATCGCCCATAGACACGTTAATCGCCCCCCCCCTAAACTCGTCAATCGCTTCCTTGTCTCGTTAATCGCCCCCTAGACTCGTTAATCGCCCCCCTAGACTCGTTAATCGCCCCCCCTAGTCTCGTTAATCGCCCCCTAGACTTGTTAATCGCCCCATAGACTCGTTATTCGCCCCCTAACTCGTTAATCGCCCCCCCCCTAGTCTCATTAATCGCCCCCTAGTCCTCATTAATCGCCCCCTAGACTCGTTAATCGCCCCTTAGACTCGTTAATCGCCTCCTAGTCTCGTTAATCGCCCCCTAGACTCGTTAATCGCCTCCTAGACTCGTTAATCGCCTGCTAATCCCTGT
>WNGS01165751.1:21854626-21866236 GCA_020271785.1 Procambarus virginalis | reverse complement strand
AGAGAGAGAGAGAGAGAGAGAGGAGAGAGAGAGAGAGAGAGAGAGAGAGAGAGACAGACAGACAGACAGACAGACAGACAGAGACGAAAAGTAAATCATTTTACAAACCAAACAGCCAGCCACACACAAACTACATAAACCAGAGAGAGGAAACCTACCCACCAAACAAGACATGACTACGCTCTGTGTTCTCCCACACCAGCTGAAGCAAGAGAGAGAGTAAACACCCTCAATTAAAGACATCAGTAAAGCCGCTGTTTCGTACCTCTTTTTACACTCTCAGTGACCCTTAAGTTAGCCACAAATAATGGCCAAAATCGGTAAACTTGTCACACAATTCCTGTGTGCGATAGTTAGACCAACAATTTCTAGTAGTTAGATAATATTTTAGGTAATTTAAGGTGGGATTAGATACTGGTTTTAAGAGTAATGATACCGTAAATACTGTGGCGGGGGCGAGGTGCGGCGAATTAAGATAATTTGTGTGCAGCAACGGGATTAAGTAGGTGTCTCCTAAAGTTTGTTATTGATGGTGTAATTAATGTTGAAGGAGCGTTTAACAATACAGCCAAGGGGGAGGGGGGGTGCATGGGGAGGAGGGGGGGGGAGGAGGGGGTGTAATGCACTCTCTGCCAACTACCATTCTTGACACACTGTAAAATGTACTCACAGAACTTAACGATCAGTTGCAACAGATATTACAAAGCCCTAGAGCAACTTGCCATCATATTTTTGTCCTCCAGTGTAAAGATAATAATTAGATTAGACAAAATCTAAATGATTCAAGCTTTAAAATGTTCTCATATTTTCATTAAAACTATTTTAAAGGCCTTTTGTTTTAAAGGCCATTTACTAATGGAGCGAAAGACGCATTTACGATGTCTTGTTATCTGTCGTAAAGATGACGAGGGATCATATTTACACCTGGAATTTGTCCTCGATTAACGGTGATCAATGGTCAATTATGGGAAGCATTTTGAAACTGAAAGTAAATCACTGTGAATTATATTTATTTAAATAACATATTAAGGCTTCATAGGATGATTTTTGGGAAGTTTAATATACTCACAACGCCACACACACACACACACACACACACACGCACGCGCGCACACACACACACACACACACACACCACACACAACACACACACACACACACACACACACACACACACACGATCCAAGAGTCAATGCTCGATCCTGCAGACACATATAGGTGAGTACACACGCACACGCGCACGCGCACGCACACACACACGCACACACACCCCACCCACACACACACACACACACACGCACACACACACGCGCGCACACGCACTTTCCCTTTACATAACCTTGAACAATTCTTCCCCCTTACCTTAAGGTTACCTTGAGGTTACTTTGAGGTGTTTCCGGGGCTTAGCGTCCCCGCGGCCCGGTCGTCGACCAGGCCTCCTCGTTGCCAATGCTACCCCCTACCTTCTTAATTACATTATATTTGAGTTAGTTAAATATACAGCTTTGATACTAATATAAAACTGCATTGAGAAGTTAAGAGATGAATCTTCAAGCTTTGTGGAGGCTGGGAGAAAATCGAGGATTTTCTAGAGTGCCACTCCAGGGACCTGAAAGAGGTGGCTGGAAGTCCTTGGATTTAGGCGCCGTTTTCTTATGTCTGGAACACAACAGACTATTTTCTGTGTTTTTGCCAGAGGAGTCAAGAGTGTTTGATCCATCCGAACCAAAGTGGCAGAGTTCAATTCTCTATACTTGTTGCGCCTCTGTGCTTGTCCTTTCTGGACCAACCGGGCTGTGGTGGGTATGTGGGCCTGCAGGTCGTTCCAAGCAACAGCCTGGTGGACCAAACCTCACAAGTCAAGCCTGGCCTCGGGTCGGGCTTGGGGAGTAGAACAACTCCCAGAACCCCATCAACCAGGTAACCAGGTCGAAGGGCGCTAATCAGTAGTCACACACCAGCTGTCAGTAGTCACACACCAGCTGTCAATAGTCACACACCAGCTGTCAATAGTCACACACCAGCTGTCAATAGTCACTCACACCAGCTGCCTTCACTCTTCCTTTGAGAGGTTGTACCACATCTCGACCACATCACAACGACCATGATTCAAGAAACAGAAAAAACGTGAGATTCTCTACACGCGGTCTACGGACCTTTTTCGCACAAACTGGTCGATTCGTAGAACGTCTTAGAGTTCGATCCCCGATGGTCCAAGTGGTTGGGGCCCCTCACACGCGTCGGGTCCAGCGTTCGAGTCTCCTAGAGCCCTGACTGGATTGTTTATTTGCAGGTAATTTTGGATGAAAATTTATACAAAGAGGTGAATATTGATGGTTTTTGTGCTGTGACGAGGTAACTGAGGGAGGGAGGGAGGGAGAAGTGTGGGAGAAGGGAGAGAAAGAGAAGAAAAGGGAGAGGGCTAACAGGAGACGACGTGGGATAGAATGGAACAGTTTTTGTTAAGGGGAAAGGATGCGTTTGGTTGGCATGTTAAGAGCCAGAGATGGGCTGAACTACAGAGGGAAAGGTGGTGTAGATAACTTTCCCATTCACCCATTTTCCTTTCCCATATCATATCCCTTGTTCTATATCCCCCCTCCTTCCCAAATAAATTTTTCTTTCCCACATTCCCTCTCCAATCATCCCTTCCTACATCACCTCTTTATTCCCAATATACACTTTTTCTCCTGTACCTCCTGTTCCTCTACCATTCCTCCTTTCCCTCTCCCACACAGACTCTTCCTCTCCCCACATCCTTTCTCTCTCTCTCTTTCCCATAACAATCCCCCGGGAGAGCGCTTAACAGGCCAGGAAGCCATCTCTATGGCTACTACATCTTTCACAATCAGGGTTCTCTATCTACAATCCTCCTCTCTCTCACTCCTCACCTCCTCCAACATTCCCCTGCCCATATTTCCCCCGATATATCCCCCCCCCTCCCATTCTACTGATACAATAATTGCACAACCTATCCCTTATAGCCAAACGCTTCTATACACCTCTATTCACATTCCATTTCTTTCCATCTTTCTCGCGTTCAATTTTAACTCCACTCTATTCGCATTCCCTATTCTACCGATCCCACATTCCCTAACGAGCCAACCCCTTCCACGTTACATCCCTGTCCCCCTCCCCTTTCCACATTCATTAGCAAACCCCCCCCCCACCCCTTTCTTCCAATAAACCATTAACATCAACAATATTCAAAATGTCTTCAGACCAGAGATATATAATTTGCTCTTCTCTGTCCTTCTTGTTCTTCAGTTCATTTCTCTTTCTATCCATGATTTGTCTCTATTATCTCTTCCTGATTTCCCCTCACTCTTCTGTGTTTCATATAAGCTATGCCTCAGTGAGTCTGTGTTAGGTATGATCCGTGTCTACCTTGTGCCTGGATTGTACCTGGTTGGGGTTCTGGGAGTTGTTCTACTCCCGAAGCCCAGCCTGAGGCCAGGCTTGACTTGTGAGAGCTTGGTCCAACAGGCTGTTGCTTGGAGCGGCCCTCAGGCCCACATATCCACCATAGCTCGGTTGGTCCGGGACTCCTTAAAGAAAACTATCCGCTTTTCTCAAGAAGATGTCCACGTTTGGTCCGGCAATCTTTCTTATACTGGATGGGAACAACCATGGATCTTTGATGTTCATGCAGTGTTCTCTGATTGTGCGTATGGCTCCTCTGTTGTTCAGTGGCTCTGTTCTGCATTTCCTTCCATATGAACAAATCCACAAGGGCCGTGATGAGGGCTCGAACCTACGTCCGAGAGGATCCCAGACGCTGCCTCAATCCTTCCATATCGTTCACTCCAGTACGTTGTTCTTTTACTGTGTAACATGTGGGACTTAGCCCTCCAGGATTTTCCATGTATACATTATTTGATATCTCTCTCGTCTCCTTTCTAGGGAGTACATTTGGAGAGCTTCGAGAATATCCCGATGATTTAGGATCTATATCGAGTCTATGCGTGCCGTGTATGTTCTCTGTATTCTCTCTATTTCAGCAATCTCTCCCGTTCTGACGGGAAAAATGAGTAGCGCGCAGTACTAAGGCGGATTTATCTACAGTACTAAGGCGGGTAGCACAAGTGATTTAGATAGTACAACTATTGTGATAGGATCCCTGAAGATTCTCCTTCTTCCCTGGATGTGAAGATTCTCGTAATCCATCCTGTCATTTTTTTTCTGGCTGATGGCTATATTTGCTTGGTCTCTATATTTTAAATTGTGTATGGAGTCTGCCTCAACCCCAACACTTCCTTGTCCATTCCATTTGTTAATTACTGTGACACTGAAAAAGTTATTTCTTATAATTTCACTGGTCACTGGTCTGTAGTTCAGTGCCTCTTGTTTGTCACCCATTTTGTATATTGGGGACTACATTAGCTGTTTTCTTTGTGGTAGGTCTCTTGTTTCCAGTGACGTATTATACACCATTGAGAGTGGCAAGCAAAGTGGTTCTGCACACTCTTTTGTTATCCATGGAGAGATTTCGTCAGGTCCAACAGTCTTTTCCTCCGAGTTCTGTTTCCCATAGTATTTCTAATAGGAATGTTCTCATCTCATCATAGTTTCCTTTTCGGTACGCCAACCCTTTGCTTTCTGACCATTTCTTTGGGTAGCTTACTCCTACTTCCATCAGATTCTCAAATGTTAGTACACTGTGGTCAGTCACTTCCACGGGGGCTTCCAACTTAACTTTCCTTATATCTGACTCGTTCGGGATGAATATGAGAGGCAGTCTGGCCGGTTCATGTTTTCCTCTTATTCTTGAGGGTCCCTTGACCTGTTACCTTAAAAAGTTTCTTCTTGCCCCGTTCAATAGTTTAGCTCTCCAGGAATCTGTTAGTGGGACTCTGGTCTCCCAGTCTATTTTCCCACGGTTGAGGTCTCCCATGATTAACAGACTGGATCCGTTCCTGCAGGCGACAAAAGCTGCTCTCTCTATTATATTAATGGTAGCCATATTGATCCCATCATATTCCTGCCTTGGTCTTTGGTAATTTAGTGGGGAAGGGGGTGCAAAAACCTTCATAGCCCAGGCTATCTATCTCTTTGCAACTCCTAACCACTTGGGGTGGACGGTAGAGCGATGGTCTCGCTTCATGCAGGGTGGCGCTCAATCCCCGACCATCCAAGTGGTTAGGCACCATTCCTTCCTCCCTGTTCCATCCCAAAACCTTATCCTAATCCCCTTCCCAGTGTTATATAGTCGTAATGGCTTGGCGCTTTCTCCTAATAGTTCCTCATCAGCAGAGCCACTCCAATATTCTTAAAAAAACACACTAAAGGATTCATTAAAACACATAAAACACAAACTACCCCCCCCCCACCCCGTACACACATAGATAACTTGTTACTATTACTGCCACAAAGGATGGGACTCGTTGTGTTCAACTTTGATACCCTCAATAGTACGATCCCAACCCATAACCATACTTAAATGCGTTTCCTCTGACCATTCCTGGTGTAACGCCGGGAGAGTACACCCATGACTCACCATGGGAACACCCTGGTAAGACCAGCCTGTAACCTCACATTCAGCTAGGAGTTAATTAACACACAACCACTGCTGCTTTTCACCGGGCGCTCATGTAGTTTATATGTATATAGTGGCGTTACACCGGAACACCAAGGAGGCTCCGCTAACCAAACTGAATTCCAAGACTTGAGCACCAAAACACACGGACATTTTTAATCGAGACTGAAGCATTTGAATTCCATTTACTCCTTGTTGACACATGCGAGAGAAAGAGAGCCAGAAGGGAATAAAACGTTCCCAATGTGGTCAGAAGATCGTGGGGGCGGGGGGGGGGGGAGGGGGGGGAACAAAACAAACCACAAAAAGCTGTTCCAACTACGGCCAGAGAGGACGGAAAATGGAAATCATTAGATACCAATATGACAGCCGAGCACACACTTACGTTTTGTGTGTTTGGCCAATTTCAATGCGAATCTCGGCATTAATTGTTGGAAATTTAGAGTCGCAGTGAAAAGTTATATATATATATATATATATATATATATATATATATATATATATATATATATATATATATATATATATATATATATATATATATATATATATATATATATATATATATATATATATATATATATATATATATATATATATATATTTTCCGGAAAAGATATACCTCCCTGAAAAAGATACCTTCCGGTAAAGATATCTTATGCAAAATGGCGATGTTGAAAGCAGGCCAGTATCGGGGTGGGGGGGGGGGGAGGGGTAGGGGGAACTCCTCCTCCTCCTCTTCCCTCACCTCTTCCTTAACCCCCTCCCCCCCCCCTCTCTCCCCCCTTCCCTCCTCCCTCTCACTGAAAATCGTGAGCTCCGTCATCAAGGAAGTCAAAATGTCTTAAGCCGGCGGTCTCTCCATCTACTTATCACCGACATTGACAGACATGTTCATTTTCACCGTCTAACTGCTAATTAACGCCCTTTGTGGCGGTGACAGCCTCCCTCACTCCACGATCCTCCAAAATATTTCCAAATTAATTCCAATTAGTGTCGCCTTATCATGCTAGAGACAGGATGCGCAAGTGAAAGACCTTGCAATTTTGGTTTTCTTGCTTGTTTTTTGAGTTAGGATTCGTGTGTGTGTGTGTGTGTGTGCGTGCGTGTATGATTGAATTCAACCTTAATTAGCCAAATAAACCGCATTTGTACATGTTAAGGCGAAAGCCATAGAGGTTTATATATAAATATGGAGATTCACTCGTTCGTTCGACAAGGCCGCAGTTAATTTCTCCATCGTTAAGAGAGGCAGCTGTAATTATCTCATATTCCCACTGATGCGTCGAGGCAGTGGATGCTGGGAGCGGCGGCGGCGGGAAGAGACGAAACTCCCGAGATTTCCGTGATCTGCTCTAAAACAGAGAGACTTATTAAGATGATTGAAAGATGCTAATTAGAAATCGTAATGGATTCATCGCGTGGCAGGAAAAAGTGACCCCAGTCGCCAAGAGCTACAAGAGTCAAAACACCTTGAAACGGTCCGGGCTGGCGTAGTTATGGAGTCGGAGAGGTAGGCGGGCTCCAACCGCAGGGAGGCACTGGCAGTTAGTGCTTATCTGCGCCTTGCGGGTGGCACTGAGAGATACCAAGTGACACGGGGAGAGATACCAAGTGACACAGGGAGAGATACCAAGTGACACAGGGAGAGATACCAAGTGACACGGAGAGATACCAAGTGACACGGGGAGAGATACCAAGTGACACAGGGAGAGATACCAAGTGACACAGGGAGAGATACCAAGTGACACAGGGAGAGATACCAAGTGACACAGGGAGAGATACCAAGTGACACAGGGAGAGATACCAAGTGACACAGGGAGAGATACCAAGTGACACAGGGAGAGATACCAAGTGACACGGAGAGGTACCAAGTGACACAGGGAGAGATACCAAGTGACACAGGGAGAGATACCAAGTGACACGGGGAGAGATACCAAGTGACACGGGGAGAGATATCAAGTGACACGGGGAGAGATACCAAGTGACACGGGGAGAGATACCAAGTGACACGGGGAGAGATATCAAGTGACACGGGGAGAGATACCAACTGACACGGAGAGGTACCAAGTGACACAGGGAGAGATACCAAGTGACACGGGGAGAGATACCAAGTGACACAGGGAGAGATACCAAGTGACACAGGGAGAGATACCAAGTGACACAGGGAGAGATACCAACTGACACGGAGAGGTACCAAGTGACACAGGGAGAGATATCAAGTGACACGGGGAGAGATACCAACTGACACGGAGAGGTACCAAGTGACACAGGGAGAGATACCAAGTGACACGGGGAGAGATACCAAGTGACACAGGGAGAGATACCAAGTGACACAGGGAGAGATACCAAGTGACACAGGGAGAGATACCAACTGACACGGAGAGGTACCAAGTGACACAGGGAGAGATACCAAGTGACACGGGGAGAGATACCAAGTGACACGGGGAGAGATACCAAGTGACACAGGGAGAGATACCAAGTGACACAGGGAGAGATACCAAGTGACACAGGGAGAGATACCAAGTGACACAGGGAGAGATACCAAGTGACACAGGGAGAGATACCAACTGACACGGAGAGGTACCAAGTGACACAGGGAGAGATACCAACTGACACGGAGAGATACCAAGTGACACGGGGAGAGATACCAAGTGACACAGGGAGAGATACCAAGTGACACAGGGAGAGATACCAAGTGACACAGGGAGAGATACCAAGTGACACGGGGAGAGATACCAAGTGACACAGGGAGAGATACCAAGTGACACAGGGAGAGATACCAAGTGACACAGGGAGAGATACCAAGTGACACGGAGAGAGATACCAAGTGACACAGGGAGAGATACCAAGTGACACAGGGAGAGATACCAACTGACACGGAGAGATACCAAGTGACACGGAGAGAGATACCAAGTGACACGGAGAGATACCAAGTGACACGGGGAGAGATACCAAGTGACACGGAGAGAGATACCAAGTGACACGGGGAGAGATACCAAGTGACACACAGGGAGAGATATTCATCACGTGAAGCACAAACACACAAACATCGCCAGCTACCAGCTTCGTAACTTTGTATAAAAAATAAACAAAAAATTACTCATCAAGAAACGACACTTTTGTTTTGTTTGCTTACTCACTTACCCAATGTTGTTAACTTAATCTGTGCCTTATTCACCACTTTCAGTAGTTGCAGGTTGGCCTAGAAGGGGTAGGAGAAGAGAGATGAGGATAGGGGTATGGGAGGTGAGGATATAATAGATAGAGGTGGTGAGGAGTGAGGAAGATATGGGATATGAGGATGATTGCATATGGAGGATCCATATTTTCTCACCTTGCAAGCCATTTCAGCAACAGGGATGGTCTTGGTAGTTTGCTGCCCCAGTCTTGGTCCAGCCTCTCAGCCAGTTGGAAATCGTTTTCCCCCTCGAGGAGAAATATTCAAACAGCGTCACTTACCTGAAAGGAAAACAGACTAGCGTGAGACACAATCACCTTTGGAATGTATTGAGCGAATACATACGATCTTATGCGACCAAAGAGATACATTGGTCCAATACCATCTTTGAATTCAAGAGAAAAATAACTCAAATATTTTGGAAAGAAACCGAAAACAGGAAGAAAGTGTCATTTATACACGGGGCAAAACAAATGAAAGTCGAGAATTAAAACAAAAATGAAGGCTGGAAGACGGAGCCTGGAACCACATGGCCCGGTGTGATTTACAACCCTCCTGCGAAATGAGGTGGGGAGGACCTTTTAGCATCACCCCCTGCTTTATTACCTCTCGTGTTGATGATGATATCCTCATAGTGCACCCCAGACAGAGTTTGCCAGCACAGACTACTGATCACACGCCCCCTGTGTGACTAACCAACCTGTGTGATTGGGGGATATTTACCACCACGTAGCTAGTTCTTGACACAGTCTGTACACCCTATATCTTGAGGTTATCTTGAGATGATTTCGGGGCTTTTTAGTGTCCCCGCGGCCCGGTCCTCGACCAGGCCTCCACCCCCAGGAAGCAGCGCGTGACAGCTGACTAACACCCAGGTACCTATTTTACTGCTAGGTAACAGGGGCATAGGGTGAAAGAAACGCTGCCCATTGTTTCTCGCCGGCGCCTGGGATCGAACTCAGGACCACAAGTCCCGCGTGCTGTCCGCTCGGCCGACCGGCTCCCCCTAATCTTAATACTAGCAACTAACAAGAACAACAAGAGACAAGAACACCAACAAGAGACAACAGCAAAAGCCCCGAGACGAGGAGCGGCCTGTTATCTGGTGAGGAAGGAAGCACAATGTATCCAACCAGGTCGTATTCTCTCGCCTCTTGAAACAAAGGAAAGGTTTTTCTCTTCTATTCTCCAAAATGGGTTCTCATTACAGGAATGGTTTTGAATCTTACCAGCCAAAGGGATACAGACGAGGGTAGGGGGGGGGGGGATGGGGGTGGAAGGGTAAGTAGGGGGGGGTGGGGGTATATTTGGAGGTTAGCTTTGCTCTACATTTGTCACATCACCCTCCCCCCTCCTCCCCAGTGACAGGCGAGAGGAGTGGGGATAGTGAGAGGGAAGATGATAGGGAGGAGGGAAGAGAGGTTGATGTTAGGGGAGGGGAGGAAGGGAAGAGGGGGGAAGAGGTAGATAGGGAGGAGGGAAGAGGTGAGGGAGGCAGAAGCTAGTGCTCCTCCACAATCGTTTCAACACTCCGAGACACACACACATACGAGAGGAAGGGCAAGGGGGAGAAGAGCAAGAGAGGGGAGAGAATTGGAGGTGACAGAGGAGAGGAGAGGCAAGAGAAGAGAGTAAGGAGGAGGACAGAGGAAGGTGGTTGACGCTCTCTATACAACAATCACAAAATCTTGGCACACACAACGTTCATGCTACTATCCTGCGTCTTAATCACCCTCTTTCTGAAGACTGTATGTTGCCTAAGTTTACACGAGGGACTTGACTGTGGAGCTCGGTCAAGTGTCTCCCGCCACTGTTTACTATTCTTGGTCACCTCGGTCACTGTAGATCTTACAAGTGCTTCAGAATTCCTCTTTTTTCATAACCTGGTGTAGTTCCTTGTGCTTGAATACTGCTTTGTTGATACTCTGTCTCTCAAGATCAACATATACTGTCAAGCTCGACCCTCACTGTCAAGCTCGACCCTCACTGTCAAGCTCGACCCTCACTGTCAAGCTCGACCCTCACTGTCAAGCTCGATCCTCACTGTCAAGCTCGACTCTCACTGTTAAGCTCGACCCTCACTGTCAAGCTCGACCCTCACTGTCAAGCTCGACCCTCACTGTCAAGCTCGATCCTCACTGTCAAGCTCGACTCTCACTTTTAAGCTCGACCTCCACTGTCAAGCTCGACCCTCACTGTCAAGCTCGACTCTCACTGTCAAGCTCGATCCTCACTGTCAAGCTCGACTCTCACTGTTAAGCTCGACCCTCATGTCAAGCTCGACTCTCACTGTAAGCTCGACCCTCACTGTCAAGCTCGACCCTCACTGTCAAGCTCGACTCTCACTGTCAAGCTCGACCCTCTCTGTCAAGCTCGACCCTCACTGTCAAGCTCGACCCTCACTGTCAAGCTCGACTCTGTCAAGCTAAAGATTGAATCCTCCAAAAAAACATAGAACACTAGTTATAGTCCAAGGAACTCACAGAACACTATATATGGTCCAAGGAATCCTCAGAACACCAGAAGATACTCAACCCAATTTTTCCCAGTAATTGCTACTGGGTACATGCCCAGCATGGCTGGTCGGGGGTAAAATAAAATAAAACGAGTGTAACGTACTATGCCAATGAGAGCCCCTCTCCCCCGTCCCGAAAATATAAATCTGTCAATACCATTCTGATTCGCTCGACTCTAAATTATTCGTATTATTTTTTTGCCATATCGAAAATGTTAAGTCCTGATCATGCCAAAATGTTAAAAAAAATCTAATCCAAATACTTACCAGTTAAACCTTCAAAATTACTGTTAAGTATTTTGCGTTATACTTTGCGTATTGTGTATTAATGATGTGTTCATTTGAGAGAGAGAGAGAGAGAGAGAGAGAGAGAGAGAG
>WNGS01165751.1:21836221-21848341 GCA_020271785.1 Procambarus virginalis | reverse complement strand
CCTCAGCACGAAACAAGGATTATCAAGAAGCTACAACACTATATGGAGGACCCATGGCAATTCCACGACCAAGAGACGGCTTCCTGAACCTTGCAGGTATCAACCTCAATGAGGACCAAGTCACTCTCCTAAATCTGGGTATAAACTGTCACTTATGTCCAGACCAAGTGCGTTGGCCCGGAAAGTGGAGTTGGAGATCCTGTTGGACGACATATTGACCTCGAAGCACAAAAGAAGGTCACCACCAAAGACACCTTACAAGCTGAATTATTGCAGAAGGAGGAAAGAATCGAGGCAACTACAGAAGTACCATACTGACCCCCGAGCTCAAAGCGGCAGCCAGAGCCTTCGTGAGAACAAGGAGATAGTTGTCAGGAGAGGCGACAAGTCGCCAATATACGTCATCCTTAAGAAAGACAATATCTGGCGAAAATGAACCACATACTCTCTGACCAAACTAAATTCCAAAGGGTAACGAAGGACACTACAGCCGAATTGAAAACAAAGGTCAACAAGTTGATTGAAACTGTGAATGCCAAGAAATCCGGACTCCACCTGCCAAAGATTATTGGAGAATATAAACCTGGATATGCGTATGGAAACGTCAAGACGCATAAGCCTGGAAACCCACTTCGGCCAATTATCAGCCAGATACCCACACCCACGTACAGACTGGCGAAACGACTCAACGGCTTACTGACTTCCTTATGTCCCGTGCAACTTCAGCCTGAAATCCCCGAAGGAATTTGTTGACTTACTGCGGGGAACACGGGCTACAGGGATAAGAGCATCGTTGGACGTAGAATCACTGTTCACCAACGTACCTGTGGATGAAACAATCGGGATGATAGTGGACCGAGTGTATCGAGACCCGGCCTGTACTCCCCTTGACATGCCAGAAAATATCCTGAGGAAACTACTCCAAGCTTGTACTAAGGAGGCACCCTTCTTGAGCCCGGATGGGCACATGTATAAGCAAGTAGATGGGGTCGCTATGGGTTCTCCCCTAGGCGTCCTGTTTGCAACTTCTACATGGGTACTATTGAGGAAAAAGTCTTAGTCGACTTGAACTTGAAACCGGCCATATACTGCAGGTATGTTGACGACATTTTTACACAGGTACCTGATGTCAGACATCTGCAGGAGCTGAAAGAAGCGTTTGAGCAGAATTCTGTGTTACGTTTCACTTACGAGATGGAGAAGGATGGGAAGCTGCCCTTTCTAGATGTAACAGTCATGGAAAGGAGCGGAGGTTTCCACACTGCAGTCTACACTAAGGAAACAAACATAGGAATGTGCCTAAATGCCAACAGTGACTGCCCAGATAGGTACAAGAGGAGTGTTGTTAACGCTTATGTCGACCGTGCTCTCAGCCACAGCTCAGAATGGAAGCAAGTCGACGAAGAACTCTGTAGAGTAAGGCAGGTCCTAGTCAACAACGGCTTCTCCAATGGTTTCATTGAAGACATCATAAGAAGGAAAGTGAAACGCCATGCAACCTCTGAAGATACAACTAACACAACACCTATACCCCTATTAGACTATTTTACAGGAACTTCTTCTCCACAGCTCATAAAACGGAGGAAAGGGTCCTGAAAGATATTGTTATAGAAACGTTATCCCTACAGACAAAAATCAGAAGATACAATTGACGATTTACTATAAAACCAAGAAAACTGCCAACCTACTCATGAGAAACTCTCCAGACACAAAGCAGAACGCTTTGAAAGAGACCATGTCGTCTATGCCTTCAAATGCCCACTTGGGGACTGTAAGCCCCAAAGAACTCAATATATAGGCAAGACAACAACATCTCTTTCCAGGCGATTAACGATGCATAAGCAACAGGGCTCTATCAAGGAACATATAATCTCTTCCCACAACCAAACCATCACCAGAGAAATCTTAACAAACAACACAGAAATCATTGATAGATACAGCGACAACAGGCGGCTTGACATCTGCGAGGCACTACACATCAAGAAGTCAACACCAGCAATCAACAGCCAATTAACGCACTACTATATTCTACCCACTTCAAGACTCCGCTCCAATATAGAAACATCAAGAAATACGGGCCAATAGGCCTTCTGCAGTTACAGATCTATTCTTCCCTTCATACCCATTGTTTCGTGTTCTGTGTTTGTTCTCACCTCACCCCAACCATTGTAACATGTCACCTCACCCAAATGCAGGTATTTAAACTCTGTTCAGTTATAGTTGTCTGTGTGTGTGTAACTAAAGTCTTTGAAAATGTAATAAGTTTTACGAAACGCGCTCAAGTGTCGCGTCAGACTAAGAAATAAAGAATGAATTTTGGAGAATTGATTTTTAATTTACCGTCATCAGTAAAAACAAACATAAGGAAAATTGAGAAAATTCGTGTTAGAATTATTAATCTTACTTTTTCGGTCATATTTAATAACATATATATATATATATATATATATATATATATATATATATATATATATATATTATATATATATATATATAATTTTGAAATAGAGAGCATCATTAAATCATGAATGTTGGCAAAGACCCTTTGGTGTAATGGCTTTAGTTTGACGTGGCACACCGGCAGTCTGGACGATGGCAACAACAACAACAATAGGGTGATGACAACAACAACAACAACAATAGGGTGATGACAACAACAACAACACAATAGGGTGATGACAACAACAACACAACAATAGGGTGATGACAACAACAACAATAGGGTCAGAGGCAAAAATTCACAAAAAGTAAAATTTTGACTAGCAAATAAAGGAATATCTTCAGACCACCGGAGTGTATAAGTTCAGAAATATTATAAATATATTAATTACGCATAATAACAACCTGGTAATTGTTCTATATCCGTGATAACATCCAGACACTCGTTAACATCCTGTACTATAGACGATTCTATATCTTAGCTACAAGAATCCTGGCCAAGCGCTTTCGTTGGATTGCTAACTCTTTTTGTATCTTCAAATTTATATTTGAATAAATTTCCAATACTTTGAAAGCGACGTTTCAAGAACAGTGGAATACTATGTTAATGATATGCGACTCATCGTCTGCTCACTTGGGCAGTTTTGTTCACCAAGACTCTGGTTCAAATCCTCTCCCTATGCTGCTTCAATTGATTTTCTGGATAATAATAATTATAATTTATTTATACTAAATATTACAAAGGTTTTTCCCCCTCTCAGCTGCTACTCTTCTCTTCCTTATGAAAGAGGTAAATCAGAAAATTTTACTTTTAATTTCATACACCAAAGGAAAATAATAATATATTCAATCTAAAAACGGTAACTACAAAATATGTCCCCATTAATCCTAATTATTTACATGCATTATTTTCATAGTCAAATAGTGACTATGAACATAGTCAACCACACTAACGAGGAAATAAACATTTCATTCACCTGGAGAATGAAATGGGCTGTAGGAGACTCGAACCCTGACCCCTCCACAAGTGTGAGGCAGAAGCTCTATCGACTGGGCTATGAGTGGTCGTAATAAGGAAAAACTAATAAGAATGTTATTCATGTGAATAAAGTATATGCCATGGGCGTGGATCACTAACTCCTCTGAGGTTCAGTAGCAGTCAGGGGAAGTCGAAAATTCCAGTTGGCCAGCGGTTAGTTGCTTCTGAAATCTTTCCTTGTTGAGACGATTCATAGCCCAGTTGACAGAGTTTCTGCCTCACCCTAAGGGGGTCGGTGGTTCGAGTCCCCCTTAGAGCCAAGGTGAATGAAATGCCAGAAATTTTTGGTCCCTCTCAGAATTTTTAAATATTAGAGAAACCCTACAAGGGAGACAATTTACTGAAATGCTTCAGATGGACAGCAACAAATTTTCCATCTCTAGAAATGTAGGAGAAAATGGATTGAATAGAATTTAAACTTATTTCTTAGTTAATACTCTTTTAGTTGTCAAAGTTTCAAAGTCTCGAAACTATAGAAGTTCTTCACTCACTCAATAAAAATGACATATAACAACAGAATATAATACTATTACAATACTCATTCTTGTATATAATATTCCAATCCATGCATAAATTTAAATATTGCAACAGGGAAACAAATACAATAAGAGGTACATTAACAATTACTGGTGTGACCTCAGCGTATCCAGTCTCAACTGATTAGGCTGGGTCACTACAGCTGTATAAATATACAACCCACAACAACAACAATAACTTGCAAACAGCATGGAGTGTTGTAGTCTCTTAAACAACCGGGTTAAACCGCTTCAAATACACAGTTACGAAACGAAGCATAAAGAAATTTTGAAGAATAACACTTTACGACACCTTCACACGAACATAAACACGCACGAAAAATTATATATATATATATATATATATATATATATATATATATATATATATATATATATATATATATATATATATATATATATATATATATATAAAAGCAGAGAGACGCACCTTCACAAAAGCCTCGAGCATCATTTCAACACATCCCTAAATCCTTTATTAAAAAGCCTAGGTGAATATTTTCCAATTCAGAGAAGTATTTCTACGTCCATTACCCCCTTGTGAAAATATACTAACAATCTCTCTCTCCACTATAATATTCTCCTCCGACTAAATGCCGGGCTTACCATCCACTTTCTTCAAGATTTTGGCGAAATTCCGCCCCTTTGTTTCTTTCTGTGGACGGAGCGATAATCAGCAACCACAGACATTAGAATAATTGCTATGTTGCTTCTGGTGAATTTCAGTTCATTATTGGTGACACTTTAGTCTATCAACGGAGGTGTATTTGTCCTGCATATGCATACGCCACAAGGGCCCACAAGCCTCTGGCTCCCTGGCGAGGCATAATCACCTTCCCCGAGGAGAGACACAGGGTCGGTTCCCAGCCATGGGAGGGGCGAGTGGGCCACGTTCCACATGCCACGGGAAGAGAGAGTGACATGCGTAATTGTTGGATATTCTTGATTGTTTGCTATGACAAGACATCAAGAAACAGTGAAAGGTTTTATCCCGACGTGTCGCCGGCAATTTACTCACCACTTGAAAACCTTTTGTTGGGGGGGGAGACTACGGCCGGGTGATAATGGTCGTGTCATTTCTTTCTCCTGCTGAAGGCGCTGACGCGAGTGGAGATTTGTTCTAAATTCTGCAAGAGCGTCGCGCAGCGGCGGGTTCTCTCCCTCCTGGTGGTGGTAGGGGTGACGGTGGAACGGGTGGTGGGGGGGGGGGGATGGAGGAAGTAGGGGGGAAAGGGGGGGCGGTGGAACGGCAGTATGAAAGAGAGAGAAAGGGGGGAGGGTGGGGGAAGGTGGCTGGCTGGCTGGCAGTCTTCACCCCCCATCCTTGCCTCTCCCATTCCCCCCTCCCCCCTCCTCCACTTCTTCTCCCCCCCCCCCCCGTCACTTCCTCTTCCCTCCTGTTCCAGCTTCTCCACTGAAGATTATGACTGGCGGTGACTTAACACTTTTCCATCCTTGGATTCCCAGATTGAGAATAAGGAAGATGGAAAAGGAATGGAAGGGAATGGAGGGACTGGAAGGTGGAGGGGGGGGGGAGGAACGAATACAAGGGAATGTGGCAATGGAAGAGGATGCATGAGGGGATAGGGGAATGCAAGAATGAAGTGGACGGGGAAATGGAAAGGGATGGGTGGATGGATCATATCTGTAAAGGATTTCTGGAGTTCTACTCCCCGAGCCCGGCCTGAGGCCAGGCTCGACTCGTGCGAGCTTGGTCCAACAGGCTGTTGCTTCGAGCAACCCGCAGGCCCATATATCCACTACAGCCTGGTTGGTCCGGCACTTCTTGCAGGAATTTATCTAAATGTTTCTTGAAGACATTCACCTTTGTTCCGGCAATATTTCTAATGCTTGCTGGGAGGGTGTTGAACAGCCGTGGATTAATGATGTTCAGACAGTGTTCTCTGATTGTGCCTATGGCACCTCTACTCCTCACTGGTTCTATTGTGCTCTTTCTTCCGTATCTTTCGCTCCAGTATGTTTTTGATCTCCGGATTTGAACGTTCTCATAATCCATCTCATCATTTTCCTGTCAGCCACTATATTTGTAAATTCCTGTATCTTTTACATGTTGATTTCCTTCTGTGAGTAAGTCTGATTGTGCCCTGTACCCTGTGTTTCGTTTAAGTTCCTTGTTTCCACCATACCTCAGTACCTGGGGCCAGATTCACGAAGCAGTTACGCAAGCACTTACTAACCTGTGCATCTTTTCTCAATCTTTGGCGGCTTTGTTTACAATTATTAAACAGTTAATTAGCTCCGAAGCACCAGGAGGCTGTTTATAACAATAACAACAGTTGATTGGCAAGTTTTCATGCTTGTAAACTGTTTAATAAATTTAACCAAAGCCGTCAAAGATTGTGGAAAGATGTACACGTTCGTAAGTACTTGCGTAACTGCTTCGTAAATCTGACCCCTGGCACCATTAAACATCATATTTTCCGTTGCTCAATCGAAGACTATATTTATATCGGCTTGAAGTTTTTCAATGTTTTCTACAGAGGCAATTTTCAAGTTGATTTTTTGCATCATCTGCAAAGGATGACACGAAGCTGTGACTTGTATTTTTGCGTATATAGTAGTAATCATCCTTCAGTCTCGGGAGACTATGGAGTTGCGCTCTGGTTGTCAATCCTGGTGCAGCGTCTGGTGTGACTGATGAGGCCAATCCGAGAGTGGCAGTCCATCCCACACCGATCACAAATGAAGTCCGATTCTGGTCTGTCTTCCTATATACGAGATGGGAAAGAAAAACATGAGAGGTGCAAGGACTGTGCCCTGGGGTACAGAACTTTTCACAGCACTTGGACTTGATATTATTTGATTGACTGTTGCTCTTTGCATCCTGTTTGACAAAGTTGAAATTCAACGCTCCACTTTACCACGTTATTCCTATTGACCTAACTTTATGGGCTATCAATAGGAACTATTGAAACGCCAACCCTGCAAGAAGCCTGGCTGTCAATATACCCTCCAATCAATTACAATTACATAATTGGAAAATTTGTAATCAATTACACCAATTATAGGACAACTAAAACTAACACCAATAATAGTAACAAATGAAGCACTGTGAATAAATCTAAACACTAATATATATATATATATATATATATATATATATATATATATATATATATATATATATGTATATATATATATATATATATATATATATATATATATATATATATATATATATATATATATATTATATATATATATATATATATATATATATATATATATATAAATTCTCTTCCAAACACAACAGAGAAAAATTACATAATTACACCCAGACAAACACACATGAATCAAAAATCAAAGACTAACACATACCCACACCTCAAAATTCACACACCAACTCCCTCAAAACCCCAGACAAACACACACGAACCAACAATCAGATTGTACCACAGCCACACTCACAATCAGCCAGCACCACAGCCACACCCACAATCAGCCAGCATCACAGCCACACCCACAATCAGATTGTAACGCAGCCACACCCACAATCAGATTGTAACGCAGCCACACCCACAATCAGATTGTAACGCAGCCACACCCACAATCATCCCAGCCATACTCTCACCCTCGTCAGGCTACAAGAACATATATATCTATCATACCAATCCCCCCCCCCCAAGATTCCCCCCCCCCTATATATATATAAGGTAGATAACAGACCACACACTCCAGCCATATTTGTCTTGATAAAGGAAGCCAGTTTGGTCCCCAGAGACCCACGGGCGTTATGGCAGCCCAATTCGGGCGGCACTGGTATTAGTGGATGATAAAGTATCGGGCAATCGCAGTTTTTTTGGTCCGTTATGGTCCCCCCTACGTACAAATTACAGGGTACTACCAAAAAGGTACAGCCGCTCACTAATATCTCCCCCGTTTTCTATGGTTAGGTTAGGTTAGGGTGCTTGGGTTCGTGGGCTCCTGGTTGGGTTAGTACTCTGTATTTTGTACGTTGAGGCACATGCAGTTAATGGATTGAGATTAGAGGGTAGTTGATGGTAGACACGAGGCCAGACATGAGTAGATTGCATGAGGTAGATAGTAGACGAAGCACAGGTAGACAGTAGATGATGAAGAATTTAATCAATGGCATCACAATCGACTGAAGAGAATACACGTGAAAAATATGGAGGGATGGTGAGAGTGATTGACAGGACGAGTTGACGAGGATAGTGAGAGCCAGCACAAGTTGATGGTGATAGTGAGGGCCAACACGAGTTGACGAGGATAGTGAGAGCCAGCACAAGTTGATGGTGATAGTGAGGGCCAACACGAGTTGATGAGGATAGTGAGAGCCAGCACAAGTTGATGGTGATAGTGAGGGCCAGCACGAGTTGATGAGGATAGACAGACAATCAAAAAGACAGAGAGGGGGAAGAGAGTAAAAAAAATGAGAGAGATTAGGAGGAAAAAATGATTGAAGGAATGGGGGAGTGAGAGGGTGAGATGTAGAGGAACAGTATGAGAGGACGGGAGAGGGAGAAGAAGGGAGAGGAAAGGAGGGAAGAGGGGGGGGGAAAGAGAAAGAGGAAAAGTAGTTAAGAAAGATAATTAAGGAGGGGGGCGGGTGAAGGGAGAGATTAGTCTTTCTTCATTTAGAAACATGTGAACAATTCTTATTCCATAATAATTGTAATAATTGTAATATATCGCTAGCTAGCTGGCTAAAGAACGATATACATAGTCCTTCTTTATACATGCAACATCAAGTATGTCTAATGCTATGATTTTTAACGTAATGTATTTTCTTTCGGTCTATGCCTCATGTATACATGAGGCAAAGAGTCAAAGAAAGAATCTTTCTAATGTCTCTGTGGCACATTTGGGTATCCTGTTTCCACCTGTGTCCCCCCTTGTGCGTGTACCCCCCCCCCCACCCCCCGTGTTAAATTATCCGTCCTTGTCTATACTGACAATTCCCCTTGAGAATTTTATATGTGGTGATCATGTCTCTCCGAACTCTTCTGTTTCTCATCCTTCTGAAGATGTATTATTAAATACGAAAGTACTTAAGGAAATTCCTGTCTTGATCCTTCCTTCGTGGTCCGACATTGTCATATTATATATATATATATATAATATATATATATATATATATATATATATAAAAAGTTTGTGAGGGTACCACCTCTGGTGCCAATGTGGGGACCCATAGCCTCGGAGAAGAAAATAAAACGTATTCAGAGGAGACCTTGTGGTTTCTCACTGAACACTAATATTTTCTTCTCCTACCACCCCCATTCTTTGTATGTACACATATATATTTGCTTTATTTGAACTGTGTTACAAAAAAGGAGTTACATATAGGTTACAAAGATGGTTATCATAGGTTGTCGAGTTCCTCCAGCTCCTCAGATGGCGGGCAGGAACCCTGGATGCAGTGCGCATTTCCCTCTGTATCGCCACGCTGAGGCGCTGGAAAAGAAAGCTGGCAGCTCTAGGGTCCCTTGTTGTTTCAATGAGCCTAGAACCCAGTTCCTTCAAAAAACTGGTAGCACTTTTACCCCAGGCGCCGAGTGTCTCAGAAGCAATGGGGACAAAATTGTAGTGGTGATCAAGTTCTCTATACTTACGGGATTTGGCTGCTTCCCTGTGGGTGGCAGCGCCACCTGGTTGTGCAACACTGAGGTCAATGTAGGTGTTAGCCAGGGTTGATACGCACGTGTAGTCCCATACCAACTGCTTGCCATTCTTCCAGGGGTTCACTGTGATACCATCCGGGCGACCAATAAGAGCATCAGAGTTACGGGGCGTTAGGTAACGAGGCTCTCTCTCGGCTGGGCATCCAGCTGTGGTGAGGCTCCTCTTGATGATGTCGTTAACTTCACTGTGCCTCGAGTGCCATCCTCCCGTGCTTTGGCAGAGTAGGCCATGGTGGCCGTACCTGTCAGCCACCACCTCGCCGCAAATACACCTATATCTGGTGTGGATTGGGGCAGCAAGGCGGAGGGCCACAGCAATTCGGAGGGCGTGTGGTGTGAGACGCGTGCCAGTTGCCGACATTGGGGTTGCTAACAGGAAATCCCCTGCATGAGGGGCTGCTACTGCTGTGAGGCGAGCAATGTCGTGCTGTGTTGATGCAGCACCCAGGCACTCTGCAGCAACTTTGTCTACAATGGGGCCATCCCAGCTGGATTGCCTGTGGGCTTTTGGGGATGGTGGTTGAGGTGATGGGCCTGCACGAGAGGCCCACTCTGTGGCACAGCGTGTAAAATTGGGATCATGTACACCTGCCAGCTGATGTAAGTGGGCAGGTAGAATTTCCTTCACAAGGTCGTCGGATGCTGATAAGGAGGACAGGAAGGCTGGAACAGCGATTTGCGTTGCTGTTCGAACTCCGAGGCCCCCAAGTCTTACGGGAAGAGAGGCTTGTTTCCACTGCAGGTCATCAAAAGAGAGGTTAAGGGCTTTTTCTAGCATTGATTTCAGTAACCGGTCATACTCACTTAGTTTTTGGCTACTGTAAGATGGTGAACACCTCAGAAAGTAGGTTAACCTGGGGAGGGACAGACATCTGGTGATGAGGTAGAGTGCATCATGAGCATCAATATCCTCAACCTCCATCCATCCTCTTAAGGTCGGCGATTTTCTTATCAAGGACCTCATCGATGGCTTTNGACTAGGAGACAGACTCTAGGAGAAAGACTCTAGGAGAGAGACTCTAGGAGAAAGACATTAGGAGAAAGACTCTAGGAGAAAGACTCTAGGAGAGAGACTCTAGGTGAAAGACTCTAGGAGAAAGACTCTAGGAGACAGACTCTAGGAGAAAGACTCTAGGAGAGAAACTCTTTAGTCTTTCAACTAAAAAAAAACAAAAACAAAATTCCCGGGGACAACCTAGGGTAAAGTTGTGTAAAAGGAGATAAAGAATTAGACAAGAGGGCGCCGGATGATAATTCAAGACGGCTAATGAATGCTGATTCGGTTCTATTGCGTGTCTGGGATCCAGGCGGGAAATGGCCGGTAATTTGAGACTAGTGTCAACATATCAGTCCAAACTTTCCTATTTAGATGTGCTGGTTCCTTGATGTGGTGGCTGTGGGAGATGACTGTGGGGGGGGTGGGGGAGCTGGTGGGGGGTTGGTTAGTTGGGTGGTTGAGGGGGGGGGAGGGAGTATATAATGGTTTGAGAGGTGGTAGTGTTGGGGTTAGAATGGGGGCGTTGGAATGGGAATTATTCAAGCAAAAACCTTAACAGACATGTTTCGGAACCACAGGTATGTCTCTATGAGGCTGGTTGTAAACTAGTTAGTTGGTCGTGTTCCGGGAAGTGTATTAGGCAAAGGTTTGAAATGAAATGTGTGAAGAATTCTGAGCATGCTGCAGGCGTCAGAGGCAAGGTTGCATGCTGCAGACGTCAAGAAGCAAGGCTGTTGCATGCTGCAGACGTCAGAGGCAAGGCTGTTGCATGCTGCTGACGTCAAGAAGCAAGGCTGTTGCATGCTGCAGACGTCAGAGGCAAGGCTGTTGCATGCTGCAGACGTCAAGAAGCAAGGCTGTTGCATGCTGCAGACGTCAGAGGCAAGGCTGTTGCATGCTGCAGACGTCAAGAAGCAAGGCTGTTGCATGCTGCAGGCGTCAGAGGCAAGGCTGTTGCATGCTGCAGACGTCAGAAGCAAGCCTGTTGCAGGCGTCAGAAGCAAGGCTGTTGCATGCTGTAGGCGTCAGAAGCAAGCCTGTTGCATGCTGCAGACGTCAGGAAGCAAGGCTGTTGCATGCTGCAAGTCTTTGACATCTGCAGCCTATTTTACCCGCTAGTCCTCACACTCAAGTGATACTTTACCAGGTATAGTTACCAGTCACTCAAGCGCTTGGTTAGTTACCCAGTAATCCTGCCCCTTCGCCCGGTAGCCCGCCACTCAAATGCTACCGACCCCCAACCTGTCCTGGGCGCCCCCAGTCTCCTCGGAGCCAATCTTTCACTGATGCTATCTCTTAGTGGCACTAGCAACAAATATATTCACCTTCATTAGGGTTGAAAACAGGTCCATTCTTTCCCTTAATCTTCTCCTCTTTACGGGAGATCAGAAACATGGAATATCTGGCAGAGATTGTGATAACCCTCTTGGACTCAAGAAAGAG
>WNGS01165751.1:21755745-21771911 GCA_020271785.1 Procambarus virginalis | reverse complement strand
AGTGGTTGGGCAATCTCTTAAAGAGGTCTGGGGAGATTCTTTGGGGGGTTTTGGATCCGAATGCAGTGGAGCCAGAGACCATTTAATACACTCTAGATACCTTACTCAACTCTAATATCCATTTAAAAGACACTAAGTAAATACTTAATACACTCACGTCCTCAGTGTACAATCTTGCTGCTGGTGTAACGAAGCATAGGCTTACCTGGAAAAAACAAATAATGAAAATTAAAACACCTTTTGTTACAATAATTTTGAATGTTTAATATATTTTAATTCATCAAGAATAGTTTGGCTACAGCTGGGTGTCCAGCACAAAGGGAACCTCAGTTGTGTAGACCTGACACAGTAATAAATTCCCAGATGGAGTCACCCTGCAGCCATGGAGGGAAGGTAGACAGGTCGTGTGGGACTACACCTGTGTCTACATTGGCTGATACCTATCTACCTTACAGCACAGGTGAGGGAGGCGGGGCGGCCACCTTCAGGGAGATCCAGAAAATTAAACACAGAAGGCTCTAGAACGTTGTTACAGGTTCGTGCCGATAGGCTCTGAGACCCTGGGCGCCTGGGGGTAAATGTGCACTTAGCTTCCTAAAGGAGGTGGGTGAGAACTCATTAGGCAAACTCGAGACTCAAGAGCGGCCAGTTTCCTGTTCCAGCGCCTGAATGTCGCGATCCAGAGAGGAAAGGCTTGCTGTATCTTGGGCACGCACTCCACCTCCGAAGAGCTGGATGAGGTCTTCGAACAGTAATTGTTATATATGTGTTCGTGTTGTCTGTAAACTGTAACACAATGTTTAAATGTAATACATTTTCAATGAAATTATTTTAAGAAAACATTTCGAAATAAATTACTTTAATGATAGTAATTGAATTCAAAAAGTTCTAACAATAAATAATTTTTAAAAAGCCTTTCATAAATATAACTGAATTCATTCAAAATATATTTCACTAGAATAATTCATTCAAATATATTTAAATTTATTATTTTGTATAAATATATTTTATACAAAAAGTAAGTATCAGGCAAACATAAAATACAAGTAAATAGACACAAAACAAAATACGCAATCAAGAATACAACACAAACAAAAGTTAATAAAAAAAATAAAAACTTGTACATAAACATGGGAGTGAGCAAGTCTTCTGAAAGTCATACTTGCATGCAACATTTTGATTGCCACGAGCGACAGTTTCGACACCTGTTCATGGTCAACATTTCAACATTAACGAGCAACAGTACCTTGTCATTTGTACTCTGCGGACCACAACGTACAGAATAAGACGTATCAGTTCAGAGACCGGATTGATACGATATTCTCATCTCTTTATCCAACTCTAAAAAGAAAATCTGAAAAGTCTTTTAAAATATTTGAATGCTGAATCCTAACACAGTGAATTGAATATCTGCATTCCATCTGTGTCAACAAATACTAATCTGATCCACCATTTATCAATCATCAAATTGTCCACTCACGAAATCTGTACATCTTTAGTTTACAGTTACTAATAAGTTGACGAGCTCTGAAGCGCTCTACGAGGTTACTACTACAATTATAACCCATTGGTTGTAAAGTTCGAAGCTCCTAAACTCACGAATATATGTAAACTAAGCCGCTATGATCGAGAAAAGATGTTGTACAGGTTTGGTAAATGGACTGATCCATGCTTCAGAAATCCTGGGCCCGTAGAGTCTACCTTGGGATCACTGTCGTATTTTAAGTTCGGTGATTTCTAAAAGTAACTTCAGTTGCTTCCAGTATCTTAAGTTGATTTCAGTAACTTCAGTTGCTTTCAGCACCACATTGAGCTGGCCAATCCAATTATATTTACACTTCCTCTCCTCCATTTCCTCCCATTCTTCTCATTCTCCTTCCGTCGCCATCATGAGTGAGGCTCCTCATAACCCATGAGCTGATAAGTGGTAATTGCGTTCTTACATCCCTTCCCCACTCACTCGCCCTCACTCACCTTGCTTCTCTCTCATCTATCACTCACCATACCATCTAATTACCAGTTTTATCCCTCTCCCCCTTCCCTGTCCATTTGGTCTTCTTCAGGCCCGTCACATCCATACCTGAACTTTTCAAACATTCCCAGAAACTCGGGTCCCAGTGCTGGGATTTTTTTGGGTTTTGGAATTAGTGTGTTATTCTGGAGGTTTAAGTGGAACACTCTGAGAGTAACTGTTGGAATTTTCTAAGAGTAACTGTTGGAATTTTCTGAGAGTAACTGTTGGAATTTTCTGAGAGTAAATGTTGGAATTTTCTGAGAGTATCTGTGGACACTCTGAGAGAATCTATTGAACACTCTGAACATAAATCAGCCTAAACAGTAATAAAAACAATATGAACCAAAATACTGCTTTATGAAGATTTAGATTAAACCTAAACCAGCTCAAGTTCGATTCCTATACGTCAACCTCTCAACTCTATGTTGACTGAAGGTTGATAATGCTCCATAAATCCTCCAGACTCACCTACCAAGCCTCTGTGATACTGAGTGTTGTCATGTAACTGTGATCAACTAATTAAAATGAAACATTTTCTTGCATCTTGCAACTGTATTTCAAGAACTAATTTAAAAAACCTGAACTGAGTGGAGCTTTTTAGAGTGTTCAAATTTTTTGAACATACCGTAAGGACATTTCCACGTGTCATGGTGTGAGGGTAGGTAGCATGATGATTGAACAATATAACTTTCTTATGCTAAGTTAATATACACACTTTCCCCTGCCTTCTTAGGTATGATATGACACAGCTGACTCTTCTCACACTGACACACTAAAATAAACTCATGGAAAACACACACACACACACATATATAGAGCCCATAGGCTCAGAACCTGTACACCTATTGATTGACGGTTGAGAGGCGGGACCAACGAGCCAGACCTCAACCCCCGCAAACACAACTAGGTGAGTACAACTAGGTGAGTACACAGCTAGGTGAGTAAAACTAGGTGAGATCCCACGTACTCATAAATAGTTAAAAAGTAGGGTACTTAACAAATGGAATGCATTAGGCAGTGATGTGGTGGAGGCTGACTCCATACACAGTTTCAAATGTACATATGATAGAGCCCAAGTAAGCTCAGGAATCTGTACACCAGTTCACTGACCGTTGAGAGGCGGGAGCAAAGAGCCAGAGCTCAACTCACGCAAGCACAACCTAAGTAAGTAACACACACACCATCATTGCATTAGACAAGAAGCGGCTAAAAAGGCGGAGTCTAAAACTAGAGCTCGATCCTGCAGGAACAGATATATGAGGACACACACAAGCTATCTAACCCATAAACAGAACTGCTGGAATTATGTTCTCTAAATAAAACAAAATTTCTTTCTCTAACAATAAAATGACTTTACTATTTAAGCCATAAACAGCTTTTAGCTCTTAAAACCCATATTTAGTTTATATATCGACGAAGAACTGACATACACCTGTACTGAAGAAGTACAGGTGTGTACTTTACACCTGTAAATGTACTTGTAAATGTACATGCGATTACTGCTTGTGTACTGTAAGGGTTTGCGAGTCCCTTAAGGGGACTTGAGAGAGAATTGTCTAAGCTACTCCATTCTCTTGGGACGTATATTATCATCTCAAAAGACTTACATGGACTTTGAGTCAATCTTTTCCCCTTGTTAAACTTGTCAGAAATGAGGAATATACTCTAAGATCAATATATGTTTCCGTAAGATTTTCCGGCTGTTCCTTGGAGGTCAGAAATGCATTAATACAACTACAACAGTTCGCTGTCTCAATGTCAGATTCACACAGGTAATATTTCTTAAAATATTAAAATACCCCTTTAAGATATTTCATCTCTGTGTATTCTGAATGGCGAGGATAGGAAATAAAGTTTATATGCCAAGGGGCAGGGATAAAATCTTGGGGTAGCCACAATGTCTCTCGTTAGTGATACAGGAATAGAGAGGATTGGTCTTTGTGTGGATGGGCTCAGGCTAGGTGTACTATCTCTTTATTGTCGCCTACCTTCTCTATTATTCGTTCTCTTCTACTCCCTATCTTACTCTTTTCTTATATATATATATATATATATATATTATATATATATATATATATATATAATATATATATATATCATGTCTTCCCTTATACCAAACACACTTATTTCTTCTTATCTTCCTCAATCCTTCCCTATCTATCTATCTCATGCTGTCGTATCTCGCTCTCTCCCTCACGCCTTTCCTACATATACCCTTCATTCATCCCTCTCTCTCTCCTCTCTCTCCCCTCCTCCTTCCCTCTCCTCCTCCTCTCTCCCTCCATCAGGACGCGCAGGTTACACAGAGGGAAGCCAAGATGACGCACACTTCACATTATAGATTGAATCATAGACAACTATGATGGAAAGTAAACGATATGATGATCAAAGCACATCTCAGGAAAGTTAAGAAATTACGATGTTTTCGCTCCGTCCTGGACCCTTATCAAGCCGTGTGGAGCGAAAGGAGCAAATACCGAGGCAATGTTCACAGATATATCACACATGATGTTTTCGTTACGGGGTGAAGACGCTTTTGTTGACGCTCGTTCAAGTCCAGACGTATCCCGTGCAAGTCTTGCAGAGGTCTCATGAGAGCCTCATACTCAGGCCAACTTCATATTGCTCGATGCAATGCGCATTATGTTGACTAATTAGGATCACTAGTAACGTTGGAAGGGGGGGATAGGCTCTGCTCATGTCTTATACATGTGTGCGTGTGTGTAATTGCATTTCAATCCTAGGTAATCGCTTCATAGACGCCAGAGAACACAGTGGTTCAGAAACCATCCACCACATACATACACATTCATAATATCGTTAGAAACCACGTATAATTTACACTTTGTGGCGTTCAAAGACCCTCATCACTATGCTATAGGGACATAATGGCTTGGTGTTCTCTGTTGATAGTTCCCCTTCCCAGATCATCACCATGAGGGAGTTTCCATGCAACATTGCACCACAGACGAGTGTCACGAGTCTAACCAATCACCGTTCCGGCCCGGCCATCAGAACACGAAGGCGGAATATCGCCAACAGATAGCACAGTCTCCACCACTGTAAATGAACCCTAAAATAAAGAACATGTAAAAAATATGTTTATTGTTGCGTCAACAAATGACTTACTCCCAGGTACATCTTTACTACTAGGTTAACAGGGGTTATCAGGTGACAGAAACTATGATCATTTGTTTCCTGTCGCGTCCTGAAATCGAACCTGGCCCATGGATCGCGAGTCGATTACGCAGACCTCAGGCCACGCATGTGTATTTATTATTTGGATATCTTCACTTCTTCAAATCCTTCTTCACTCTCTATACTAAATCCTATACCCCCCCTCCTTCCCCCCTTCCGTCCTGAGTCCTGGGGTTAAGGAAGGGGAGGGGTAAGGGGACTCTGGGAGGGGTAATGGGACGTTGGGAAGGGCAGCGAATGGAAAGGTGTATAAGGAGGGGCCGGTCAAGATATTCCCTTCCCAGAGGGGAGGGAAGATTCGTCGTAAAACATACCAATTACTCACACCACTTTCCCAGCCTTCCACCCCCAGCCTCCACACCTGGGGGAGGAGTGCCGTATGCCTTCCCCAACCTGGTGGAAGAGGACTCAGGCAATCCGACTCGACAACAGTCTGCTGAGTCAACCGCAGAGCTTCATCAGGAGAGGTAGGCAAGGAATATGTTTTGTCTATTGGAGAGAAGAGAGAGAGAGAGAGAGAGAGAGAGAGGAGAGAGAGAGTGAGAGGAGGAGGAGAGGAGAGAAGAGAGAGGAGGAGAGAGAGAGAGAGAGAGGAGAGACGAGGGAGAGAAGGATAACACTAGTGATAACACTATTAACACAATGCATAATACTTTTTTCGTCAATCGAGTCTTACCCACACACAATTAACCAATCAATACCTGGAAAGGCGAGGCTTAGGAGCTAAAACTCGATCCTGCAAGTACATCTAGACGAGTATCCACTCTACCCACTCCCCCCCCCCTACCCCCCAGACGAGCGTACAACACCTCAAGCATGTTGTAAAAAAGTTACCCCCTTGAACCACTGTGGGTTACGGATGCCGGATCGAGGCCCCGCATGCCAAAGAAAATGGGGTCCGTAAGTCCGGTTTTACGTTTGCACAACTGCTTCCAACACTACAATTATCCGGCGTATTATAGAAGGGGAAGATTTAGAGGGAGTCGCATGGACGCCGCGGCTATCGTACCCCAAAAAACCCAAGCTTTAAAAGTCTTATAAACTTCGTATATTGTGATTCTGTATAATGAATTCTTCCCACCTTATGTTTTTCTCTTTCCGTCTTTATTATAAATCTCACGCATCAAATTTTACTTGTTTCTTTAAATAATAACGACGCATGCCTGGTTAATATCTATGACAATTTAAACCATAGTTTTTAAGTGCAGGGACTTGATATTTAAACCCCTTCCAAACAGATATATAGAAAGGTTACCAGGACCACACACTGAAAGTGAAGGGACGAGAAGACGACATTTCGGTCCGTCCTGGACCATTCACAATCGACTTGATAATGGTCGAGGACGAACCGAAACGTCGTCGTCCCCTTCACTTTCTAGTGTGTGGTCTGGTCAACACATTTCAGCCACGTTATTGTGACTCCTCGTCTGTGATATATTTAAACGTGTTTTAAAGTTATTTTGGTAGAGATGGGGTTGAAAGCAGGGGTGTATCCACCCTACCTACACCCCCAGCTTGAGTACTCACCCATCTATCCACACAATACCAATAGAGCCAGTTGGGCAGTGGTGGAAGCTTGAAAGACTCAAACGGGTCATAGAGATGTTAGGATGTTTTTTGTTCAGCGCAAGATGGTGGGAGAATGGAATGAACCAAAGGAGAAGGTGATGGCAGAAAACTATTCATAATTTTAAAGTAGATATGACAGAAGGATAGGCATCATTGTCTTAGACAACCGGTGGCTAGAAAGGAGGCATTCAAGAGCCAATGCGCGATCCTGCAGGCACAAATAGGTGAGTACACACACCATACACACACAGTACTTTCACAGCGTTTACGACAAAGAGTACTGGGAAGCACGGACACCATTGGTATAGCTCTCATCTGTAAGTACACTTAGGTAATTACACACACCACACACACACACAACACACACACACACACCACACCACACACACACACACACACACACACACACACACACAAGATTCTGATTCTGAAGGGAATTTGATAGGGTAGATAAAGACAGGCTATTTAACCACAAGGGGCACAACGCACAAGGGAGACACAGGTAGGAAATGAGGCCCAAATGAGCCCACCGAGATATTAGAAAGAGATTTTTAGTGTCAGAGTGGTTTGCCAAATGGAATGCATTAGGAAGCTATGTGTGGAGGCTGACTCCATACACAGCTTCAAGTGTAGACTAGATAAGAGCCCAATAGGCTCAGGAATCTGTACACCGTTGATTGACAGTTGAGGAGGCGGAACCAAAGAGCCAAACGCTCAACCCCCGCAAGCACACAGGTTAGGTGAGTACAATTAGGTGAGTACACACAGACGTGACCAAAGAGCCAGAGCTCAACCCCCCGCAAGCACATAGGTGAGTACACAGTACCACATGGGCAGTGGACAGTTTACAGATGGGACCAAAGAGCTGAAGCTCAACCCCCGAAGCACAACTAGGTGTATCACACACAACAAACACACACACACACACACACACACCACACACACACCACAACACACCACACACACACACACACACACACACACACGACATTGAGGGAATTGACGGGTAGAATAGAAAAGCTATTCAACATGCAGGGGCCCGCACTAAGGGGACACGGTGAAGCTGAGTACCCAAATGAGCCACAGAGACATTAGAAGAAAGAACTTTTTCAGTGTCAGAGTAGTTCGTAAATGGAATGCACTAGGCAAGTGATGTGGTGGAGGGCTGACTCATACCAGTTTCAAGTGTAGATATTGATAGAGCCAGTAGGCTCAGGAATCTGTACAACCTGTTGATTTGACAGTTGAGAGCGGGACCAAAGAGCCAAAGCTCAACCCCCGCAAGCACAATTAGGTGAGTACATATAGGTGCGTCACACAACAACCAAGGAAGCCGACTCACCCCAGCACACAGGACAAACACACACACAACACACACACACACACACACCACAACACACACACAACACACGAACCACACCAAACCCACAACAACACAACCCAACCAGCTCTTCCATCCTCACACATTCACCCCTGATCTCCCCCCCCCCCCCACCTTCAACACCAACCACCCCATCGTTTAACAGAGCCCCCAAAGAGACCCACTTTGAGCCCCTAAGCAACGAGGCAATTTATTGCCAAACCTCGTAACGCACGCCTCGTGAAGATCAGTAGGGTATTGAAAATATTAGGTTTGGCACAAGCAGAAGACGGCCTCACTTGGGATAAACTAAAATCTGAAGCATTTTAGTATTGAAAACTGCAAAGCACACTTACACGAGGTCTCTTACTCCATGCTAATAGTCGGTACACCGTCTCGAAAATGCTCTACGAACCTGAGCACGTCAGACTTGAATCTGCGAGGATAAGCTGTCCATCTCCTCTCAATAAATATATATATTTTTTCCCTCTCTGATTGCGTTTAACAAAGCCAAGAAAGAAACAGGGCATATTTTCCCTCAGTTTTCCAGCTGTGGTGTTTTACCTTGGTTCATGTAATTATGTTTGCACATTTTAGTTTGTATATATTATATATATAGAGTATATATAGTTCATATATAGTTAGATTTCGATACATGACCAAGATTTTGTTAAAGCTATATCTGCAGATTTCTGTGACAAATCATACAATGCAGGAAAACAACTCACACAACTTGGCTGACACACAAAATCAACCCACACCCACGTGTAGCATGAAAGTGGCGACGTTTCGGGGTCCGTCGGGACAGTGAGGACGTGGCGACGTTCGGTCCGTCCGGAACAGTGAACGTGGCGGACGATTCGGTCCGTCCTGGACAGTGAAACGGGCGACCGTTTCGGTCCGTCCTGGACATGAAACGTGGCGACGTTTTCGCGGTCCGGTCCTTGGACCCTTCATCCATGCCAACGACTTGGTATAGGTGCCAGGGAGAGACCGAAACGTGACACGTTTGTGGAGTTGGTTACTTAATTAATAGTGTATGGATCCGCACCGACCGTGAGCGTACCCGCCTTGCTTACCATATGCACTCCCGACGGCCCCCACCTTGACAAGTCTGAACTCTTCTGTCTGGACAGGTACTCCCTACCCATGCTAGAACACAAATGGGTTGAGAAATCGTATTTTACGCTATTTCGTATCAATAACTGCATAGCCTTTGGCTGTGCTGGGTACAAGTCGAATTCATTACATCATTCATATATCAACACATCTGAGTATACCTGTGAGGGTACTCAAATACTCAACTCCATAAGGTAAACTCTACCATCACTGGAGTAACATAATTAATAAGCCTAGCACAAGGGGCATGGGGGGGGGGTAAATTATTACTTAGGTAGAGTCCTGCATGACTCGTCGATCCTGTTTTAGCCTTGACTGTTGTAGTTGCTCCGCACGGATACATCAGTTTTTCCTCTTGGGCGATATAGTTGCAATGGCTCGGTGATGTTCTTCTGATAATTCCCCTTCCCATCCGGGTTGAATATCTTCGATCTTGCTCGTTAATGGACAGTGTGGAGTTGTAGTGTCCCACTGCAGAGCTTGCAAATCCTGGCACCCACTGCATGCTGGTTTACGACTACTGGCCACGTTGTCAAAGGGAGGGATGGGTGGCCCAGTGAGGACTATGACATCTCCCAGTTCCTCCCAGCTTGTAGATCTCGACCATGTCGCTACGAACTCCAGGAGCGGCTTGAAGCCCACTCAGCTGCCTTTCCTCACCCTGTCTACGACTTCGAGGCGATAGACAGGTAGACTACCGCCTCGAAGTCTCAGCACTTCCGATCTCCGCTCTGAGGGCGCCCGACCGCGTCTTCTGTCTTCGACTTCGATTAATGTCAGCTTCAGGATGTCCTCAACTGGCAGATTTATACTTGAAAGATAAGTGATACCTCCGTCCTCGACTAAGTCAAAGTCCCAGAGCGTATAACACCCTCCCATCCTTAAGGCTATACCCTTGGACGGTCAGGGATTGAACGCGACTGCATAAATGAGGGAGACCGTCGTCTCTGTCGTCCTAGCCCAAGTTGGTTGGTTGAAATTATCTGATCCACATAATGTAGGAGAAACGCGCTTAGTATGACTATATGGCACCAGGCGGGATAGGAGGAACAGGGGTCTGGGATAGAATGAGACCGGTATGAAGGAAACGAAGACCCAACCACTGAAACCCATAGGGCAATCGAACGGACTAGCAAAGGCAGGCCCACGACCAGCCCAGTGGAGCCTGTTCACACACAAAATAAACCGAAATATGATGTAATTGGAACGAATGTTTGTAATAGTGGTAGGATAGAGTGAGCGGGGGCCGCTAGTCCGCCCCCATTACCCGAAGCAAATCCTGAGCGGGAAAGCTCCTACCATGAATCCTCCAAAATTCGTAATACACTCTCCACGACTCGCTACCCCAAACTAGTTTATCTACGGGTTCGCCAAACAAATCGTCCGACGCGAGAGTTTAGATTTAGATCACACAAAGTTAGAGAAATATAGGAGGGTGGGTGAAACGGGGCAGAGGTTCGCTATAGCGGGTTCCTTTGGGGTTCGAGTTAAGAGGGTTCGGGGTTACACACAGCGCTCCCAACAAACCATATATTAGTGGGTGATAAAATCAGCATGGACGACGCCTCCTAGCGGTGGAGGTGGACGATGTGGAGGTGTTGGGTGGTTGGAGGTGGAGGACGGGTGTGGGGTGGAGGTGGACGGTGGTGTGGTTGTGGAGGTGGTGTGGTTGGGAGGTGGTGTGGTTGTGGAGGTGGAGAGTTGTGGGAGGTGGAGGTGTGGAGGGTGGAGGTGAGGGGGTGGTGGCGGTGGAGGGGGGTGTGGTTGTGGAGGGTGGAGGGGTTTAGGGAGGTGGAGGGGGGTGTGGGTGTGGTATGTGGAGGGTGGGGAGGGTTGTGGTTGTGGAAGGTGGAGGGGTGTGGGAGGTGGTGTGTGGTTGTGGAGGAGAGTGGAAGTTGGTGGGTGGTTGTGGAGGTGGTGTGGTTGTGGAGGTGGTGTGGTTTGTGGGAGGGTGGTGGAGGGGGTTTGTGGGAGGGGGAGGTGGGTGTGGTTGTGGAGGTGGAGGGGGTGTGGAGGTGGCTGTGAGTTGTGGAGGTGGAGGGGGTGTGGAGTGGTGTGGTTGTGGTGGTGAGGTTTGTGGAAGAGGGAGTGGAGGTGGTGTGGTGGTGGAGGTGGTGTGGTTGTGGGAGTGGTTAGGGGGTGTGGAGGTGGTGTGGTTGTGGAGGTGGAGGGGGGGTGGAGGTGGACAGGGTGTGTGTGTGGGAGTGGGAGGAGGTGTGGTGGGGGAAGGTGAGGTGAAGGTGGTGGTGTGGATAAATATTGCTATAGACAAATAATTCTATAGCTACTCTATAGAATATAGACCGTCTGTTTAGTACGAACACAAGTTTGGAACGAGGAGCATACTAATTAGCGAAAATTAGCGCAATAGTGGACTAGGTTATGGAAACAAAACAAACCATTCAACTACTGCAAATCCAATATAACAACCCGAAATGATCAGGAGGGGGGGGGTAGGGGGGAGGGGGGTCGGTTCTACCAGCTTATAAGAGGCAGGGCCCAAGAGTTACGGTCACCTTCAAAGCGACTAAAAACAACACCAGCACACACCAACCCCAACACACTAACCCAACCCAACACACACACACACGACATCACACTAAGCTCCCACAGCTACGCACCAAACGCGTTCGGCTGCCACAGCCCTGGGAGAGGTATACTTCACTCTTCTGATCACAACACCAAAGGAAGCGTTCATTTACAATAGTCAGGAGTCCCATCATAAATATCCCGATATGTTATTAACCACAATTAATCAGACTTCAGACGTGATTAATGACAATGGGATTGAAAATTGTCGAGGTAATCACCAACAATTTCTCATTTCTGTAATTGTTTCCTTTCTATTTCCTATTTTCACCCGTTTGAGATTACTTGTAGCGTTTAGTGAGCCAGCTATTATTTCAGGCATTTATTTCTACACACACTAGTTAACAGTGTGTGTGTGTGTTGGGTGTGTGTTGGTGTGTGCATGTGTGTGTGTGTGTGTGTGATGTGTGTGGTGTGTGTGTGGTGTGTGTGTGTGTGTGTTGTGTCTGAATCTCTACATCATACAGTGCTTTACTGCTGTTAGTACCCTATTCAGGTCATTTTGAATATGCAATTTTTTCCCGTTTTTTTTTATATATTTTATTTAGCATCGTCCTAAAATAACCTTCCCATGTTCCTTCGGGGGAAATTAAATCTTTGGGTTAACAATTAACTCTCTTCAATTTTTACTTTCAAAATGAATTTATTGGGATTTCTGGACGTTATTGTATTTTTCCGTCTAAATTGTTTCTGCCCTGAATTTGTTTTTGTTGAGTATTGATCTATATTTTTATCTCTGATTGTGTTTTCAGATCACCGAGATTTTTTTTCATTTTTGGGACGCTAATTCTTCGCTTTTCTATTTCATCGACTAGAAATAATTTTATTGGTTGACATTAATTCCTTTTAACACTATTTCTTTTTACAGGTTATCTAATATAAAAAGAATCGCTATCATACGTATTTGCTATCAATTTCCATCATCATCATCAACAGTCATTTTCATCATACTCACCATTACCCCATGTATCAGCCTACATCATGTTTTAGTCACCATAAGCGTCTATTAACCCGTCGGTTATTCATCATCCACTGGCTGTTAGGGTCCATTGTCATCGTCTCACCATCATTCACCATACCTCACTATCATACCGTCCACCCAACCACACCATTGTGTCCATATATTCAAGCTATGTGAATCTTCATATTATCAAGGACACCATCGTGACCAACACATTTAACAATGAAACTATTTGACACTCCTGACACCATTAAACCTTCATGACACTATCTGACCCCTCGTGACTCCATTTTGACCCCTAAGGACATTATTTGACACTTGTGGCACCCGTTTGGGGCCCATTTGAGGACAATCTGACCCCCCCGAGACCATTCAACCTTTGACACCCAGTTGAACACATTACACCATTTGACCCCTCCATGGCATTATTTGACCCCAATGGCCCATTTTGACCCCTCCCATGGCATTATTTGACCCAAATGGCACCATTTGACCCTCCATGGGCATATTTGGACCCACAGGGCACCCTTGGACCCCTTGTTGACTGGCCTCTACCAAGGAGGTCTCAGGAGGTCTAGGATAGGGAGGGATAGGAAGAGGAGGGTGGATTAGGGGACAGGAGGAGGAAGAGGGAGGGGGAACAGGAGGACAAGAGGATAGAAGAGAGAAAGAAAAGGCGAAGAGAGAGAAGAGAAGGAAGAGGAAATGGAAGAGGAAAGGGGAAGATCTTTTTTATCTTTCCTTCTTTTTGTTTTTCTTTCAGCAAGAGAGACATTGTGCATATATAATGAGGGCGTCTCTGGAACATGTTCCACAGGTCGGGGTGGGCCTGGGGTAGCCTCCCCCCTCACTCTCTCCTCCCCCTCACCGGAGGAAGCCAGTCACACGGTTGGGATTTCAGGACGAGCCGGAAGGAACGCGGTTTACAGTAAACCACCTTAAGCCGATATGAAATCAAGAACGTCGCCCCATCGCCACTGACACCGGTGACGATTTGAACTCTCGGCGATTGTGTAAGTTTACCTGCCAGGACAGTCCCAATCGACTTAAGAAATGGTCCAGGACGGAACGTAATGTCGTCGTCCCTTCAACCTTCTAGTGTGTGGGTCTCGGTGGGCAACATTATATATAATATATGTCTCCTCCCTACCTATCTCCTCACAACCCGTCCTCGCAAATACGTATAGTCAAAATTGACTTATTAAATAAGTGAATAAGTGAACATACTAAACCATAATAGTTTACCTGGAAAAGCTATAGGAAACTACCGACCCTCCCTAACCTTGTTAGTATGATTAGATAAGCCCTATGCTTCGTATTAGCATTTGTATACATGTGTAAACCTTATAGGTATATTATTACCTATACCTATTATAGGGGATAGGTGTTTAAGGTAATAATTGTAATTACGAAGCAATAAGGACGCTTCCTTAACATACCTAACAAGGTTAGTTACGGTCGGTGTTTTCTATGGAAGCTTTTCAAAGGTAAACTATTAGTGTTTTAGTAGGGTCACCTATTGCACGTATTAATAGGTCCAATATTGGACTGTGACTGAATTTGCTGAGAGACTGGTTGGCTCCTCAGGTAGGCTCCATTTCAACCATTCTTCTCACCTGCTTCTTGGGGTCTATTCTATCCTCATTGTCGTTTCTACTCGCTACTCATTGACTCCGTTTTTACAACCTCTCGGAAAATCCCTCCACTCCCCTACTCCCATCTCCCGTAATCCCGTATATCCACTTCCCTCCTCATCTATTCTAGTCCCAATCTTCTTTCCCTATCCTCTCTCTCTCTCTCTCTGCCTCATACCTACCTTTCCCCCTCCTTCCTCCTTCACTCCCCTCATCCCTCCTACCTACCCTGACCTACCTACCTGCCTACCCACACCTTCCCCCCACATTACCCACTATGAATATGCATGCAGCTAATCGAGGGGACTAGGCGGAGTCGTGCCCAACCATGCAAAGTAATCGTTACATTGAAAGACGCACCAAAATTACATTTGCCTGCAGAATTTACCTCTTGAATATTGGTAATTAGCGCAAACGACTTCAGACGAAGAGGTGCACATCCTGTGTAATGAGTTAGAGGGAGTGTGAATATGTAGATTTGCCAGCGGGAGGGAGGGGAGGGTAAGGAGGCAGAAGGGACGGACTTGAGGGAGAGGCGGAAAGAGGCAGAAGGGATAAGATAGATGGAGATGTGGGGAAGCTGAGAGGGATGGGAAAGGAGGGATGGGAGAATGATGCAGGGGGAAGAGCACGAATGGAGTAAAGGAAGGGAAGGGGCGAAAGGAAGGAAATTTGGCCGCACCGTTTAACTAGATATATAGGTTTCTGCTCCTTACAAACCGGAGGTGGAAGAGTCTGTATGGTTCAACAGGACAACTCTCTTAAGTGTGTTTCCTATCCTTTAGCTCAGAAGAGGAAGCTTCCACAAGCGGTCTTCACTGACCTCCTGGGTAGTTAAAGTAGGCAATCCACCCCATCCCTTCCCAACCCATGGGAAAGGGGTGATCCAAAATTGGGAACAAAAAAGGAATGGAAGAGACGAGGTGGAGTAAAGAACTCGAATGAGGAAGAAGAGTAGTTTGTACAGTCCAAGGAAATGATGCCATGGGGAGCGAGGGATGTGCGGAGTGAGGGGTAGTGAGGGAGTGACACTCGGCAACATTGCAGTAAAAGAGCTGCAATCATATGCAACAACAGAAGCCTGTCGACCACTTTTACCTTCAAGATAGGTTTAACCATTTGACCCCTTGTTCAAAGAAAGGCATTAAACGGAGGGGGATGAGCTCTGCGGGCCAGCAGGGCAACAAGCTTGTATCTTAGGGAAATTAAACACACTAGTTCTATACCCTATCCTCTGGTCAGATGAGAGGCATCACAAATCACTCTCAATTAACTGTCCTTCCAGAAGGCAAGCTATGAATGCGACGAAAGAATAAACAAAAAATTAGATAATTATTGACTGTCCTATGAGTAGGTCAGGATAGATGTGTACGATCCTAGTTAGGCGAAACCGTTGCATCTTTATAGAAGAGGTGACCGAGAGCTGGGATATGAGCGAGAGGTGTGAGCCTGCATGCACAGCCCCCGCTCCTGTGCAGGTTTAGTCCCCTACGGGCTCACCACCCAGTAGCCCGTGTCTACTTTGGAACTTTTTATTCACAGTGGCTGAATCTCAAACAAGGTGAGAATACCTGCATGATTGACTAACCATGGGTGTGAGGGGGATATATTATATGGCGTTGAGGATAGACTCCGGGGCATAAATTACCAGATGGCAGCATGATATATCAGAGTATCAGGATGTGGAGTGGAGTAATGGTGTCAGGAGTGATTTGTGGTGTG
>WNGS01165751.1:21730822-21749414 GCA_020271785.1 Procambarus virginalis | reverse complement strand
CTTGTCAGACGACACTGGAAAGATGTACAGGTTTCGTTAAGTGTCCACGTAACTGCTTTTGAATTTTAAGTGTACTGTTGTTTTAAATATGTGTGTATAGTTCCTGGGAGAGCAGGTTAGCCACCACCCCCAAGTACCCAGACACCTCTGCCTCATCCCGTGTTCTTTTCCAACGGATTTTAATTAGGCTTCGCCTATCTAATTCATAGACCTAATGCAATTTTAGCCTCAGCTTTCTCGGGAACTCATTTGCTGATGTTTTGAAAATGTATTACTTGCGTACAATGGGTTATAATCTCATATAACAGCAAGGGTATCACTTTACGCCTTTTCACGACTGGTGGAACTCGAATGTGGACGTTTGTATTGTAAACTGCGCACGATTGGGAGACGGGTTGCGCAGTGTGAGCGCTCTTGGGGATATTTAAGTATTCCCTCCATCCCTACAGGTAGGATTTATCAAGGCCTTATGTTACCATTTGCGAAACCTGTTCATCTTGCCTAAATCACATGGCGGTTTTGTTACCTTAAACAGGTTATTATTACCGCCCGAAACACTAAACGAGGTTGTTTATAACAATAACACCTTTGGTTTGCAAACTTCGTAAACCGTTTTAATAAATTTAAATGCCGTCATGATCGAGGAAAGATGTCACAATAACGTGGCTGAAGTATGTTGACCAGACCACACACTAGAAGTTGAAGGGACGACGACGTTTCGGTCCGTCCTGGACCATTCTCAAGTCGCTTGACTTGAGAATGACTTTAATGACCCAAGCGACTTGAGAATGGTCCAGGACGGACCGAAACGTCGTCGTCCCTTCAACTTCTAGTGTGTGGTCTGGTCAACAAAGATGTAGAGGTTTCGTAAAAAGCTGCGTAAATGATTGGCGAATCCAGGCCCTGGTGTGTGGCTATTGTGTGGTCCTAAATTAACTCATGTATACACCTGACATTCCTACATGTGACGTACACCTGACGTGTTTATCCCCCCCCTCCCCCACTTGTAAGCTCATGAGTCTGTTAAAAAATTTTAAAGTTCATTTGTATACTTCAATTTGAGATTGTTGATTTGATCAGTACTCGAGACCTGTCAAGTGTACCGGCAAAGATGGCAGGTTTGTGCGGGTTACTTGGCCACAGAACCGGGACAGTGCTCAGGTCTTGACAACCTGGCTGAGAGCGCTCTGGAGTCGTAATCTAAATACCCCGGGTTCGATTACCGGTCGATGCCGAGGGAAATGGGCAGAGTTTCTTTCCACCTGATGCGTCTGTTCACCTAGCAGTAAATAGGTACCTGAGAGACAGACAGCTGTTAACGGCTGCTTCCTGGGAATGTGTGAGAGAATTTATATGTAGTAAATATGATAGAGGGATATTAGGCCGCGTGGACGGTCGACAGTTAGAAAGGCCGGGGCCCAAGAGCTAAGAGCTCGATGCTGCAGACATAAACAGTAAATACAGCTAGAAGATGTTTACTCCACACAAGGTGTCTCCTCCACACACGGCGTCTCCTCCACACACGGCGTCTCCTCCACACAAGGTGTCTCCTCCACGCAAGGCGTCTCCTCCACACAAGGTGTCTCCTCCACGCAAGGCGTCTCCTCCACACAAGGTGTCTCCTCCACGCAAGGCGTCTCCTCCACACAAGGTGTCTCCTCCACACAAGGTGTCTCCTCCACACAAGGTGTCTCCTCCACGCAAGGCGTCTCCTCCACACAAGGTGTCTCCTCCACACAAGGTGTCTCCTCCACACAAGGTGTCTCCTCCACGCAAGGCGTCTCCTCCACACAAGGTGTCTCCTCCACACAAGGTGTCTCCTCCACACAAGGTGTCTCCTCCACACAAGGCGTCTCCTCCACACAAGGCGTCTCCTCCACACAAGGCGTCTCCTCCACACAAGGCGTCTCCTCCACGCAAGGCGTCTCTCCTCTACACAAGGCCTCTCCTCCACACAAGGTGTCTCCTCCACACAAGGTGTCTCCTCCACACAAGGCCTCTCCTCCACACAAGGCGTCTCCTCCACACAAGGCGTCTCCTCCACGCAAGGCGTCTCTCCTCCACACAAGGCGTCTCCTCCACACAAGGCGTCTCCTCCACACAAGGCGTCTCCTCCACACAAGGCGTCTCTCCTCCACACAAGGCGTCTCTCCTCCACACAAGGCGTCTCCTCCACACAAGGCGTCTCTCCTCCACACAAGGCGTCTCCTCCACACAAGGCCTCTCCTCCACACAAGGCCTCTCCTCCACACAAGGCGTCTCCTCCACACAAGGCGTCTCCTCCACACAAGGCCTCTCCTCCACACAAGGCGTCTCCTCCACACAAGGCCTCTCCTCCACACAAGGCGTCTCCTCCACACAAGGCCTCTCCTCCACACAAGGCGTCTCCTCCACACAAGGCGTCTCCTCCACACAAGGCGTCTACTCCACACAAGGCGTCTCCTCCACACACGGCGTCTCCTCCACACAAGGCGTCTCCTCCACACAAGGCGTCTCCTCCACACACGGCGTCTCCTCCACACAAGGCGTCTCCTCCACACAAGGCGTCTCCTCCACACAAGGCGTCTCCTCCACACAAGGCGTCTCCTCCACACACGGCGTCTCCTCCACACAAGGCGTCTCCTCCACACAAGGCGTCTCCTCCACACAAGGCGTCTCCTCCACACAAGGCGTCTCCTCCACACAAGGCGTCTCCTCCACACAAGGCGTCTCCTCCACACAAGGCGTCTCCTTAACTCCCCCTTCCCCTTGCTCCTCTACTACTTCTCCCAGGACGACGCTGCGGCGTTCTATCAATGAGCAATTAGGCGTAGTCGTTAGTTTTCGTGGTTGGTGCTAATCCGTATGTAAACGAGCCCAATTACAACTCAATTCCAAACGCTCATTACAAGGGAATTCTAACACCTTCGTTTGAGACGGCGGCCTCGCCTTGGGTTCGCAGCTGCCTCGGAAGAATGTTAATTGGGGATTACTTAAACGATAGTGTACATAATCAGAAAAGGGGGCGATTGAGTAGGGAATATTAATCGCTGGGTTTTGTAATGGGGGTCTAAAGGGTTACCAATTACCTGTGTGTGTGTGTGTGTGTGTGTGTGTGTGTGTGTTCGTGTGCGTGTGTGTGCGTGGTAAAGTTTTTATAACTACAAGTTGTATGTTCGGAAGTCGGTTATATCGAAGCGGCGTGTTAAGTGGGACGTTAAACCTACAACTAAACCGGATTAGTGGGTCGCTCGAGCTGGAATATCTCTTGACCCATCAAGTCGCAAAGCGGAGACACTGTACCCGAATCCTCGTCGATGTCGTCGTCATCGAAGAACGCCAGAGTAACCGAAGTCCGTGCCAATGGCAACTGTTAGCACACGTCTTCCCTCGGCCCTGCACTTTGATCGGTCCAGACCATTGCTGTTGCTTGATCAAGACTCCTCCGTTCTCCTTGCACATGGCTTCGACCGCAACGGAAGCCGCTTTAGTGAACAACGAACCTATAGAACACACAAGTGGTATCAAAGACTCCCGAGGGAACTAACGAACCCTAACAAAGTGTCGAATGGTGGTTCAGGGGGTTCCCTGGTGATGAGTTGGGGAACGAACTGGGACTCAAAAGGAGACGAAGAGTTACGGCACATAGCAAGGTTCTATCTTCCCTTGGAACACCGGCTTTGATAGCTAAATAAAGCGCTGGCTGTGAGCCGGGGCCAAGTTTTGGAATACAACGTGCTGCTTCCCTGATTGTGGGGGGGGTCCCCCGGCCGATTGTTGGAGTTTACTGCTGATTGTTGGGAGGGTGGGGATTTGATCACCAGACACTGTTGATTGTTGGGCCTCGAAGACTTAATTGTTGACTAGGTTGTTGGACCTCAAGGGCTTGATTGTTGGGACTGTTGGTGCTTTGGGACTAAAGACTGTTGATTGTTGGGCCTGGCAACTTGATTGTTGGGGCCCGGGGCCTACTGATTTGGCGTTCATGAACTGTTTATTGTTGGGGGCAAGAGCTGCTGATTGTTGGGGGACCAGGAACTGTTGATTGTTGGCGCCCAAGGACTTGATTGTAGGGGGACCAGTGACTTGATTGTTGGGGACCCAGAGACAGTTGAGTGTTGGTGCCTGTGGACTAGATTGTTAAAGCCCGGAGTCTTTGTTGTATGTGTTGGGGTACTCCTGATTGTTAAAGTCCGGGGATTGTTAATTGGTGGGGTCTGTGAGGACTATATTGGGATTGTGGAACTTGATTTGTTTCTTCCACTTTCATTGGTCATTACTCTGACCTGGTTACAGTTGATTGTTTGAGACGATCGATTGTTGGAGCTTGCTGCTCATTGTCGAAACCTGGGGATTGTCAGTTGTGGCTTGATTGTTGAATAGCCTCTATGGGATTGTGGAATATTGCTGGATGATGGGGACAGTTGATTGTTTGACTTCTGGGACACAGCATTGATGCTGATTAAGGGACTGGTAATTTTTGATGCCCAGTGGACTGTTGATTGTTAATATCCTGGGATTGTTAATTGCTGGGTTCCATGGCTTGACGAGGCAATTCATTTCCTGTCTCATTTCTCCTCTCTAATTTGGAACCAATTTGGTAATACGTCCTTTATCATCTATGAAGAATTACCCCACTTCTCCAGTTAACTGTCATCTAATTATTTTGAACGGATAATAACCGTAAGATGATTTACCGTTTATTTAATGGGAGAAACGAATGTGACGTAGTCCCAACGGTCATTAAAGATGGCGCTCAAAAGGACGATTTAAATATTTGAATCACCATTTGACAAGTGCATTATGGGACATAATGCAAAACTCCGAATTAAGTCGCCTAACCAGGTGGGCTGGACGGTAGAGCGACGGTCTCGCTTCATGCAGGTCGGCGTTCAATCCCCGACTGTCCACAAGTGGTTGAGCACCATTCCTCCTCCCGTCCCTGGCCTCCAGACCCATCCCTCCAGGGCCTAGTGCCTCACAGGAGGGCCAAGGTGCAGAACACCACCTCCAGATGAGCGACACTTGCTTGGCTTTGATCGTGTCCTGGCGACTGACTGTGTCGAGAAAATGTGTTTTTATACCCTCCAGAGACATTGTTTGGGCGTGCGGGCGTGCGTGCGGGCGGGCGTGCGGGCGGGCGGCGGGCGGGGGTGCGGGCGGGCGCACTTGCATTACACAGCGTGCCTGTCGGCCTAATGTGTGAGTTTTATATATATATATATATATATATATATATATATATATATATATATATATATATATATATATATATATATATATAAATATGCGAACAAGCCTGAACGGTCTCCAGGCATATATACCACTGAAAACTCACACCCAGAAGTGACTCGAACTCATACTGCCAGAAGCAATGCTTCTGATGTACAGGATCCCTTAACCACTCGACCAACACGACCGGACAAAAGAGGATGGTAGCCATGCTACCATCTCTCTTAATTTGTTTCTTCCACTATCATTGTTCATTACTCTGACCTGGTTACAGTTGATTGTTTGAGACGATCGATTGTTGGAGCTTGCTGTTGGGCTACGGTGCCACCTCATGTATTAATACAAAAATTATTAATTTATCTTAGAGTGAAGAAAATAGATCGGTAAAATTAACATAAATATTCAGAAGAAGAGAAGGGAGAANGTGACGGGCCTGAAGAAGACCAAATGGACAGGGAAGGGGGAGAGGGATAAAACTGGTAATTAGATGGTATGGTGAGTGATAGAGAGAGAGAAGCAAGGTGAGTGAGGGCGAGTGAGTGGGGAAGGGATGTAAGAACGCAATTACCACTTATCAGCTCATGGGTTATGAGGGAGCCTCACTCATGATGGCGACGGAAGGAGAATGAGAAGAATGGGAGGAAATGGAGGAGAGGAAGTGTAAATATAATTGGATTGGCCAGCTCAATGTGGTGCTGAAAGCAACTGAAGTTACTGAAATCAACTTAAGATACTGGAAGCAACTGAAGTTACTTTTAGAAATCACCGAACTTAAAATACGACAGTGATCCCAAGGTAGACTCTACGGGCCCAGGATTTCTGAAGCATGGATCAGTCCATTTACCAAACCTGTACAACATCTTTTCTCGATCATAGCGGCTTAGTTTACATATATTCGTGAGTTTAGGAGCTTCGAAACTTTACAACCAATGGGTTATAATTGTAGTAGTAACCTCGTAGAGCGCTTCAGAGCTCGTCAACTTATTAGTAACTGTAAACTAAAGATGTACAGATTTCGTGAGTGGACAATTTGATGATTGATAAATGGTGGATCAGATTAGTATTTGTTGAACACAGATGGAATGCAGATATTCAATTCACTGTGTTAGGATTCAGCATTCAAATATTTTAAAAGACTTTTCAGATTTTCTTTTTTAGAGTTGGATAAAGAGATGAGAATATCGTATCAATCCGGTCTCTGAACTGATACGTCTTATTCTGTACGTTGTGGTCCGCAGAGTACAAATGACAAGGTACTGTTGCTCGTTAATGTTGAAATGTTGACCATGAACAGGTGTCGAAACTGTCGCTCGTGCAATCAAAATGTTGCATGCAAGTATTGACTTTCAGAAGACTTGCTCACTCCCATGTTTATGTACAAGTTTTTATTTTTTTTATTAACTTTTGTTTGTGTTGTATTCCTGATTGCGTATTTTGTTTTGTGTCTATTTACTTGTATTTTATGTTTGCCTGATACTTATTTTGTATAAAATATATTTATACAAAATAATAAATTTAAATATATTTTGAATGGAATTATTCTAGTGAAATATATTTTGAATGAAATTCAGTTATATTTATGAAAGGCTTTTAAAAATTATTTTAATTTAGAACTTTTTGAATTCAATTACTATCATTAAAGTAATTTATTTCGAAATGTTTCTTAAAATAATTTCATTGAAAATGTATTACATTTAAAACATTGTGTTACAGTTTACAGACAACACGAACACATATATAACAATTACTGTTCGAAGACCTCATCCAGCTCTTCGGAGGTGGAGTGCGTGCCAAGATACAGCAAGCCTTTCCTCTCTGGATCGCGACATTCAGGCGCTGGAACAGGAAACTGGCCGCTCTTGAGTCTCGAGTTTGCCTAATGAGTTTCTCACCCACCTCCTTTAGGAAGCTAAGTGCACATTTACCCAGGCGCCCAGGGTCTCAGAGCCTATCGGCACGAACCTGTAACAACGTTCTAGAGCCTTCTGTGTTTAATTTTCTGGATCTCCCTGAAGGTGGCCGCCCCGCCTCCCTCACCTGTGCTGTAAGGTAGATAGGTATCAGCCAATGTAGACACAGGTGTAGTCCCACACGACCTGTCTACCTTCCCTCCATGGCTGCAGGGTGACTCCATCTGGGAATTTATTACTGTTGTCAGGTCTACACAACTGAGGTTCCCTTTGTGCTGGACACCCAGCTGTAGCCAAACTATTCTTGATGAATTAAAATATATTAAACATTCAAAATTATTGTAACAAAAGGTGTTTTAATTTTCATTATTTGTTTTTTCCAGGTAAGCCTATGGCTTCGTTACACCAGCAGCAAGATTGTACACTGAGGACGTGAGTGTATTAAGTATTTACTTAGTGTCTTTTAAATGGATATTAGAGTTGAGTAGGTATCTAGAGTGTATTAAATGGTCTCTGGCTCCACTGCATTCGGATCCAAAACCCCCAAAGAATCTCCCCAGACCTCTTTAAGAGATGCCCAACCACTTGGGGTGGACGGTAGAGCAACAGTCTCGCGTAATACAGGCCGGCGTTCAATTCCCGACCGTCCAAGTGGTTGGGCACCTTCCCTTCCCTCCCCAGACTTCTGGACATTTCCTCCTGCCTCTCCCAGTTTCATTTTCCTCGACAAAAGCTACAAAATTTAATGCATTGATACGACAACGGGTTGGTGACGATGGTTCGTGATGGCCCTGTGTATTTAGCCACCGTGAGGGTGGATTTACCTGCGTCATTATACCGAAATGTTGTTAATTAGTGTATGCGAGTCTAAATGTTGAAGGATATACTGCATTGTTGTGTACATACGTGTGCCTTCTGGTATATATATATGTGTGTATTGTGTTTGTGTACGTGCATTGTAGTGTATGTGCGTGCATTGTGGTATACATAGGAGCATTGTGTATATTGTGATACGTGGTATAGTATGTATGTATTGTATATATTGTGATACATGGTATAGTAAGGACAGGCAGCCATGATAAATACATGGTCGTGTGTGTGTAGTTTTGACTCTCGTATACATAGCATACTGCATACTATGCATAATATATTGCATATTATACTTACTATACTACATATTTTACGTAGTATGCTACCTAATATACTATATATACGTGATTAAGTGATTGACATTAATGAATGTAGGTTATAGAAGCTCGAATTCTTCTCCCCCTCACCAGGACACTCCTCCCCACCCACCACTGCTGCGGGTTCATCTACCTTCACGTGCAGAACGCGATTGGGCACTGCAATATCTCAGCAGTAAATCAGTTTTTTTAGTATCTACGACCCTACGCACGAGAGAGAGAGAGGGAGAGTGAGTGAGTGAGTGAGTGAGTGAGTGAGTGAGTGAGTGAGTGAGTGAGTGAGTGAGAGAGTGAGAGAGGGAGGGAGGGACCGCACCCTGATGGTCTGTCACTAACAAATGAAAGCGAGCCTGGGAGGACCTGGGGCCTGGCAGCAATTACAAATGACAGATTCACAGGCATCCCTCAAACACGCTAACCCGTGTCACCGTGTCATTACTAACGACGGTGAATAAAACAGCACTGTACCCTAAATTATTATGCAGCTGTATCGACCACTCATCAGCGCTAATTATCTCGAGGATTAGTCACTGCTCAAGCATTATATATTATATATATATTGTTCCGAACGTGAACCAAGGTTGGATTCCTCCTTCACCCCTCTGGTTATGGTAATTAATTTGACTTCAACACACACCTGCTTGTGGTTTGATGTCTTGACAGGTAATTCATGGTTTTTATTTCTATGACGATGTTCATGATCTCTTGCCTTCGTGAGAGGACCCTTTCTCTCACCTTGGGACTCCTAGGTAGGTGTGCCTGGTCCTCTTCTTGGCTTCTGAGGTCCGCCTCTGGGCTCTACGTCACAATACTCCTACCTGACTCTACAATATTGCTTCCCCTCTCATCCACAATCAGCATATACTGCATAATCTCAGTACTACAATCCTTTGTTTCCTTTCTTACAATCCTGCTCCTCCTACTCTCTAGCTTCCCTGTACTTCCCTAAACTATTCCTCTAACCCCTCCCCCCTTTGTGTAATCCTACACTTGCCCTTCAATCCTCCTTCCCCCGTTTCGAAAATCCACCTGAACTCCAAAATCCAGCTTCCCCCTGCATATCAGTCCGGTTACCAACCTCCACAATCCTCCTACCCCTGTTGACAATCCTCTTACTCCCTTAACAATCACCTTAACACCCTAAGTTACCCACCTCAAATATCCTCATAACCCTCATCAACAATCACCCTATTCCCCCCCCCCCTCCCTCGACAATCGCTCTATTTCCCTTCAGGAATTACCTTACCCGAATTACAATACTTTATCCACAATCATCACCCCTTCCCCTCCAAAAATCCCCCCTTACCATCTTCAACAATCCCCTCCCCCCCCCTAGCCTCTTCTACTATCCATTCATGCTTCACAATCCCCCTTAATCTCTCCCCCCTAACTCCTCGTTCTATCCCTGATAATTCCCTTGTTTCTCTATCCCAGGCAGGTGTTGCCTCCCTTGACCATGTTCATGGTTCGTATGAACATCATGTTAATTTTGACCAGGCTTCCCAGCTCCCACAAGGAGAGAAAAAGAAGAGATCTTCGTGTATATATGCAGGCGATGAGTCACAATAACGTGGCTGAAGTAGTTTGACTAGACCACACACTAGAAGGTGAAGGGACGACGACGTTTTGGTCCGTCCTGGACCATTCTCAAGTCGATTGTGACTTGAGAATGGTCCAGGACGGACCGAAACGTCGTCGTCGTCCCTTCACCTTCTAGAGTGTGTGGTCTAGTCAACATTCGTGTATATATTTAACCCATTTTCTCGCCACTCCGTAACAAAATGCAACTGTTTCTATCCTAACGAACCCATTGCGAACCCAAGCAACCCACCTAACATATCGAGGACGATGCGCGGGGAATACGTCGATATAACGACGCTTGTAATTAGCACTAATAAGTTGCATTTCTCACGGATTGCTCGGATTGAACCCGACACAGAAAAACATGCAACAGGTGAAATGATGACCGAACCACCGACTGGAAAACGAGGACGTTTCGGTCCGTCCTTAACCATTATCAGGTTGCAAATGAAGAACAGGCAATTGAAGAACAGGCAAATGAAGGGCAGGCAAATGAAGAACAGGCAAATGAAGAACAGGCAAATGAAGGGCAGGCAAATGAAGAAGAGGCAAAAGAAGGGCAGGCAAATGAAGAAGAGGCAAATGAAGGGCAGGCAAATGAAGAACAGGCAAATGAAGAACAGGCAAATGAAGGGCAGGCAAATGAAGAACAGGCAAATGAAGAACAGGCAAATGAAGAACAGGCAATTGAAGAACAGACAAATGAAGAACAGGCAAATGAAGAACAGGCAAATGAAGAACAGGCAAACAAAGAACAGGCAAACAAAGAACAGGCAAACAAAGAACAGGCAAACAAAGAACAGGCAAACAAAGAACAGGCAAACAAAGAACAGGCAAACGAAGAACAGGCAAACGAAGAACAGGCAAACAAAGAACAGGCAAACAAAGAACAGGGCAAACAAAGAACAGGCAAACAAAGAACAGGCAAACAAAGAACAGGCATATATCTTCGGGCACGTTATTGTGACTCGTCGTCCCCCAACAGGTGAAAGTAGGGTTGGATACGATGCCAGCCAACCCGTCGGTGGCATTATATCCACCAATGATGAAGATTGAACCACCCTAAGAGGTGGCACGGGCATGAATAACCCGTAGTAACATCAACGTACACACACACACATTAACCACAAACTAATATATAGAACACGCGCGAGTGTGTGTATGTGTGTGTTAAATATGGCCTTCAAGAACCAAGCGACAGGAAAAAGGTTATCATATATAACCAAACTCAATTACGGGATCACCATAGCCCGTGCTACATGGACACTTCGTCCTGAGTAGCTAAATCTGTAACAACAACAACAACCAAGCGAGAGAGAGAGAGAGAGGACTTAATACGAACGCCCACCATATTTCCGTGACAACTTTCGTGTAATATCATACATTTTGGTTGAAAATTGTCGTCGTTCGTGCTGGTGTTGTATTTGCTAAGCGATAACGTTGATGGAGGCGGCCAGAGAACTTTTCTCTGAGCTTATCTTCATTACAGAATAGGGAATAATGGGGCTAAACAATGGCGGACAAATGGTTATACAGCTTGTCTTATGGTTAGATGGTCTTATGAAGCTCCTTCACTGTATAATAATATGCATAACAGCCGCTATGATTTGTGAAAGAGATACAGGTTTCGTAGGTTAGTTCAGTAATGGGAATAACATGGCAATTGTGTTTTAGCTGTTTTAATTATTCATCGGTAAGGGTAAATTGATGTTGGCAAAATAACTCGATAAATACGTTTGCGACTTTTATCTTAAGATTGCTGTATGCAACATTGATGCGTAAATGATGAATATCTTTATGCAATATTATATTGTGAGTTGAGGGTGTATATGTAGTCAGAGCAACACTGAACACTCGTTACTTGGCCCTGTCAAGGTAACGAGGTTCCTGTCCTGTTAGCTGGCTCTGTCAAGGTAACGAGGTTCCTGTCCCGTTAGCTGGCTCTGTCAAGGTAACGAGGTTTCTGCCCAGTTCCTGTCCTGTTAGCTGGCCCTGTCAAGGTAACGAGGTTCCTGTCCTGTTAGCTGGCCTGTCAAGGTAACGAGGTTCCTGCCCGTTAGCTGGCCTGTCAAGGTAACGAGGTTCCTGTCCCGTTAGCTGGCCCTATCAAGGTAAAGAGGAATGTCTGGCAAAGACTATCCAGACAAGATACTACACAAAAGCTCAGGCTAACTGACAACACAAACCCGAGCTCAATTCCTCGAACCTCCGACTCCAGAACAAGTCGCAAGAGATGGATCCTCCCGATTAGTTTTTTTTTTCCAGACTTAGCAACACATCTGAAGCAGAAAGTGACCAGACTTTGGCCCTGGATGAAGGAGACATACGAGGAACATCCAATCTGGCTGAACTTCCTTAAAGATCCTCCTATGATCGCATGGAAGAAAATAAATCTCTCAAAGACCACCTGATCCGAGAAGTTCTAAGACAGGAGATCCAGTCCGCATAGTAAGGAGTCAGGTATGCAGCAGAACTAGCCTTCCTACCCTAACCTATCATGGATTTTTCCTACAGGGCTTGAGGAGTGGTTAGAAGGGGCCCCCACATGCCAAAGAATTCCATCTCTTAACACTGGAGGCATACTCTTTACACGAACATCTTGGACGTAGGTTCGAATCCTCGTCACGGCCCTTGTGGACTTTGTCTCACTGGAGGCACACATACGATAGCTGCAGCGTATGGGGCGCTAACCAACGTAGAACATTGCTAAGAAACCTAAATCAGAACTGCTCCTAGGTAATTGACACAATATTTGGTAAACCAATACTGGTGTATGCAGTTGTCATGCATACACCAGTATTGGTGTATGCATGACAAAAAACGTCAAATATAACACATATTGGACAAAATACGTCCAATATGTGTTATGCTCCAAAAACACCTTCCCAGGCCTAAAACAAAGATTGAAAAGTGCAGAAATTTGCAAGAACACTGGTGCCAGAGCTAAAGCTAAGCTATAAAAACGGGCTAATGGAACTAGATATCACAGCCCTAGAGAATAAAAGGAAAGAGGAGACATGATCGCAATACCTAAGATGCTGAGATCCGCTTCAAATAGAGAGAAAGCAGGACAAGAGGACATAAATGGAAACTGGAAACGCAAATTAGACAAGAATATAAGGGGAAATACTCATACCTTATACGGGGGGCGGGGTGGTGGTCAGCAAGTGTAATGGACTGAAAATAGTAGTTGTGGAAGCCACCTCCACCCTAAATTTCCCTCCGTAGAGGCTGACAGGTAACTACAGATAGATAAATACCATCACCATTACTATCACCATTACCACCTCTTGCACCATACAACTGAGCAGTTAAATAGCCCCTTAATCACCTGAGGTCGAGTGCTTATATAATAACTCAGCCTTGGGTTACAACAGTTCTGTTGTCCCGATCGTGCAATATAGAAAGAAAAAACCTTGGGCCAGATTGACGAAGCAGTTACGCAAGCACTTAACGAACCTGTACATCTTTTCTCAATCTTTGGCAGCTTTGTTTACAATTATTAAACCGTTAATGAGCTCCGAAGGACCAGGAGGCTGTTTATAGCAATAACAACAGTTTATTTGGAAAGTTTTGATGCTTGTAAACTGTTAAATAATTGTAAACAAAGCCGTCAAAGATTGAGGAAAGATGTACACGTTCGTAAGTGCTTGGGTACTGCTTCGTGAATCTGGCCCCTGCTAACACACAAAGTAACGATCCCTGGTGTTACTTTGTTACAACTTGTTACAAAGTTGTGACCTCTTGTTATCGAGTTATGTCGTGTTATTACAATTTGTTGGAATGTTGTAACAACGTTGTCGTGTCGTCGTGTGTTGGGCGGGATTGTGTGCGGGTTGTAAGTTTAATTTTACACGGGAGCCGGTCGGCTGAGCGGACAGCACACTAGGCTTGTGATCCTGTGGTCCCGGGTTCGATCCCGGCGCCGGCGAGGAGCAATGGGCAGAGTTTCTTTCACCCTATGCCCCTGTTACCTAGCAGTAAAATAGGTACCTGGGTGTTAGTCAGCTGTCACAGGCTGACTTCCTGGGGGTGGAAGCCTGGTCGAGGACCGGGCCGCGGGGACACTAAAAAGCCCCGAAATCATCTCAAGATAACCTCAAGATAGCATTGTAAAAACACTTAATTTTGTGTGGTTGAGTGCTTGATGTATCACAACACTAAATACTCCGTTTTCGTTTCGTCGGGGGACAGAAAGGCCTGAATTTATATGTCGTACCTAATAGCCAGAACCGTGTTACTTGGCCTAGTACGCAAGGGCCGATTTGCTTAACTGGCAGTGATTTTCCTTATTTTCAAGAATTTATTTTAAAATTTGATTTATTCCAATTAATATTATTATATTAATATGAATTAGACTTAAGTTTAATTACATTTATATATTAATTTTAATGCATAAAAAAATTAAAATCATATATAATGTAATGGGAAAGCTTTATCATTCTACAAGAAAAAAATTTAATATTTAATTTCAGCAAAATTCGGCTTGTTAGGCAACTTGCCCTATTAGGTACAACATTTTATATATATAAAATGTCACATTTTGTCACACACACACACACACACACACACACACACACACACACACACACACACACACACAGCACACACCACACACCACACACCACACACACACACACACACACACACACACACACACACACACACACACACACACCACACATACATATAAGCCCAATAGGCTCAGGAACCTGTACACCAGTTGCTGACAGTTGAGAGGCGGACCAAAGAGCCAAAGCTCAACCCCGCAAGCACAAATAGGTGATACAATAACACACACAACATATATATATATATATATATATATATATATATATATATATATATATATATATATATATATATATATACGGAAAACCCACATGTGAAAAATAGACAATGCTAACGCGTTTTCGGCTCAATCGCCTTCATCAGTGCAAAATAGAACTCAACTCCAACCAGATTCTATTGGAGGATGGGTTGTAATATATAATAATATTAATTTATATGAGAGAAAACCTTATATTAATAGACGGTGCTTAGCATTGACGTGCTTAGGGAACAGCCGCCGCTTTAACGAACCTTGCCTGAGGACGGGTTGACGCGAGAAGTAAAAGAAAATGTAAAGAAAGCTGACCTCAAGGAATGACTACAAACACAGGAAAGAGATAGGAAAGGAGCTGGGAATGGAGGACGGAGTGATGGAACTTCACCCAACCACGTGGATCATCGGGGTATTGAGCGCGAACCTGCAAGAAGCGAAGCCGACGCGGTATACCATCCAGCAAGTGGTTTAACATCATTTGGTAATTAAGCTGGTCCTTGGCGAAACGCTGTTTACGCGGGATTAGTCTACACAAGCCCGCAGATTACAATTCATATTTGAGTGTAGAATTTTAATGCAGTAAACACGTATTAGCTAAGCGTTGCTGACGATTTTAAGTACATTATGCGTTTTGGAGTTAATATTGTCCGGTAATTGGTGGGAGAGACGTCGGCTTAGAGCGGAGGCGGTACATGTTGTCACTCTGCGGGGAACTATGTAACATTTGCTATGTAAAGTAAACATTTGGGAACATTTGCTATGTAAAATAAATATTTGGGAACATTTGCTATGTAAAATAAATATTTGGGAACATTTGCTATGTAAAATAAATATTTGGGAACATTTGCTATGTAAAATAATATTTGGGAACATTTGCTATGTAACGTAAACATTTGGGAACATTTTCTATGTAAAGTAAACATTTGGGAACATTTACTATGTAAATGCATGACGATGGAGCTGAGGCTCTTGTAAAACAAATGATATCTGAATGTAAACATATGCAGGTTTTCGATTTTGTTAATTAGAGTTTGCTTTGGGATTAATGTAAATGAGTCCCCCTGGATGTGCGTCTATCATTATCCACAATAGATAGGATTGACATATAGAAACTCTCAAGGAAGCCTCCGGCTTTGACAGCAGTTAGAGTCGGAGTAACCGCTTCGTACAGTGGCCTCGGTTTGCACGGTTTCGAACCAACCCGTCCTCAGATCAAGTTCATTCCATCCAGCGGTCGACCCCCAAATTCATAAATTTTAACATGCTGTTCATTCAAAATAGGAATATTCTGAAATATAAATTAATATTATGTTATATTAGCATATTGTGCATATTTAGGCATTGGTTTGGTTAGGTGTTTAGGTTGTGTTGGCGATTATTTGTATTTGTAGTACGTGGGTGAAGCATTTACCATCCCGTCCTCGACTCAAGTCCATTACATCCAGCGGTCGACCCCACAGACGCATTCATAAGTTTTAACATGCTGTTCATTCAAAACGGAAATTTTCTCAAATATAAATTAATATTATAATATATTAGCATATTGTGCATATATAGGCATAGGTTAGGTTAGGTTAGGTTAGGTGTTTAGGTTCGGTTGGCGTTTATTTGCATTTGAATTACGTGGTGAAGCATTTATAGCGATGTGGTTCGAACAAAACTCGTCAGTGAAGCACTTGTTCCGGAAGTGATCGAACGAAATCAGTTGTGAGTCGTATGTAAACCGTTTTTCATTCATAAACAGCGGGTTTGGCGGGTGCATGGAATCACTTTTGGGCCTTTGTTTGGAGGACGGGCTGCGCAATGTGAACGCTAGTGTCGAACTCAACCTGGTTCGACATAAACAAAGGGCAAAGTCCATTCCATACAGCCACCAACCCGCTGTTATGAATGAAAAAACGGTTTACACACGACTCTCAACTGATTTCGTTCGAACACTTCCGGAACAAGTGCTTCACTGACGAATTTTGTTCGACCACAACGCTGTAAACAGCCCGTCCTCCAAACAAAGATCCAAAAGTGATTCCATGCACCCGCCAAACCCCGTGTTTATGAATTAAAAGCGGTTTACACACGACTCACAACTGCTGACGTTCGAACACTTCCGGACAAGTGCTTCACTGACGAGTTTTGTTCGAACCACAACGCTATAAATGCTTCACCCACGTACTACAAATACAAATAATCGCCAACAGAACCTAAACACCTGACCTAACCTATCCTACGCCTATATATACACAATATGCTAAGATATTATCTTATTAATTTATACTTGAGAAAATTCCCATTTTGAATGAACAGCATGTTAAAATTTATGAATGCGTCTGTGGGGTCGACCGCTGGATGTAATGGACTTGAGTCGAGGACGGGTTGCTGTAAATGCTTCACCCACGTACTACAATACAAATAATCGCCAACAGAACCTAAACACTTACCTAACCTATGCCTATATATGCACAATATGCTTATATATTATAATATTAATTTATATTGAGGAAATTCCCGTTTTGAGTCAATAGCATGTAAAAAATTTATGAATGCGTCTGTGGGGTCGACCGCTGGATGAATGGACTTAAGTCGAGGACGGATTGATTGCGCTGGTACAGTATAATTATCATCGCTTGGTTAAGAGGGACCTTTAACAAGTGTGTTCCCGTCGAGGGCTACTAGAGATGATAGCCGTCAGGAAAGTTCAGGTTAGTTGGGTTGCTCTACTAGGTTCGTATCCAAGATGAACATAATTGCAAAATATGTATATATACACAACATTAGAACAGAAAAGCTAAACAAAATTATGAAACTTCACGGGAGACTCAAAAAAAATCTCCTGTCCACGAGGCTAACCATAGCCAGTGCTTCTTGCCCAGCTCCTGTGCCAGGTAAGTTACGGGCTCACCATAGCCCGTGCCCGTGCTACTTGAAACTTGTTCCGAGTAGCTGAATCTATAACAGCAACAACAATATGAAACTCAAATCTTCTAGTTTTAGTGTCGTCTGACAAGTGAATTTTAAGAGTACTGTTTTATATATGTTGTATAGTTCTTGGGAGAGCAGGTTAGCCACCACCCCCAAAGTACCCAGACACCTCTGCCTCATCCCGTGTTCTTTTCCAACGGATTTTAATTAGGCTTCGCCTATCTAATTCATAGACCTAATGCAATTTTAGCCTCAGCTTTCTCGGGAACTCATTTGCTGATGTTTTGAAAATGTATTACTTGCGTACAATTGGGTTATAATCTCATATAACAGCAAGGGTATCACTTTGCGCCTTTTCACGACTGGTGGAACTCGAATGTGGACGTTTGTATTGTAAACTGCGCACGATTGGGAGACGGGTTGCGCAGTGTGAGCGCTCTTGGGGATATTTAAGTATTCCCTCCATCCCTACAGGTAGGATTTATCAAGGCCTTATGCTACCATTTGCGAAACCTGTTCAACTTGCCTAAATCACATGGCGGTTTTGTTTACCTTAAACAGGTTATTATTACCGCCCGAAAGCACTAACGAGGTTGTTTATAACAATAACAACCTTTGGTTTGCAAACTCGTAAACCGTTTTAATAAATTTAAAAGCCGCTATGATCGAGGAAAGCTGTAGAGGTTTCGTAAAGAGCTGCGTAAATGATTGGCGAATCCTGGCCCCTGGTTTGTGGCTATTGTTTGCTCCTAAATTAACCCGTGTATACACCTGACATTCCTACATGTGACATACACCTGACGTGTTTATCCCCCTTCCCCCACGCCTCTTGTGAGCTCATGTGTCTGTTAAAGATTTTTAAAGTTCATTTGTATACTTCAAATTGAGATTGTTGATTTGATCAGTACTCGAGACCTGTCAAGTCTACCGGCAAAGATGGCAGGTTTGTGCGGGTTACTTGA
>WNGS01165751.1:21686342-21705690 GCA_020271785.1 Procambarus virginalis | reverse complement strand
CAGCCCAAGAAAAAAAATATGTGAAAAAAATCATTTTGCAAACTCGCTGTGCAGAGGTTTACAATGTTTCCTCCGAGGGTAGGGGAGGGGGGGGGGGGTAGCCCTCCCATCCCGTTCCCTTCCTCGAGGGGGGGGAAGGGGGGAAGGGAGGTGGAGTAGATGAGTGGATAGAGGGAGAGGAGGAGAGGGCTATAGAACGACCGTGAGTGCTGAAGAAAGAAGGGGAAATGGAAAGGATACAACGGGAAAGAAGTGGAGAAAAAAATAGTGTAGATGGGAAAAGAAGGGCTACTGTGGGAGAGAAAGGACGAGAATAGGAGAGAGGGGGAGACGGGGGTGGGGAGAATATAGGAAGGGAAAAAAGTGGAGGGAAATGTTACGAGGGAGAGAGAGTGAGAAAGCCAAAGATGATGATAATGGAAGGGAATGAAAGGGAAAATGAGAGAAGGCTGTGGGAGGGGAAGAAAGGAAGAAGGAGGAGTGGTGACGGATGGGGAGTGAAGAGAACAAAAGATATAACCAACGAAGAACGCAGCATCTCCAGAGACTCATAAACTCTTATTCAATGCACGGTAAGATGATCGAGGAAGACCTACAGGTTTCGCAGAGAACACAATAATTCCCTACGAATTCTCAACCTGATCCAATTTAAGACGCTCCCCTTTCCCCCACCCAAATCCTCTATTCAAATTAAAATAATTACTAATGAACAAGTTGAAACAGTATGTTCACTATGAACAGCCGTACTGAAGTGCAATTTATATTTCATTCTCAGATATACCCGTGCTGATCCGTTCACGTGTACGGCAAGAACGAGAGGGAGGGAAGGAGGTATGAGGAGAAAGTGCCAAGCCATTTCGACTATATAGCACTGGGAAGGGATCAGGGTATTTATCTGGGATGGGGAGAAAGGAATGGTGCCCAACCACTTGGACGGTCGGGGATTGAACGCCGACCTGCATGACGCGAGACCGTCGCTCTACCGTCCAGTTCAAGTGGTTGGGCTGGCAAGAATGAGAGAACATGTGTCAAACATTATCATCCTCTGGTACAGATCATGTTTGTAAGGCTAAGAATGTTCTAAGAATATGTCTGGGAGGCTCAAGAATATGTCTGGGAGACTAAGAATGTGTCTGGAAGACTAAGAATGTGTCTGGAAGACTAAGAATGTGTCTGGGAGACTAAGAATGTGTCTGGAAGACTAAGAATGTGTCTGGAAGACTAAGAATGTGTCTGGAAGACTGAGAATGTGTCTGGAAGACTAAGAATGTGTCTGGGAGACTAAGAATGTGTCTGGGAGACTAAGAATGTGTCTGGGAGTCTAAGAATGTGTCTGGAAGACTAAGAATGTGTCTGGGAGTCTAAGAATGTGTCTGGAAGACTAAGAATGTGTCTGGGAGTCTAAGAATGTGTCTGGAAGACTAAGAATGTGTCTGGGAGACTAAGAATGTGTCTGGAAGACTACGAATGTGTCTGGGAGTCTAAGAATGTGTCTGGAAGACTAAGAATGTGTCTGGGAGACTAAGAATGTGTCTGGGAGACTAAGAATGTGTCTGGAAGACTAAGAATGTGTCTGGAAGACTAAGAATGTGTCTGGAAGACTAAGAATGTGTCTGGAAGACTAAGAATGTGTCTGGAAGACTAAGAATGTGTCTGGAAGACTGAGAATGTGTCTGGAAGACTAAGAATGTGTCTGGGAGACTAAGAATGTGTCTGGAGTCTAAGAATATGCTTATTTGTCTGCTGGAAGCGTCATTATTATGATGTATTAAATGTGAGGACAGGTGTTTCCTCAGCTGTTGTCGTCCTAAACACGTGTTAGTTTCCTCAGCTGTTGTCGTCCTAAACACGTGTTAGTTTCCTCAGCTGTTGTCGTCCTAAACACGTGTTAGTTTCCTCAGCTGTTGTCGTCCTAAACACCCGTCAGTTCCCTCAGCTGTTGTCGTCTTCATCACCCGTCAGTTCCCTCAGCTGTTATCGTCTTCAACACGTGTTAGTTCCCTCAGCTGTTGTCGTCTTCAACACCTGTTAGTTCCCTCAGCTGTTGTCGTCTTCAACACCCGTCAGTTCCCTCAGCTGTTGTCGTCCTCAACACCCGTCAGTTCCCTCAGCTGTCGTCGTCCCCGCCACTATCGGTATGTTTAACTCGTGTTATTTCCCGTGTAGAGAAAAAAAAGTTCATTTTTTTCCTTTTGAATTAACACCGGTAGTTTGTAATAAGAGGCTTTAAGTTTTCATTGTGTTAATTGACTCATTTAGCTCACATAATCGCTTCAAAATTATTTTCTCGTACATTTCTTTTATGGAAAAATGTGAAACGTTGGGGATAAAACTTGTGGGTACATTTATTTGAAGCCTTGTTTGGTGGCGCCGAGGAGGGTTATTGCTTCAGCATTGATGGGTTTTGTTTCTCTCAGGTGATGAGGAATTGTGTATCTGCAGGAGACACTAGGGCATGTCATGGAGGAAGGAGGGAGGGGGAGGGAGGTAGAGAGAGAGAGGTAGAGAGAGGGAGGAGAGAGAGAGAGAGAGGGAGGGAGGACGGGAGAGAGAGAGGGAGAGAGGAGAGGTTTGTGTGTGAGTAAAGAAGAGACAGGCTCGAATTTGTTTCAACTTTGAAAATGCTCAGAATGTGAGGCATTGTTGTTTAAGTTTTTGTTTATATAGAAAAGTACTTACGTTCTTGTAGAGTCACTGGCGTCCATATAGCATTTTGCGCAGGTCTTTAATCTTAAAAATGAACACATCCACGAGGGCCGTGACGAGGATTCGAACCTACGTCCGAGATCATCCCAAACGCTGCCTTAATCGACTGACTCTTAACATTCTCTGGAGTACGACCCGTCAAAGCGTTTAACGGGATGTATTCCAGTGACACAAATACTGGAATGTCCAGGTACCCCCATTCATTGCTTGGGCGAACAGAGGCGGGCAGTTAAGGATTGGCGCCTAGTCAATCCTCCCCAACCAGGATATACGAACCCAGGCCAAATCGCTCGGGAAGCTTGGGGNTTGTGTTCTTCAGGTGGGGGCTCCATGATGGCGCGGCATACTCTAAGACGGGTCTCACGTATGCAGTGTAAGCGCCCTAAAGCCTCCTCATTTAGGTTTCTGAATGAAGTTCTAATTTTCGCCAGTGTAGAGTACGCTGCTGTCGTTATCCTATTTATATGTGCCTCAGGAGTTAGATTAGGTGTCAATCCACTCCCAGATCTTTTCTCGAATCGTTACAGGTAGGCTGTTCCCCTTCAGTGTTACTGTCCCTTGGTCTCCTATCACCTGATCCCATTTCCATAACTTTACATTTACTGGTGTTAAGCTCCAGTAGCCATTTCCCTGACCATCTCTGCAACCTATTTAAGTCCTCTTGGAGGATCCTACAATCCTCGTCTGTCACAACTCTTCTCATTAATTTTGCGTCATCCGCAAACATTGACATGTATGACTCCACTCCTGTAAACCTGTCATTTACGTAAATTAGAAAGAGGATTGGTCCCAGCACCGATCCTTGAGGTACTCCACTTGTTACTGTTCTCAGTCCGACTTCTCGCCCTTACCATTACCCTCTGGCTCCTTCCTGTTAGGTAGTTCTTCACCCATTCTAGGGCCTTTCCGCTTACTCCTGCCTGCCTCTCAAGTTTGTATAGCAGTCTCATGTGCGGTACTGTATCAAAGGCCTTTGGCAGTCAAGAAATATGCAGTCTGCCCAGCCTTCTCTGTCCTGCCTTATCCTTGTGTTGGTGTGTGTGTGTGGTGTGTGTGTGTGTGTGGTGTGTGTGTGTGTGGTGTGTGTGTGTGTGTGTGGTGTGTGTGTGTGTGTGGCTCACAAAATCATAACATTTGGCTCCACGTCATAACGATAAAGGATCAACTTTGAGATGAACATAAATTATTCACGATGAACAATTTTGTTCATGATGAACAAAGGGCAAATGAACTTGTCTTCAGAAGGACACAGCATTGATCATTATTCCTAGTCTCTAATTTTGTACATCGGATCCTATTGTTGATAATTATCGTCGCAAACAGATAATTTGAAGCAATATCTTGTCTTGTGGTGTCACGCCTAAGGTGTTGTCGGTCAAATGAGTCAGCCTACAACATTTGAATCTAAGTGTGGTGTTGGATTATGATCTATTAACCTCTTGGGGGTGGCGGGACGTTCTTAAGGCCACTACAATAGCTTATACTGACATTCTATACTACAGGCTTCTGACACCTTATATTACAGGCTTCTGACACCCTACACTACAGGCTCCTGACACCCTATACTACAGGCTCCTGACACCCTACACTACAGGCTCCTGACACCCTACACTACAGGCTCCTGACACCCTACACTACAGCTCCTGACACCCTATACTACAGGCTCCTGACACCTACACTACAGGCTCCTGACACCCTACACTACAGGCTCCTGACACCCTACACTACAAGGCTCCTGACACCCTATACTACAGGCTCCTGACACCCTACACTACAGGCTTCTGACACCCTACACTCAATGTTTAGTGTCCTACACCTTCTGTTTAAGATTCTGTTATGCATTCAAAATGTGCATTATGAGTGCTACTTAAGTTAATTATGGAGAAAAGGCTTTAAACCATAACTATATAGCACTTGGAAGGGATATAAGAAAGAGGAGCTGAATGGGACTTAAGTGGAAAATGCTCCAATCACTTGGACGATAGGGGATCGAACGCGAACCTGCATGTCAAAAAAAAGTTACAAGTAAAAATGGAGTTAATCATAGACACTATACCTGTACAGGTGTGTGTGTGTGTAAATTGGCCACCAGAGGGGATAGAATGGACCGGGGTATGTAAATAGGTGTCCATGATTCACCTGTGGCAACAGCTAGGGGGGGTAGGGGTTGTTGCATGATGCAGGACGCTGATAGGCAACTTAATGCCCTATGTGACCTATCCAGCGCCTTCGCATGTCAGCCGAGTGCGACTTACGCCCTTTGTGGCTCGTCCGCCGGGGCAGAATTCTCTCTAATTTCGTCATACCGCCACACGTTGCTGCCACTCCCACCTCGGGGCAACAGGGAAATAACGACCACTCCTCGACGCACGGGTTGCAATTCGTGTTGGCTCCGGCTGAGCTTTCGTGTCTACACGACCGCGTTCGTACGCCATATATATATATACTCGACGGCGGCCGATAATTGCACCAATATAGGAAGAGCTTCTGTGAAGTGGTTATATGCGCCGGGAACGAGGTATTTGAGTATTTTTATTTCATTATTCGATAACTACAGAGGAAAGAGGAGGAGGTGGACCTGGTGGTGGGGCCTCTAATGTTAAGGCTGTACTAGAGGCTCTGTAGGAGTGATGGTGTGGGGGGGGGGTAATAAGGTGCGTGTTTGTGTGCGTGTGACGGAAGGGAGATGGGAGGGGGGGGGGGGTTATGGAAGGGAAGAGGGGGGGGTGTGTGGAGGGGGTAATTAGCTTAGGCAGTCAGTTGCGCGTTCAAGTGTCTGTGAGCATTTTTTTTATGTTTGTTTTTTCATTTATTGTCTCTTTGTGGGCATTGTGTGATCTGGAAGAGTAGTTCAGTAGTTTGTGCGGCGGGGGACTCATCTGGAATGACATTTCAATCTTTTTTTTTTTCTCTCTCTCCATCTGTTTATATCCAAAGAAAATTGAATTACAGACCCTTCTTTTAGTTATTTTGTTTAAATTTAGTAAACTTATGGTCTCTGTGTTGTGTATGTGCGTCATTGCCAAGTCTGTAACACACACACACACACACACACAACACACACACACCACACACACACACACACACACACACACACACACACACACACAACACACACACTGGAAGTGGAAACTGGAAACTCAAATGAGTCACAGAGATGTTAGGAAGTTTTCTTTTAGCGTGAGAGTAGTGGAAAAATGGAATGCACTTGTGGGAACAGGTTGTGGAAGCAAACTCTATTCATAGTTTTAAAATTAGGTATGATAGGGAAATGGGACAGGAGTCATTGCTGTAAACAACCGATGGCTGGAAAGGCGGGATCCAAGAGTCAATGCTCGATCCTGCAAGCACAAATAGGTGAGTACACTCACACACACACACACACACACACACTCACACACACACACACACACACACACACACACACACACACACACACACACACACACACACCACACACACACACACACACACACACACAGGTAGCCTGGTGGATTGCGCGCAGGACTTGTAATTCTGTGGCGCGGGTTCGATTCCCGCACCCGGCAGAAACAAATGGGCAAAGTTTCTTTCACCCTGATGCCCCTGTTACCTAGCAGTAAATTGGTACCTGGGAGTTAGTCAGCTGTCACGGGCTGCTTCCTGGGGTGTGTGTGTGTGGTGTGAAAAAGAAAAAAAAAAGTAGTTAGTGTAGTTAGTAAACAGTTGATTGACAGTTGAGAGGCGGGCCGAAAGAGCAAAGCTCAACCCCCGCAAACACAACTAGGTGAATACAACTAGGTGAATACACACACTGGAAGTGGAAACTGGAAACTCAAATGAGTCACAGAGATGTTAGGAAGTTTTCTTTTAGCGTGAGAGTAGTGGAAAAATGGAATGCACTTGTGGGAACAGGTTGTGGAAGCAAACTCTATTCATAGTTTTAAAATTAGGTATGATAGGGAAATGGGACAGGAGTCATTGCTGTAAACAACCGATGGCTGGAAAGGCGGGATCCAAGAGTCAATGCTCGATCCTGCAAGCACAAATAGGTGAGTACACTCACACACCACACACACACACACACACACTCACACACACACACACACAACACACACACACACACACACACACACACACACACACACACACACACACACACACACACACCACACACACACACACACACCCACACACACACACACACACACACACACACACACACACACACACACACACACACACACACGGCTTCTGTGTAAATACTCTGTGGCCTGACATCCCTCACAGTCTGTATCACAAGCGGTTGAGTTCTGTTGCAAATGCGATTTCCAGCACTTCTTGCGAGGGGCCAGACTTTATACGTGATAAGAAGTTTAATTGGTTCAGTTCGGGACGCTCAAGTCTACTTCTAAGCATTGCACGTCTCTCTCTCTCCTTCCCAGACTTTGTCCTTGTCTACTGCGTTCATATTAAAATAATTTTCTTGTACCAAAACAACTCGGTAGAAAGGAAATGTTTCAACTGAGAAATGGAGGATTTATCCAAGATAGACAAAGAAAGATGCTGGAATTGTGGGACAATTTGGCTCAGTATATATATATTATATATATATATATATAATATATATATATATATATATATATATATATATATATATATATAATTTAGTTCTTATTGCACTAGTTGCAACGAACGCTGCACACACTGTTGCTCGTGATGTGATGGGGGCGATCCAGTCGTTGTCTAGAAGGCCATTACCCATAAGTCTAATATTGACTTAGGTAGCTTTTTTTGCCCAGTATTACACCTGTACACCTGACAATCAATTGACAGGATGACTCTTTCGTTCCGTCAAAACCAAACTTTTGTCTCAAATATTAATGATTATAAGTTAGGTAACATCTGGGATCCTCTCGGACGTAAGTTCGAACCCTCGTCACGGCCCTTGTGGATTTGTTCGTAAAGGTAAGGTTAAGTATGGTGAATTATCTTGATTTCTGAATTGTTTACGTATCAGGCTGAAAGTAAACTAAAAACTAAACTCTAACCCTGGAAACACAAACCGAAACTGTCTCTATTTTCCGCTTATTACAACTTGTAATAAAGTTGTTACATCTTGGCTTAACGTGTTTATGACGTATTAGGACGTTGTTACAACTTGATATATTGGTTGTTATAACTGGTTAGGAGGTGTTAAAAGTTGTTCGAACGTTGTACCAACGTCATAGTTTCGGTGTGTGTTTGGCGGGAAGGTGGCCTAAAGTGGACTAAAAGTCAAACACTAATTTATGTTGGTTTTAATACCTCACCTTTAACTATAACTCTACACCAAATTCAAATATATAATAATGACCATTATATATATTAATAAAAAAATTTGAATACTCAATATATACATTATAGTTGAGAAATGCGTCTGTGGGGGGGGGGGGGAGGACGAGCCCAAGTTGTTAATACACAAATCTGAAACCACTTCATCTATTATAATTTACTAATAAGGTATCCCGATGGACCTTAGTACAGGCTTCCTGTCCCCCTTACTATCCTAGTTATCTGTGGTGGTCGTATACTACCTCTGTTATCTTGTCCTGGTCGTACTACCCATGTTATCTGTCCCATACTTTGCTCGCATTCTCTCTCTCTCTCACTAAGACGTGTTATCTTCCCTATCCTCTCCTCTCCCATCCTGCCTCTCTCCTATCCCCCCCCCCACGTCAACATAAAACTGGACGTGTAGTCTAGTAGTTGAACAGTTCAGAGAGGGGTGGGGGGGGGGGGAAGGATATCAAGTTGTTCCTTGTTCTGTAATTAATAACCTAACCTAACCTAACCTAACCTAACCTAACCTAACCTAGCCGACTGAAAATGAGGAGGAAGGAGGAGTTTGGGGACCGCGGGGGAAATGAGTATATTATATATATATATATATATATATATATATATATATATATATATATATTTGTGTGGTGTTGAGGTACGCGTTCTCGGGCATTTAAGTCCGTTGTATTGTGTATACAGTATGTATATTGCTATGTATGTAATTTTTTTTTGGGGGGGTGGATGTCTGTGAGAATTGTTTTGTTTGCTGGCTGGTTATCTGTTGGTTATCTTGCTCCAGTGACTGTGTTATCTCTGCCGTGTCTTCCTACGGTAATTCCGTTGCTGCTGCTGTTTGTCCTGTTATCGTTATTCGTCCCTCTGTTGCTGCTATCGTATTCCTGCCTCTGTTGCTTCTGCCGTTATTTCTGTTTCTTCAAAACAACCTCAAAATGCATCGAAACTCACCAACGGTTTAAATTAATAAATGTAAACAAAGCCGCCATGGTCGAGGAAAGATGTAGAGGTTTCGTAAGTAGTTGTGTAGATCCTTGATGAATCGTGACGTTGAGTCGACACCCTGAAGGAAAGGTACTTGCATGTTGCATGTCATGTCGACACACTATGACAGCATGTCGACATTTCATGCTGATGTGCTGGGTCGTTGAATACTCTGGTATACTCTGGTATACTCTGGTATACAGAGGCCAGGTTGAGAGAGGAAAGTGTTCCACGANAGTAGAACCCCCTTGACTCGGACACACAGACGGAGCTAGCCATCAGCACAACGCGGTGTCCGCTGCACTGTGCAACAGGCAATACATATTGCAAATCAAGGGCTGACATCCGCGCACCTAATTGGATGACCCTCGTATATTCCATGTACTTAAAAGCACATCTATCTTTCATAATTGACCATTAATGAAAGGTTCGGCGCGATCCGTCTATGTTTGTCGTTTTGGCGGGAGTGTTGTTGTTGTTGCTTGTTGCTCAGCAATCGTCTGTGTTTGGGATAGCGAGAGAGAGATGGAGAGGGCGGGGGTAGAGGGGGGGAGAGAGATCGAGGGAAAGATGGGAGGGAAGGAAGGGTGTAAGAAGTGGAAGGGAAGATGATGAGGTAGACATAGGAAAGGGCTCACCATTCCTGCCACACAACATGCCCCTTCCATCCACCACCACAATCAATTATTCCTCGGGTAAATGGTATTCGAACACCCCCACTGACCCCGAAGACCTTGACCATCATCCAGTAGCTTAATAAACGTCTCCATGTGTGCTCCCCCCCTCCCCCCACTCCCCCACACTCTCCACACAAGCGTAACTCATCCCCAAACCCCCTTAAAGAGCGCACTTAAACAAAGAAACACAGAGACGCTAGAAGGAGCGAGGCGCAGAATCCGGTCAGCGAGAAAGGTTACTTAGCATAAGCGTCTAGTCATCATGCATAAGATGTGCGAGTTTTTGTGTCGTATCTCCCTCGCTGCCGCCCTTCTGATTGGCCAAGGAGGCATGCCTCTTCCGTGATTGGCCGATGGCGAGTGGAAATCCTGGGGCCCCGAGGTTCTTATTGGCTGATTGATTCCCAATCGAACCCGTTATTGGCCGATAGGTGGAGATGGCTGCGCCGATAACCTCTCTGCAATGGTGGTCTGCAACTCACCGCTGGTGCCAGATGGTGGAGAGCTCACAGTAGGGGAGACGCAGGTGGGGAATACACGAGATCAATAAAGAATAGGGAAGAACAGAGATGACAACAATAAAGAATAGGGGGAGAACAGAGGTGACAACAATAAAGAATAGGGGAAGAACAGAGGTGAAGATACTACCCAGTGTCCAGTGAGGATAGCAGATGGTGTAAATGCCGTATATACATCGAAAAGGGAATATTTATTTGTATATTCGCAGGAATATTTACTTAGAATTTAAACACGTTTTGGGGGAATAAAGCATAATTTAGGGTTGTTAATGTGGCTTCCTTAATGATCATGTTAGTCAATTGCTCTTAAACCTTATCATATCTAACTTGGTTGCTAGACAATGACCAGGACAAACGTTAGTTATTAGGACGGTAATGGCCATGACAAGCGATGGTTGCTTGTTCAACAATTGGTTGTTAGGGTTGTAGGCATGCAGGTGTAGGCATGCAGGTGTAGGCATGCAGGTGTAGGCTTGGTATTGGGCTTAAGGCTTATCAACCTCGGGAGGATTATTAAGGCCATCACATCAACTTACTGACCTACTAAGAAATATACTTCAGTATACATACTGAAGTATATAAAGAGGTATACTCCGATTAACGGAGTATACCTCTTTAGTGTACATATCCCCTGACATAACCGGTTGATTGACAGTTGAGAGGCTGGGCCAAAGAGACAGAGCTCAACCCTTGCTAACACAACTAGGTGAGTACACACTGAAAAAAAAAATTTCTTCAGTGTCAGAGTAGTTAACAGATGGAATGCATTAGGCAGTGATGTGGTGGAGGCTGACTCCATACACAGTTTCAAATGTAGATATGATAGAGCCCAGTAGGCTCAGGAACCTGTACACCTGTTGATTGACAGTTGAGAGGCGGGACCAGAGAGCCACAGCTCAACCCTGCAAGCACAACTAGAGTAACACACATTGGTTGGTAGGACAGTGGGAAGTAGAGTAGGTGGCCAAGGAAGCTGTTTTGCTGTAAGACAAATGCTAAAAAAAATAAAATAAGTCGTCATAAGCTTCTTAAATTAATGAAAAATAATTGAACACAAACCCCCCCAAAAAACAGACATTTTAATAAACTGATGAAGTGCGTGTTACATTTATCAATTAAAGGGTGAAGAATTATAAAAAAAAATTATATATATATGTATATATATATATTAAAAAGATGATCAACAAATATGCAAATGAGATGCAAACAATGAATGCTTGATAGTGGCAGTTGAATTAGAATAAAAATGAGATAATGTTTAATTACTGGTGCAGTCAGCTCCGACTCTTGATATACTTGTATTGAAAATAGTTGGGCTAATTGTGCTTATTTAAATGGGGGCAGAAATTATTTATTGGATCATGGCTCGGGTGGAAAGGCCATCATGTTGGGTATTAGTTGTTGTGTAAATTGGTCCTATTTTATCTATGTTATTATCTGGTACACGACGGGGGGGGGGAGTGGAGGGAGTGGGGGAAGGAAGAATGAGAGAGAGGAGTGGAGGGGGGGGGTCCGTATGATGTATGCAAGCGTTATTGAATGTATATGTGGACACGTGTGTGTGTGTGTGTGTGTGTGTGTGTGTGTGTGTGTGTGTGTGTGTGTGTGTGTGTGTGTGTGTGTGTTTATATATCAGCATTCTACTCTATGTACACATCCTTTCACTACATACAGAAACACAACACACTACACCCTTGCAAGGCACAGGTAAACCGGTTGCACCTAAGGTGCTCACCTTATAAATGATTGAATCGCATCGAAGCCTTTGTAAATTAATTAAGCTCGCAATAGGCGGTTTTTTTTTTTGAGCGGCACTTGACGGCACTTGTTTACCTCACGCTGTTGTTAGTGTTCTTATCCTGAGCATCACAAGGCACTGTTCTTCAGCCTGTTCTCAGAATAAATCCGTCAGTTCGAGACCCCTTCCCTCCAAAGCACCTGGTTAGTTATCTAGATATTTGTGATGGTCTGAAAGCATATTACGGTTCTGATAATAGTATGCTTGCAAACTGGAGATTGAACCTCAACCGTAACAGAGAATATTCTCGAGTTATAACTTTATTGTGTTATGAACCGTTGGTTTAAAACATATAAAGTATATGCCAAGCTCAATCAATCAAACTCGCTCCCCATCACAATTGACTTTATAATGGTTCAGGACGGACCCAAACATCGTCGTGTATATATATATATATATATATATATATATATATATTATATATATATATATATATATATATATATATATATATATATATATAATATGGTTGCGACCATAATCGAGGACCCTTGGCGCAGTGGTACACACACTCGCCCCGCGCTTCCCGAGCCATTTGGCCAGGGTTCGTATCCAGGCCGGGGAAGAATTGACTAGAGGCCTGCAATCCTTCACTGTACGCCTCTATTCACCCAGCAGTAATTAAGGACCTATGGTTGTTGTTAACCGATTTCCGGGTCATGTTTAAGGGGGGGAGAGAAACTAGTAAGACTTACCATGAACTATGGAAGGGAAAGCTCTCAGCCAGCTTACAGGAGTCAGCAGTTGTGTGCTCCTAGGAGGCCTGGTCGATGACCGGGCCGCGGGGACGCTAAGCCCCGGAAGCACCTCAAGGTATCCTATACTCACCCCGTGTAAAAAAAAGTAATACTTGTGTGACAATCATTACCGCACAACAATACCAGAGACACAATGCTTACCAAACATACAATCATTACCGGACAGCAGTATCAGTGATACAATTATTTCCGGATGTTTCTGCCGCGGAAATGCTTAGGCAACGAAGGCGCGAGCGAGGGGGAGGGCCACTGAAGGTCTTCCTGTGGGAGAAGGAGGAGGAGAGTCAGTGAACCTGGTGTTGATAGTTCTGCCCGAGCTCAACACTGGCCACTGTCTTCAATGAAAAATATCTGCAGGAGGGACTATGCAAATTAGCACAAGCTCCATCCTCCGCTTGGCCGAGGAGGATGGATGGCTTCCACTTGTGTTTTTAAACATTCCTCAGTTTATACATCAAGCATGTATAAACATATATATATATATATATATATATATATATATATATATATATATATATATATATATATATATATATATATATATATATATAGTTGAAAAGATCCAAGACTGCCCTGTTACTCAGCCTGATTTATTGAAGCCATCGCCCTCCGTGTCCTCCATAAATTGCTGAGCCTTGGAAAAAAAAATCCCACCCCCTTAGATTCTCTATTAATATTTCAATTCGTAGTGCAATGTTCCAACAGCGCCGTGCGCGGTCATCAATGCATTTCGTGCGCTCGAACCATATGCGTGTCGCGTGAATACCCTGAACGGCGGGGGGGGGGGGGGGGAGGCGTGCGCTGACGAACGTTGTGGTGGAAGTAGTGTTGAGGCGCCACGATATATGGCAAGTTTGCGTCACACGAACGGCAGAAATGTTTCATTGCACTTGGCAACACCTCTTCCCCCCCCCCCGGTCGGGAGGTGGCAACACAGGCTTGTATTTATGGTCATTTAACACGCAATGTCCAGCAGGTGTTACAGGTGTTTGCTGTACGGTTCAAGGATGCCTGACCTTCTAACCTAACTTCTGACCTAACCTAACCTGACCTTCTTGGCTGTAATACCTTAATTGTGTTTATTTTTTTAGGGGAGCGTCTTTGGCTCTGGGAGCTGCGCACCTGAGGTTTCTAAGGGGGCGGCGCACCTGAGTTTTCTATGGGGGCGGCGCACCTGAGTTTTCTATGGGGGCTGCGCACCTGAGGTTTCTAAGGGGCTGCGCACCTGAGGTTTCTAAGGGGCTGCGCACCTGAGGTTTCTAAGGGGGCTGCGCACCTGAGGTTTCTATGGGGGCTGCGCACCTGAGGTTTCTAAGGGGCTGCGCACCTGAGGTTTCTAAGGGGGCGGCACACCTGAGGTTTCTAAGGGGGCGGCGCACCTGAGGTTTCTAAGGGGGCGGCGCACCTGAGGTTTCTAAGGGGGCGGCGCACCTGAGTTATCTGGGATGTGGGTTCTACACCGAAGTTCTGTAGAGGATACACAGTGGAATTCTGTTGGAGCTGCCTGGTCGAAGTCCCTAGGGACTGCGCAGTAGAAGTCCCTAGGGACTGCGCAGTGGAAGTCCCTAGGGACTGCGCAGTGGAAGTCCCTAGGGACTGCGCAGTGGAAGTCCCTAGGGACTGCGCAGTGGAAGTCCCTAGGGACTGCGCAGTGGAAGTCCCTAGGGACTGCGCAGTGGAAGTCTCTAGGGACTGCGCAGTGGAAGTCCCTAGGGACTTCGCAGTGGATGTCCCTAGGGACTGCGCAGTGGAAGTCCCTAGGGACTGCGCAGTGGAGTTTGTAAGGGCTGCGTAGATAAGTCTCTAGAAGGCTGCGCACTCCATCGCTGACCGGTATCCAGTTCACGGAAAATTAATTAATTAAAATTTTCAGGAATGGCCGGCTTTGTCCCGAACTGCGCTGAATATCACTGTATATTGCCTCCTAAATTGTTGCCTGAAGAATTTCTCTTTCCTTTATCACAAGTAAAGTATTTCCACCCCATCTCCCCCTCTCAACCCCCCCCCCCTTCACTCCTCATCCTCCCCCCCCCCTCATATTTCCTTACCATTCCCCCCCCCCTCTTCCCTTATCCTTAAAATGTGTGTTGTATGAGTTCTTGATGACTCTTCTGTCCTTCTGTTTGCCTTTTCGTCTGTTTTTCGTCCATCTAACGGATGAATGGCTGTGTATTGCTCGAGTTGGTCAGCATGAAGGAAAACATGAACTAGGCCACTATTACCAGCAGGCCTGCTGAGAGACCGGGCCGCTCGAGCATTGATCCCCGGAATCACCTCAAGGTCTACGCGCACTATGCCGCCTGGTCTAAATTCTGTGACTATTGTATATAGAGTAGGTTGGCAGCCCAATGAAGCGTTGGCCTGCCAACAAAAAAAAAAAAATTTGGTACATTGGCGCGTATGGTCAGGCTGGTGCGCACATGCATGCGAACGTAAGCATACGTATATATATATATATATATATATATATATATATATATATATATATATATATATATATATATATATATATATATATATATATATAATGTCGTACCTAGTAGCCAGAACTCACTTTTTGGCCTACTATGCAAGGCCAGATTTGCCTAATAAGCCAAGTTTTCCTGAATTAATATATTTTCTCTAATTTTTTTCTTACGAAATGATAAAGCTACCCATTTCCTTATGTGTGAGGTCAATTTTTTATTGGAGTTAAAATTAACGTTGATATATGACCGAACCTAACCAACCCTACCTAACCTAAAACTAACCTATCTTTATAGGTTAGGTTAAGTTAGGTAGCCGAAAAAGTTAGGTTAGGTTAGGTTAGGTAGGTTAGGTAGTCGAAAAACAACTAATTCATGAAAACTTGGTCTATTAGGCCTTGCATAGTAGGCTGAGAAGTGCGTTCTGGCTACTAGGTACGACATATATATATATATATATATATATATATATATATATATATATCTATATATATAATATATATATATATATATATATATTGGATACATGTATGGCCAGGGAGGATGTGAACGCGTCCGATACAGTGGGAATTGGTCAAAGAGTGACTGCCGAGTTCAAGAGTTTTCTTCCAGATGGGTTCAATATGACTTTGCAAGCCCGAGTGCACGCTATGGAAACCATGAAAAAAGCTACGGTAGGTACAGAGATTATGTGCAACATGGAAAACTGCATTGGTGTCTAATCTCCGTTGCTAACACAATATTGTTCCAAACACTCAGGTCCTATAGGAGACAAATTACTGACTCCCAACGGCCTGAAAGCACCAGTATAAAAAGCTATGATTTGTTCAGGCCTGAAACCTATGTTTCTGGACAGCACAAAACGTCGACCAGACTGTGCAACACAGTGGTTGCAAGGATCAGGTTGGGTTACCGTCACCTGTGGCAGGTGGCTGCAGGTGACGGATCTCCCAATCCTGAGCACTCCAGTTGCGAACTCTGTGAGCAGGAACTACGGCACGATCTCCCGCACTACATCACTGAATGCCCAGTTATTAGACCTTTCAGACCAGTTGGTATGAGGTACTTTGAGCTTTGCAATTACTTTATTACCTCTCGTGTACTTGAAGATATCCTCATAATGCTGTGACACACTGAGCGTCACCGCTGCGTCACATCCACGTCACGTGTGACGCAGATTTGTTAGTAACTTTAGTGTTTATACGATGCCTTAATCACAGCAGGCTTCCCGAGCCTGCGCTTCTGGGGACCTGGTTCTGTTGTTTCTAATTAACTAGTTGAACTAGCCGGCTAGTTCTTGTGCCAGCCTGAACTAGCTGGCTAGTTCTTGTGCCAGCCTGAACTAGCCGGCTAGTTCTTGTGCCAGCCTGAACTAGCTGGCTAGTTCTTGTGCCAGCCTGAACTAGCCGGCTAGTTCTTGGGCCAGCCTGAACTAGCTGGCTGGCTTAGAGGCTAATTGCTGCCTATTAACTGACTTAACTGGCTAATGGCTGGCTATTCCGCCTGACTTGCTAACTGGTTATTGACTGACTGGCAGGCTAAGGGTGTCAAGGGTGGGTGCCTCCCCCCCCCCTACCTTCTTCATCGGCTCATCACTGCGTGGAAAGTCACGCAATCTGCCCCTAAATTTTGGTCTCAATCGGTTCGATTCCTAGCATTTGGGGGGTTACAGGTGTGTGTGTGTGTGTGTGTGTGTGTGTGTGTGTGTTGTGTGTGTGTGTGTGTGTGTTTGTGTGGTGTGTGTGGTGTTGTGTACTCTCACCTATTTGTGCTTGCAGGATCGAGCATTGACTCTTGGATCCCGCCTTTCCAGCCATCGGTTGTTTACAGCAATGACTCCTGTCCCATTTCCCTATCATACCTAATTTAAAAGTATGAATAGTGTTTGCTTCCACGACCTGTTCCCCAAGTGCATTCAATTTTTCCACTACTCTCACGCTAAAGAAAAACTTCCTAACATCTCTGTGACTCATCTGGGTTTCCAGTTTCCACCCATGTCCCCTCGTTCTGTTATTATTACGTGTGAACATTTCATCTGTTTCCACTTTGTCAATTCCCCTGAGTATTTTAAATGTCCCTATCATATCTCCTCTCTCCCTTTTTTTCTCTAGTGTCGTAAGGTTCAGTTCCTTCAGACGCTCTTCATATCCCATCCCTCGTAATTCTGGGAGAAGCCTCGTCGCAAACCTCTGAACCTTCTCCAGTTTCCTTATGTTTTCTTCAGGTGGGGCTCCATGATGGTGCGGCATACTCTAAGACGGGTCTCACGTAGGCAGTGTAAAGCGCCCTATAAGCCTCCTCATTTAGGTTTCTGAAAGAAGTTCTAATTTCACCATGTAGAGTACGCTGCTGTCGTTATCCTATTTTTGGTGCCTCAGGAGTTAGATTAGGTGTTACGTCCACGCCCAGGTCTCTTTCCCGATTCGTTACAGGAAAGCAGTTTCCTCTTCTTTGGTGTACTGTCCCTTTGGTCGCCTATCTCCTAGTCCCATTCCATAACTTTACATTCACTCGTGTTGAACCCAGTAGCCATTTCTCTGACCATCTCTGCAACCTGTTTAAGTCCTCTTGGAGGACCCTACAATCCTCATCTGTCACAACTCTTCTCATTATTTTGCGTCATCCGCAAACATTGACATGTAGGATTCCACTCCCGTAAACATATCACTTACGTAAATTAGAAAGAGGATTGGTCCCAGCACCGATCCTTGAGGTACTCCACTTGTTACTGTTCGCCACCGACTTCTCGCCCCTTACCATTACCCTTTGGCTCCTTCCTGTGTGTGTGTGTGTGTGTGTGTGTGTGTGTGTGTGTGTGTGTGTGTGTGTGTGTGTGTGTGTGTGTACTGGGAGCCATTACCTGTGCTGCCTAAGGTGGTGTGATATACAGTCTGGGAGGGGAGGCGGTGACCCCTCCCCCCCCTCCATCACCTGTGGCTCCTGTGTTATCGTACAGGATAACTCATGATGGCCAGGTTATCGCTGCCAATCCGTAAGGTCCCTTTGTATCGCAGGTGAGATTATCTAGTGGTGAGGATGATCCCTAACGAGTGGTTCCTTGTTGACCTGCGTCTTAGTTTGCTATGTGTAATCTTATTGATTCATATCTGCAACTTCTCCTCCACTTAAAATAGCGCAAACAGGGCGCACATCTATGCAGGCTTATATACATACACACACATACACATGTATACATACATATTTATTACACACACACACACAACCACGCACACACACACACACACATTAGGCAGTGATGTGGTGGGGCTGACTCCATACACAGTTTCAAGTGTAGATATGATAAGAGCCCATTAGGCTCAGGAATCTGTACACCTGTTGATTGACGGTTGAGAGGCGGGACCAAAGAGCCAGAGCTCAACCCCCGCAAACACAACTAGGTGAGTACAACTAGGTGAGTACACACACACACACAACACACACACACACACCCACACACACCACACACCACACACACACACACCACACACACACACAGATAACGACCCGGAATTTCGGGTGATGGAATGGCTTAATACCCTTAATAACATAATGAGGACGGTTGGAACAGAGGAACCATGTAAATGAGGACGATTGGTCGTTTAAATAGCAACTATTATTGGCGCTGGTCAGTACAGCCGTCAGCCTGTCCCCAGTACCTCTCCTGGTGGGGTTGTGGGGGGGGGGCAGAACCGTAATGGTTTGAGGGGGGGTGGGAGGGGTGTATTGAGGTGTGAGAGTTGGGGGGAGGAGTGGGGTGTAACGAAGGTGTGTGTGTGTGTGTAGCGAGGGGGGGGCCGTGAGTGTAGCGAGGGGGCGTGAGTGTAGCGAGGGGCGTGAGTGTAGCGAGGGGGCGTGAGTTAGCGAGGGGGCGCGTGAGTGTAGCGAGGGGAGTGAGTGTAGCGAGGGGGGCGTGAGTTGTAGCGAGGGGCGTGAGTGTAGCGAGGGGGGGGGGGGCGTGAGTGTAGCGAGGGGGCGTGATGTAGCGAGGGGGCGTGAGTGTAGCGAGGGGGGGCGTGAGTGTAGCGAGGGGGGGCGTGAGTGTAGCGAGGGGGCGTGAGTGTAGCGAGGGGGGGGCGTGAGTGTAGCGAGGGGGCGTGAGTGTAGCGAGGGGGGGCGTGAGTGTAGC
>WNGS01165751.1:21670109-21675109 GCA_020271785.1 Procambarus virginalis | reverse complement strand
GTCACTTCTGGGGTGTGAGTTTTCATTCGCATATAGTCCTGGGACCATTCAGGCTTGTTCGCATATATTATATATATTATATATATATATATATATATATATAACGCAGTCAACACCGTCTATTGTTATTTCGTGTCCTCAACAATAACAAAAAATGATCTTTTACTGAAAAATTAATAAAAGACGAAATAAAAAAGGTATATTCACCTAGGTATTCCAGCTATTAAAAGCCAAGGTGCGATCGAGTTCCCCATGTAGGCCGCTCCTTTGAAGCAGTGAATCCCCCAAGTATAACAATAGAGAATCGCACTTGTTCAGTATAAGAGGATCCAAGACTCTTTGTCTAGGTGGGCGCCACCTGGGATCCCTCCTTGCATTGTTTACCTTCTCTCAACGCTAATGGTCTCAACACTACCAAAACTCAACTAGACTTTTTTTGTTTACATTTAACTGTGTAGTCGCTTCGGTCAAACATGCATTTGGTAGTTTGGTGTAATACAAACTGCCATTTTCTATCAGGCGTGTGGGCACTTCAGCTCAATAGCGTTTGCGGGTACATAACTAGTAAACTGAATTCTTTGTACTCTCATCTGTCAATCATTATTAGCGACGTTCAGAAAAATGGTTTATTGTTATATTTTGTTTTCAAAAGTCTGTAAAAACATTGATATGAAGAAGCCAATTTTCTGGGGGTGTCAGGTCGTTGACATATTAACAATAGAACGGGGCCCCAACACCGACCCATGTGGCACTCCTCCTGCTACCCCACCCCACTCCACTCTGATATCTCCGCTTCCTTCCCTCAAGATATATTCCCTCAAGCACCTTAGTATTCCTCCCGATGCACTAGCCTGCTTCCCAGCTTGGGTTAGTTTTGTGCGGACAGAATTAAGTCCAAATTATAAAAATCAATTGTGTTTCATTAGAATTAACTAAAATGTTCGTGATTTTCCATTTATATACCATTAAATCAATCTTATCATTTTATTATCTCATGTTTTATCTGTCATCTTATTTTAGAACTCCAACAAATTTGTCTCGCAGGATGTCGTTTTTAAAACCATGCTAGGGTTTATAGATCAAATTTAGAACATTGAAAGTGTTCTCTAGACAGCTTCGAATCAGTTACAAATGGTTTCCTAGTTATAATTGGTTTGTAGTATAGCAGTTCTTCAATTCCCCCCTTTTGGGTATGTTAGCCATTTTCCAATAGTCTGGAAGTTCCTCCGTTTCCGAAGAGGAATTAAATACTTTGGCATGGGTCTGCACGGAGCTTCCGCCACCTCCTTTAATTGGGGGCAGCTGTTGAGTAATGAGCTGTAGTTCTGCTGTTAACTTGCAGATATTAAGACATTAAGTAAGTAATTATCAATAGAAGGCACCAAACCGGGAAGGCTATGTAGCAATATTAAGACGTGTTTTTGCCAACTGTTGAAAACTGGATTGGTGCATTTGATATCAAGTACTATGGCTACGTCAAATCTCCAATTGTTGTATTTGTCGATTACATTGGTGTCGCTGGACAGGATATCTCTGTTGACCAGACCACACACTAGAAGGTGTGGATATCTCTGACTGTGGGTTGAAATTATATCTTTGATGAAGTCTTGTTCTTTGTAGAGTGTCAAGATGTTCCACGTTAAAGGTAGATCAGAGTGTGTAGTGTTGACTTCTCCATCCATCGTAGCGAGGTGGTTCACCTTCTTGCAAGAGAAGGTGAAGAAGAGTTACCCCTGCTTGCGGGGTGACGTGAGGTTCAGCTCCTTCAGCCTTTCCTCGTAGCTCATACCTCTCAGTTCCGGGACAAGTCTGGTGGCATACCGCTGAATCTTCTCTTAACTTTGTCTTGTGTTTAACTAGATATGGACTCCAGGCTGGAGCTGCATACTCCAGGATGCATTGTGTGTGTGTGTGTGTGTGTGTGTGTGTGTGGTGTGTGTGTGTGTGTGTGTGTGTGTGTGTGTGTGTGTGTGTGTGTGTGTAAGGGTAAACAACTCAGCCTGAAGGTAAACAAGGCCAGTCATTACCTTCTCAACAATGAAGTCTGAGCCAATAAGCATGATCCCAGCCTAATCAAAGCCCCGTTACCCACTAAACAAAACCCCAAGACAAACAAGGACTCAAACAAAAGGACAAACAACATAACCCCCGTGAGATTAATCAACTTAGAAATTAATGAGGGAATTACAGGCGCAAAAAAAGACGAATGAAATGTCGGGTCGGCGTGTTATAAATATTTGAACAACGGTAATGTAATGTTGGCCATTACTCCGGACCCGCAACAAGAGTCAATTTATTTGCATTGTATACTTGCAATCCGCTATGAGGCCCCGCGGGGCATAGCACACTTTTGCCCGCTCCTACCTTTGTCTTTCCTCTAGTATATTTTTATCTGTCTTTTTTTCCCCTCCTTCTCTTCCTCTTCCAACTCGTCTTGCTGCTGTTCCTTCTGCGGACTCTTCTTGTTCTGCTGCTTTTTTTTTTTACCTCTCCTCTCTCCACTCTCTTTTTTTTTCCGCCTCTCTTCTCTCGTTTCTCTCAGATCTCCCTCAAAGCCACAATAAAACTTGAGAGCATCAATAAGGGAGATTAGCTATCGTACCCCCCTACCTACCTACCTACCTCCTCTCCCTCATGCCTTATATCCTTCTCAAATCCGCCTCTACATAGGGGGCTCCTCCTTCACTCGGCCCCCGGACACAGACCAATAGGGAAATCTTATCTCCAGTACAAAAGGAGAAATACTCCTATGAAACGCAGCCGGGCATAAACCTCTCTGATAATCATCGTCCCCCTGGCAACACCCCGCGTCTCTCACTTCATTCTTGTGTTGTCATTTGGGGCGAAAAATATTTTCTTTGCAGTCCTTTGTCGACATGTGGACGAAGGCATTGTTACAGGGTGAGCGGAGGTCCCCAGGGCAGCGTTGAACCACCGACTTCATTATTTCTGGATTTCTGGCGGGAGAATCATTCTAGTTCTCCGACTTTCTCGTTGATAAGCATGCCTGGTCTCCCTCTCTCTCTCTCTCCTTCTTTGATAAGCATGCCCTCGTCTCCCTCTCTCTCTCTCTTCTTTCTTTGATAAGCATGCCTTGGTCTCCCTCTCTCTCTCCTTCTTTGATAAGCATGCCCTCGTCTCCCTCTCTCTCTCTCTCTCCTTCTTTGATAAGCATGCCTTGGTCTCCCTCTCTCTCTCCTTCTTTGATAAGCATGCCCTGGTCTCCCTCTCTCTCTCTCTCCTTCTTTGATAAGCATGCCCTCGTCTCTCTCCGTCTCTCTCTAATAAGCATGCCGCGTCACTAGTTACGGATCTTACCGTAAGCGTAGCATGTACATGAGTAATGGCTAAGGAAGGAGAAGAATGATGCCCACCAGCAAGCAGGAATGAGTGTGAGGACCCAGCCAACACTGGGCCCAAACCACACACACCAGATGAACGTCAGAGAGAGGAAAAGACAGGGGGAAAAAAGAACCTGGGGATGAGGGGAACAAAGAACGAAGGGAGGAAAGATAATAACACGAGAGGAAGAAAGGGTAGAAAGATAGGTGTGGGGGGGGGGGGAGAAAATAGAGAAAGGTGAAGAAAAATGCAAGATATAAAACTTGGGAACACAGAATATAAAAACGAAAGTAAAAAAAAAAAACAAGGAAAATATAAGAAATGATAAATATGTAAATATAAGAAATTAAAAATATGTAAATATAAGAAATGAAAAATGTGTAAAAAGTAAAAAAAAAAACAAGAAACACACGAAGGATGCAATAAAAACAAAGAAAAAATAAATGGGAATAATAAATAAAAGCGAATGAAGGGGAACGAAGAGGGAGGAGAGAGAGAGAGAGAGAGAGAGAGAGGAGAGAGTTTTTTAATGAGAGAGAGAGAGAGAGGATAGAGAGAGAGAGAGAGGAGAGAGAGAGAGAGAGAATGAAACTGGAGGAAGTCAGAAAGAGAGTGCCACAAATCTATGTTTATCAGGCACTCTGCTTGAGCCACACGACCCTTGACCAGCACTCTGGGCTTCGCAAATCCATTTGGAGATAACATTAAAGTTTCCTTTAATAACATAAAAATCACTCATTCCAGAAGAGGTCACAGATGATTATTTTCAACTTAATAACACTGGTAGAAAACTGAAGGATGAGATTTGCTACAAAGAATCCAAACCGAGATCATAAATTTCTAGTGACCCACGAATGAAAACTCAAGTTATGGAAGTAATTCCAACTTAGGGCAAGAGACAAAAGTAGCCTGACACTTATTGTGTCGTGTGGATTTCATGGAAGGTATTGCCAGGCATCATACACCAGCGGCCGAGCCGACAGCACGCTGGACTTGTGATCCTGTGGTCCTGGGTTCGATCCCAGGCTCCGGCGAGAAACAATGGGCAGAGTTTCCTTCGCCCTATGCTTCGGTTACCTAGCAGTAACTAGGTACCTGGGTGTTAGTCAGCTGTCACGGGCTGCTTCCTGGGGGTGGAGGCCTGGTCGAGGACCGGGCCGCGGGGACACTAACACCCCCGAAATCATCTCCAGATAACCTAACCAATTCAAATACAACAAATCCCATGGGCTTGGGTAGCCGTCTCACGTGGTAAATATATTAGCAAAAACACGAACCCAGGAGCTGAAGCTTGTCTCCCGTAAAACACAAATTAGCAAGTGCAGATGAATGACTACATATAGGTGAGTACAATTAAGCGAGTACAAGTGATATCCCAGGAAATGAAAACCTAAGAGATAAACACGTTCCAAACGCGATAAAGAACGAGAAAGGTTGGGACAGATTGTTGACCAGACCACACACTAGAAGGTGAAGGGACGACGACGTTTCGGTCCGTCCTGGACCATTCTCAAGTCGTTGGTCCAGGACGCAAGTGCAGATGAGGTCCAGGACGGACCGAAACGTCGTCGTCCCTTCACCTTCTAGTGTGTGGTCTGGTCAACATACTTTAGCCACGTTATTGTGACTCATCGCCTGCCTTGGGACAGATTGTTGCA
>WNGS01165751.1:21595128-21607619 GCA_020271785.1 Procambarus virginalis | reverse complement strand
TCGTCGTGGCCACATGGTGCAGCCAGAGCTATGTTGTGTGCATGGCCACATGGTGTAGACAGAGCTATGTTGTGTGCGTGGCCACATGGTGAAGACAGAGCTATGTTGTGTGCGGGGCCACATGGTGAGACAGAAGCTATGTTGTGTGCGTGGCCACATGGTGAAGACAGATGGCTATGTTGTGTGCGTGGCCACATGGTGTAGACAGATAGCTATGTTGTGTGTGTGTGCCACATGGTGTAGGACAGATGGCTATGTTGTGTGCGTGGCCACATGGTGAGGGACAGATAGCTATGTTGTGTGCGTGGCCACATGGTGAAGACAGATGGCTATGTTGTGTGCGATGGCCACATGGTGTAGACAGATGGCTATGTTGTGTGCGTGGCCACATGGTGAAGACAGAGCTATGTGTGTGCGTGGCCACATGGTGAAGACAGATAGCTATGTTGTGTGCGTGGCCACACGGTGAGACAGATGGCTATGTTGTGTGCGTGGCCACATGGTGTAAGCCAGAGCTATGTTGTGTGTGTGGCCACATGGTGAAGACAGATGGCTATGTTGTGTGCGTGGCCACATGGTGTAGCCAGAGCTTATGTGTGTGTGTGTGGCCACATGGTGAAGACAGATAGCTATGTTGTGTGCGTGGCCACGTGGTCACAACATAGCTCTGTCTACACCATGTGGCCATACACAACATAGCCCTGGCTACATGATGTGGCCAACATAGCCCCTCAATCGACGACACTGTAAGCGCTACAAGTGATAAAACACCACCTGCGACATCACAGGAAATACAGGTTCTGCAACGCTGTTTACTTTTGCGTTGAGAGAAATTGCAATAGCATCGCTGTGTTAGGTGGTAGGGATCAGATTGTAGTAGTCAGAGACGTTTGGGCTTTTTACGAAGAACATGGGAGCTGATCCACAGAACTGTGGTAGACACATGACTTCGAAGGGAAAATTTAGTTTTTCTTTAGCAAACCTTGACAGGCGCTTGGGATTGTTTGGCAGCTTGGCATAGTTCTCGCTTTCTTTATGTTAAATAATGCAATATTGCTGGCACCCATTATTACTGCAATATTTGCTGCAGTCTAATTATTGCTAGCAATATTGGTGTGATTTAGAGGATAACTGGCTCTCTGTATTTTGTGGTCGTAATGAATATCAGAACAATAACAGTGAATAAATGTAATTAAAAAAAACTGTACTAAATTTTTTTAGCTGATCATGTTAGGAATGTTAAGCTGATCATGTTAGGAATGGTTAGCTGATCATGTTAGGATGTTCAGCTGATCATGTTAGGAATGTTTAGCTGATCATGTTAGGAAGTTCAGCTGATCATGTTAGGAATGTTCAGCTGATCATGTTAGGAATGTTAGCTGATCATGTTAGAATGTTTAGCTGATCATGTTAGGAATGTTTAGCTGGTATGTAATAATGAGACCGTGACGTTCTCCCTCTCAGCTGAGACACTCTGGAAGGTGAGCTAAAACAAGAATGTTGATTGTTAAGTTTGAGGATAAAGCCATCAGGAAAGAAGCAATCTTTAAGTGTCTATAATTGAAGCTTATGTAAGTAGTAAAAAAATAGATCAATGTTAAGTGTCTTTAAGTTTTAGGTTAAAGTTAAGCAGTTAAAAAAAACAATGTTTAGTGTCTAAGCTCGAGGTAAACATTTGTATATAATTAGTATATATTACGTCTGTTTTTTTTACTTCATTTTTTTGTTAATTAATTTTTTTTTTTACAATTTCCATTACCCTTTTTTGACTGTTTCTCAGCACCCATGTTTAGTTAGGCTCGGGGCTCTCTCAAGTCCCTCAGACTATTTCCGTGATGTATTTCAAAGTATCTGGGTTTTAATGTAATAATTTAGGTAATCAGAGTTGTCAACTATAAACGATCTCTATCACATTAATTGTACTTGATTCAATAATGTTTTTCATCCAGGTAAATGGAACTTAATGTGTGACACTGAGAGGCCTATCAAATTAAGAAGAATTTTATTCCATAGTTTCCCAAAGATTAATTATACGCACAGCAATTTGCCGAGTAAAACAAACGAGATTAAATTTTGTTAGCTAATGTTATTTGGAACTTGTTTTATTAAATGAGCATTAGTGAGTGTAGGCGACGCCCTCTTTCTCCCCCTCCCTCAGTGGTGGGGGTTAAGGATGGTTCTTCTCCTCCTTTAGTGGTGGGGGGTGAGGGTGGGGGGGTAATAATGAAGGTATCTTTGGTATTGTATTAAACATCCTTTAGCTCCTGGAAATTGTTTCAAAAGGCGTCTAGGCTCCTGGAAATCATTGAAAAGATATTTCTGGACTCCTGGAAAGGATTTCAAAAGGCGTTTGTGGTTCTGGAACGGATTATAAAAGACTTTTGGGCCCCTGAAAACGCTTACAAAGGCTATTGAAACCAATGCACAGCACCTAAATACCATATTTGATCCCACTCCACAAACATTAGTTCCAAACCTCACCTGGTCACACTCCTAAACACAAACACACGTGAGGTTGTGCGTGGATAGCGTCGGTGGCTGTGTGGATAGCACGCTGTACACGTAATCCTGTGGCCAGGGTTCGATTCCCGGCGAGAAACAAAAATAGACAGTGTTTCTTTCACCCCTGATGCCCCTGTTACCTAGCATTAAATAGGTACCTGGGAGTTAGTCAGCTGTTACGGGCTGCTTCCTGTGTGTGTGTGTGTGTGTGTGTGTGTGTGTGTGTGTGTGTGTGTGTGTGTGTGTGTGTGTGTGTGTGTGTGTGTAAAAAAAATTAGTTAGTAGTTTGTAACAGTTGATTGATTGACAGTTGAGAGGCGGGCTGAAAGAGCAGAGCTCAACACCCGTAAGCACAACTAGGTGAATACACACACACACACACACACACACACACACACACACACACACACACACACACACACATACACACATACACACATACACACATGAGGCTGACTCCATACACAGTTTCAAGTGTAGATATGATAGAGCCCAATAGGCTCAGGAACCTGTACACCTGTTGATTGACGGTTGAGAGGCGGGACCAAAGAGCCAGAGCTCAACCCCGGCAAGCACAACTAGGTGAGTACACACACACACACACACACACACACACACACACACACACACACACACACACCACCACCACCAAACCTTGCCTGAACGCACATTTCCCTTATCCCCATAATATCAAGAGATCATTGTTCATATTAAACCCCATTATTCTCGGTAAATTAAAAGTACGATTGAATATTGCTGTTTAATTCCTCGTGATCCAATACCTCTCATCATCATCATTTCAACTGTCCCCGGAACCATTAGGAGAATCACCCTTCCCTTCCCGCTACTATTAGCATTAACAGCGCCCATTATCACTCTTCCACTCAACCTGCCTCCGCTATAGTTAGCATCTCTCAATTTCCAGGTTAGAGTGTTTATCTGTCGAGTTTCTGCTACAGTTAGCGCTTCTTTGTTTAATTTTTGAGTATTTATCTGTTACAGTTTGTTCTTTTAAGAACAAAGAAGAGTTCTTTTAAGAACAAAGAAGAGTTCTTTTAAGGACAAAGAAGAGTTCTTTTAAGAACAAAGAAGTTCTTTTAAGAACAAAGAAGTGTTCTTTTAAGAACAAAGAAGAGTTCTTTTAAGAACAAAGAAGTGTTCTTTTAAGAACAAAGAAGAGTTCTTTAAGAACAAAGAAGAGTTCTTTTAAGAACAAAGAAGAGTTCTTTTAAGAACAAAGAAGAGTTCTTTTAAGAACAAAGAAGAGTTCTTTTAAGTCTTTTAAGAACAAAGAAGAGTTCTTTTAAGTTCTTTTAAGAACAAAGAAGAGTTCTTTTAAGAACAAAGAAGAGTTTTTTAAGAACAAAGAAGAGTTCTTTTAAGTTCTTTTAAGAACAAAGAAGAGTTCTTTTAAGTTCTTTTAAGAACAAAGAAGAGTTCTTTTAAGAACAAAGAAGAGTTCTTTTAAGTTCTTTTAAGAACAAAGAAGAGTTCTTTTAAGTTCTTTTAAGAACAAAGAAGAGTTCTTTTAAGAACAAAGAAGAGTTCTTTTAAGTTCTTTTAAGAACAAAGAAGAGTTCTTTTAAGAACAAAGAAGAGTTCTTTTAAGTTCTTTTAAGAACAAAGAAGAGTTCTTTTAAGTTCTTTTAAGAACAAAGAAGAGTTCTTTTAAGTTCTTTTAAGAACAAAGAAGAGTTCTTTTAAGTTCTTTTGAGAACAAAGAAGAGTTCTTTTAAGAAGAAAGAAGAGTTCTTTTAAGTTCTTTTAACAACAAAGAAGAGTTATTTTACGTTCTTTTAATAACAAAGAAGAGTTCTTTTAAGTTCTTTTAACAACTTTTGTTCTTTTAAGAGCAAACATTTCTTCTAAAGAACTCTTGATCAACGCTTAACACAACATCAGGTAATAATCGACCCCCCCCCCACTATTTGAGCAGTCCGTTCTCTCGAGTTGTCACAACGTCATAAAACTGATGTCCTAAATTGCCCGAACCTAACCTAACCGAGGACCCACGAATAGAAAACGGGACATATATATAGGCTAATTTAGGGAGCCACTATTATTTATGGTACATCATATTTTGGCTGTTGGGGGATTTGTGCGTCACAATACGGTTGTAAAAGCGTAGTGATAATTATTTAATATATTTTAGATTTATGTTGATAGTAAGTTCATATTTCTGATATAAATATATAAATATTTCTGATATTTATCTTTTCATTCTTGGAGAGTTTAGTTTAATTTTATACAAAAAAAGTCAACAAAAAGGGATATGATAGTGTTACATTAAGTATTTGGTTGTGTCTGTCAGAATCATGCAAGACGGTGTTCAATCCCCGAGCGTCCAAGGGGTTGGGCTCTATTCCTTCTCTCCCCGTCCCGTCCCATCCCAAATCCTTATCCTAACCCCCCCACCCCCCCGCATTTCCAAGTGCAATATGATCCTAATGGTTTGGCGCTTTCTCCTTATAATTGCCTTCCCTCCTGCTCGTCATCAACCACCATCGGCTTGGTTTACGTTGGAGATGTTATGACAAGTGTAAAGCTGTCAACTACAACCTGTCAACCATAAAGCCTTCAACTACAACTACAACCTGTCAACCATAAAGCCTTCAACTACAACCTGTCAACCATAAAGCCTTCAACTACAACCTGTCAACCATAAAGCCTTCAACAACAACTACAACCTGTCAACCATAAAGCCTTCAACTACAACCTGTCAACCATAAAGCCTTCAACTACAACCTGTCAACCATAAAGCCTTCAACAACAACTACAACCTGTCAACCATAAAGCCTTCAACAACAACTACAACCTGTCAACCATAAAGCCTTCAACTACAACTACTACAACCTGTCAACCATAAAGCCTTCAACTACAACTACAACCTGTCAACCATAAAGCCTTCAACTACAACTACTACAACCTGTCAACCATAAAGCCTTCAACTACAACCTGTCAACCATAAGCCTACATACACCCCTACCAGTGTAGCCAAGCAGAGACGGCAAGAGGCAGGTACAGAATGTAAACAATGTATTCGGGGTAGAATAGCGAAGACGACGAATAAAGTCTTGAGTTACCTAAATGAAAATAGAACCTGTAAAGATCGTGACATATTAATAACCCTACTGACACTGCCACGGGTGAGGCAAACGTTAAGTGTGTGTGTGTGTGTGTGTGTGTGTGTGTGTGTGTGTGTGTGTGTGTGTGTGTGTGTGTGTGTGTGTGTGTGTGTGTGTGACTAGTCCATCAAGGATGGGGTTTATAGATTATTTTGTATATCCTGACTGATGGATGCCTACTACTACTGTATATCCATCTTACGTTTAGTTTTCAGAAATACATGAATATATACTTTGAAATATATACATATATGAAATATATGTACATATATATGAAATATATACATGAAATATATATATATATAAGTATACTTTGTATACTTATACGGGAGTAAGCCCCGTATATGTCAATGTTTACAGATGACGCAACATAATGAGGAATGTAAAAAAAAAAAAAACTATGAGACGATTGCAGATAATTACAGGAAGACCTTGACGAATGCCAGGAGTTTGCAGACAACGATTGCAAGAATTGAATCGCAACATACGTAGGGGTAGTGAAGATAGGGGGGGGGGAAGATAGACAGGAGACCAGGAGGAGTCTACACCACAAGGGGAGGGCAAGTATAGGGAATCGAAAAGAGAAAGATATTGAAGTGTGTGTGTAATTCCAACAATAAAAAAAATGGTAACATCAGAAACATATGGGATGCTGGTTAACACTAAGAACTTTAAAGCTACGATGGAAGATTAAGGAAACTAAATCTCACACTACAAGAGGAGAGACGAAACAGTGTAGATATGATCCCAACATTGAAGATACTGAGAGAAATAGGGCGAACAGTCCTTNATATATATATATATATATATATATATATATATATATAGATATATTATATATATGTTAAATGACGGCTCCGTTGATGGGCTCGCGTGATGTTCTAGTTTAAATAAACAAGCAACAAAAAAAACGAACAAAAATTGTTTTTGTCGCTCAAGTTGCACAGTTCAGCAACACGAGGGTGAAAAGAAATCGCCACAAACCAACCAACGAGGCTGACACCCACACACCCCCTCCCCTCCCTCCATTCCCGGTGGCTGGGGGGTCACAGGCCGGGAATAATAATTAAATTAGCCTTTTAACTTTCTCATTTATACGGGGCTAGGGGGCGCTGGTTGCCTCATGCAGTACTGTGTTGTTATTGCTGGTGTATTCTAGTGTTGTTGTGTTGTGTTGTATGGGTTCTTCCCCTACCTGTGTTAGGTTCTTCACTATCTGTGTTAGGTTCTTCCCCTACCTGTGTTAGGTTCTTCCCTACCTGTGTTAGGTTCTTCCCTATCTGTGTTAGGTTCTTCCCTACCTGTGTTAGGTTCTTCACTACCTGTGTTAGGTTCTTCCCCTACCTGTGTTAGGTTCTTCCCTACCTGTGTTAGGTTCTTCCCTACCTGTGTTAGGTTCTTCCCTACCTGTGTTAGGTTCTTCCCCTACCTGTGTTAGGTTTTTCCCTACCTGTGTTATGTTCTTCCCTACCTGTGTTAGGTTCTTCCCATACCTGTGTTAGGTTCTTCCCCTACCTGTGTTAGGTTCTTCCCTACCTGTGTTAGGTTCTTCACTACCTGTGTTAGGTTCTTCCCTACCTGTGTTAGGTTCTTCCCCTACCTGTGTTAGGTTTTTCCCTACCTGTGTTAGGTTCTTCCCTACCTGTGTTAGGTTCTCCCCCTACCTGTGTTAGGTTCTTCCCTACCTGTGTTAGGTTCTCCCCTACCTGTGTTAGGTTCTTCCCATACCTGTGTTAGGTTCTTCCCTACCTGTGTTAGGTTCTTCCCTACCTGTGTTAGGTTCTCCCCCTACCTGTGTTAGGTTCTTCCCTACCTGTGTTAGGTTCTTCCCCTACCTGTGTTAGGTTCTCCCCCTACCTGTGTTAGGTTCTCCCCCTACCTGTGTTAGGTTCTTCACTACCTGTGTTAGGTTCTTCCCTACCTGTGTTAGGTTCTTCCCTGCCTGTGTTAGGTTCTTCCCTAGTGTTGTGCTGTTTTAAATAGGTTCGCTTCCCTCCTCCTCCCCTAGTGTTGTCTTGCTCTGTGTAGGTTCCCCTATTGTGTTATGTTGACTTATTTTGGTTATCCTCCCCATCCTTAGTGTTATCGCCAGAATAGGTCCCCCCTTTCCCTTCCCCTCCCCCTTCCATCCCCTCCCCCTTCCATCCCCTCCCCCTTCCACCCCCCCTTCCATCCCTCCCCCTTCCACCCCCCCTTCCATCCCCCTCTCTACTATTCTCCAGTCGCCGTAACTCCGCACTTCTACAGGCAAACGCCCGACATCAATACATTAAGCTAAAAGATAGATAAATAGATTATGACGCCTCGAGAGACCGGGGCGTTAAAAAGTGTGGGGCCCCGGATATGTAGGTGCGTAAGTGGGGCGCCCCGTCAACCCAGCTGGCTTGACAATTTATGGATTTTAATTGCTGCAAACGGCTCTACGAACGACAACAATTGATAGTTTGAGTGGCGCCTGTGTTGATAGTTTGTCAACGGCGGAGGATGGCTATTGATATTGTTTTTTGAAGCACTCAGCTTATTTGTTTATGTATATATGTACATATACATATATACATACACAGTAAAGGGTGGTCCAAAAGAGTGTCACAAGGCACTCTCCGCCGTTAACAAACTATCTACACTGGCACCATTGTGGGATGAAGTAAGAAGAAAGACTGAAAGAACTAGACTTGACGCTAGACAAGATGAGGGAGAGAGGAGGAGACGTGACAGAAACATGTAAAATACTTAATAGGAAATAGAATGGAAAACTAGGAAATGTTCACAATGAATACCAATAGAACAAGACTTGAACAATGGGGTGGAGAGTTGAGAATGAGACAAGTCATAGAGATGTTAAAAAGTTTTCTTTTAGCGTAAGAGTAGTGGGAAAAATTTAATGAACAAAAAAGAGTAGGCTGCAGAAGCAAACTCCATTTATAATTTTAATTCTAGATATCATAGGGAAATAGGCTTGGAGCTGTTAGAAAGGCGGATCCAATAGCTAAAGTTCGATCCTACAGGCACACATAAGTGAGTACACACATGTTTTTAAAGATAATAAATATGTTTTATCTTACTATTTACAGCCTATTTAAATTATCATATTATTATAGACAATTATCTTCTGTCTGTAGATATAGATGTGTTATGTTACTACAATATTATTTTCCCAATATTGTCGATTTATTTTGGTCAAGTGAAATACTATTGGTAAACTCTTAAACTTTTAAGGAATACTTTTCCATTAATGTATGTGCCATGTTTTATGTTGATTTTTTATATTTTTGATGTTTAATTTTATTATTTTTGTTTAATTTTATTATTTTTGTTTAATTTTATTATTTTTGTTTAATTTTATTTTTTTGTTTATTTTTTTTTTAATTTTGTTATTTTTGTTTAATTTGTAATGTTTTATGTTTAATTGTTAATGTTCTATGCTTAATTGTTAATGTTTTGTGTTAAAGTTTTAATGTTTGGTATTTAATGTTTGATGTTCAATGTTTACATTTTAATTTTGTATGTTTAATTAAATTAATTACTTGTTAAGGTTTAATGTAATGTGCCGTTTCCAGACGAAAATTTGGCCATGCATTACTGGATAACATTTATTAAATTTATTATAATTTAATTATGAAACCCACTGACTTCGACTCGATAACTGGGCGAGGCTTTAGATTTAAAAAGCCTAAATCAAAACTGGTTTGGAATTTGGGTTATAATTGTTATAATTATATTTTGTAATGTTTCGTAACGTCCCATAAATTTATTTTTTATTTTGCTGCGCATCATTGACACTCAATTTAAAAGTAATGTAGTTAATGAAGGAAAAAATACGATAATGAGTGCCGCACGATTATTTGAAAACATCTTTGAACTTCCCGCCACAATTCGTGTCTCGTGATTGGCCCCCAACGGCTGATGATGGAGAGTTACCAGATTTGCCGTTTTCTCTATAATGTTATTATCCGGTGTTGGAATCAGATCGTGTGTGAACTTATCGCGTTTATTTGTAAGTTCCGCTATTACGAACGTGAGACAACGATCCAAGTCTCGATAAAGGAACGTGCGAGAAGTTCGGGAAACGTCAGATCATAAAAAAAGGTAAGTTAAGTGATGTTTCAGTCAGTTAAAGTTTACATATCGTCACCCAATCACAGCCCAGAGTTGTTTTGATTATTTTTTCCCCTTGCAACAGTTGACAGTCAGAAGGACTTGATTATGCGCGCTACGTCTGTCGACGGTAATGGTCATTAATATGTGTATGTGTGGCTATGGAGAGTGTATATACATAACAGCTAAGTCAATGTTATTGGCGTGTGACTTGAAGCCTAGTTCAGCCCGGCGTCCCAACACCCACACACACACTGTATTCCAGTTTGGCTCTTGACAATAGGGCGAATAAAGAATATTCCAATTTGGTTCCTGACAATACGACGAACAAGGGGGCTGTTGAGCTTAAGAGTTGCAAGTCTGAAATTGCATCATCAATCTCTGCCCCTCAATAAATGTGTCAGATGACGGCTGGATGCATGGGAGGTCTTGCGACAGATGGCGCCTCGATGCTGACAGCTGGTTGCCAGGCGTTGGAACCGCCTCTTCGCCATGACAACTCTCAGAGCTGTTGCCATACTTATTTTTGTCTACCGCCACACTTTAGGATGAGATAGACTACGTGAATTACGCTTCTTTCTCTACCTTTGTTTTTTAAATATTTATTGATGTTGAGAGTGATTTTGGTCTAACATTACGACGTGATCGGTTATGTAACCACATATGATAGGTTGGATAACCGCGATAACAGCACAATAGGTTAGATAACCACACGGTAGGTTATCTAGCAACTGTTTTGAACCCCGATAGCCTCATGTCCTGCATTCTGCCTAGAGGTGAGAGCTATTCCCCATTCAGGCATGATATCAACTTGAACCGGATATATATATAGCATGGCCGGTAGTGATAACCAAAGTCGTATGAGGGAGAAGAGGTGTTTTTTTTTTTGAGGCAGTTTGTTTGTCACTGAGTATTAGGTGGACAGAAAGATGGCGACGACGAGGGACTTTTCCCAGGAGGTAGAGGAGTTCGATGATGTCATCATTGACCAATGAGGAAGGAGCAAGGCCGTGACGCGTCACGCGCGGAGGCTCTGTGATTGGTGAAAACGTCACGCGCTACTCGTTGCTACTTCAAGTTTAAGTGATAGGTTATCCGTGCCTTGAACTGTCGCAGAGGCACGTCCTGTCAGGTAGACCATGGGGAATTGCGGTGTCAGCCTCGATTCGTGGAGCCTGGAGCGACATTGTGGAGGAATGTCGAGACCCCAGGCGCCATCTTGATTTCTGGAGGCAAACGTCGTCTAACCAAGAGCTTTTGTTTAGCTAGTTTATCTACAAGTAGCAATTGTCTGCTACAGTTTGTCATGGACGGTGAGAAGTGCTCAGTGGTTTATAGTAATGTTAAGTGACCTTAATACACCATGTTTATAGTGAATTAGACGCAATATCGGAGAATTGAGAGACGATAGTGGCAAGAGCGACAGATACTTACTGGCTGACGGTCGGTGAGCAACTGACTGGGTGTCGGGTGAAGCCGTAAACGGGGAGATGAGAGTGGCGTCGCCCCGCTGGGGGGGAGTCCCCATGGCAGTACGGGGATTGCCAGATACTACCAGCAGTGCTACTCACCTAGTTGTGCTTGCGAGGGATGAACTTTGGCTCTTTGGTCCCGCCTCTCACTGTCAATCAACTGGTGTACACATTCTTGAGGCTATTGGGCTCTATCAAATCTACATTTGAAATTGTGTATGAAGTTTTCCTCCACCATATCACTGCCTAATGCAATCTATTTGTTAAGAACATTGACACGGAAAAAAATATTTCTAATGTCTCTTTGGCTCATTTGGGTACTAAGTTTCCACCTGTGCCTCCTTGTTCGTGTTCTACCCGTGCTAAATAGCTTATCTTTGTCCATCCTGTCAATTCTTTTGAAAATTTTGTAGATAGTGATCATGTCTCCCTTACTCTTATCCTCACGGGACGTAAGCTTTAGCTCCAGTATCCTTTCCTTGAAGAACATGCCTCTCGGTCCGGGACTAGGCTGTTGAGATACTTCTGAATCATCTCTAATTGTTGTCTTGTATTTCTGGGTTTGACTCAGGCTGGATACTTCAAGATTAGTCTGACATACGGAAATATGCAAAGTCTTGAACGATTTCTTACACAAGTTTCTAAAGGCAGTTCTTGTGTTGGCCAATCTAGCATATGCCACTGATGATATCCTTTCGATATCCTGTTTGGCGGAGTCATATGCCGCTGATATACCTTTCGATATCCTCCTGGTGTGCGGAGGTCTTGTGAAATAGTTTTATTTATTTTCTAGTTGTAGAAGAGGATTATTTATGTTACGTGTGAAACCACAGGTTCGCGTGGTAGCAGAGAAGTCATTGTGCGTTTAGAATGATCTTAACCTGCACACCTGTGGGACCACATCTGTGCACACCTGTGGGACGGACTCTATAAGCCTAACAGGGTTATCAGTTCTGAGGAATTGAAAGCCATTAAGCTGATGAAAGGTGACGGAGCACATCGATATAACGCTTTGACCCAAGTGACAATTGGTTGTTGGTTAGAGTTCCTGGTTGTTAGAGGGGAGAAAGGTTGTTAGGGTGGACAGGTAGTTAGGTGGCATTTGTTTCTTGGATGGCGGGTGTAGACAGGAGGCCCACGGTGTGAGAAATAAAATAGCGCTCAAGTGTGCTGTCGGGGAGGTTGCCTTTAGCTCCTTGGTCCCGCTCTCGACTGTCAGTCAAACTGGTGATTGCTGGCGTGATTTGGTACGCCTATGTCACGTAAGGTTGTGAAAATGGTATTAAAATTGAATTTA
>WNGS01165751.1:21530641-21549310 GCA_020271785.1 Procambarus virginalis | reverse complement strand
TGCTTTTGATGTCTATTAGGGTGTACAGTATTTAATGTACCATTGTAATCCACAGCCTGCACTCTCTCAAGTAGTGCTTCACTTGGCTACACAGAACATAACCAATTACACGATACACTACTCACCATCACAAGTACCTGATCACAGACTACTCACCATCACAAGTACCTGATCACAGACTACTCACCATCACAAGTACCTGATCACAGACTACTCACCATCACAAGTATCTGATCACAGACTACTCACCATACATCACTGTGTACAGTACTTGATCCAGCACCTGCTCACCATCACCAACCTTCACTCACCATCACCACTTTACTACAGTGACCAAAACACTTCATCACCAACCACTCCACATAAACACACCATCAATCACTTTGTTCATTGAATGAATGAATGAATTATCAGGGGAAAGCGTCAAGCCATTACGACTGTATATCCCTTTGAAAGGGGTCAGGATAAGGATTTGTGGGGGAAGGAAGGTGCCCAATCACTTGGACGGTCGGGCATTGAACGCCGACCTGCATGAAGCGAGACCGTGAGTAACAACACAATATCGTGTTGATCACGTGCGCATCAGTGTTCATCATGTTCATCATATTCATCTCGTTCACTATGATATTCATCACGTTTCCTTGGGTATACAAGTTCAAGTTCAAGTATGTTTATTGAGATAAGCAAGAAATACATCTCAAAGGGATAGAGTAGCTTAGGCTATTTCTACCCCCCCTGTATACCTTGGGTATACACATCCCATTCCCTTGGGTATACCCATCCCATTCCCTTGGGTATACACATCCCATTCCCTTAAGTATACACATATTCCCTCGGTGCCTAAATGCTACTCGCCTTGATCCAGTATTTTAAGTCGACGTTGTATGTTATATGTTTCGTGTCCCCCGCCGCCACTTACCTTGCATGATTCGGTACATTTTGTGCCATAATGGCAGGCGCTAATGCAAGGCAGATGTGTTGCATATATCTTGCACCGAGGACACATTTGGCGTACGGTAATGGGTTCGTGTTTGTTTCTTTCTCCGTGTTGGGGGAGTGTGGTTCGGTTGGTTGTTGTGGTTGTTTCTCCGTGTTGGGGAGTGGGGTTCGGTTGGTTGTTGTGGTTGTTTTCCGTGTTGGGGAGTGTGGTTCGGGAATGAAGGTTGGGGAAGGGGGTCTCTTCTTGTGGTTGGGAGGTGGGTATATTGCCTGATTGTGCTTCCCTACCTGGCCGCGGGGACGTTGACCCCTCGAAATTAGACAAAGGTAAGGTAAGGTACCACAGTACTTATGCCACCACATAAGTTATGGTACCACAGTACTTATGGTACCACAGTACTTATGGTACCACAGTACTTATGTACCACAGTACTTATATCAAGATAGCTGAGATATCAACTCTTCGTGACCGGTCTGTACTCGTAGAGATGCGGATGGAGGTGGTTTTTCAGGACTTCTTTCAAGGTATTCATCTTGTTGAGTCGCTCTCCGCCTTGTCTGTTCTCGTTAGTATCTGGTATGTTGTAATCATATCCCATGTGCTCTTTCTCTCTAGGGTAGTATAGACCACTGACGCCCATCTGTGATCAGCTGGTAATCCCCCACGTACTAACTACCCAATCACAACCACCATTTTATCCCTCTTGCTTCTTCAAGACTAAATCTTGCACACTTCACTGTTGACTCCAAGATTCTCAGTGTAATATCATTTATGTAATTATTTATATCAGATCTCTGATTACAGGAATGATTCCATAACCCCTCGTATGGCTTATATACTGATTTTAACATGTAATTTCATTTATAAATTAAATCATGGAAAGTTGCGAAGTGGAAGACAGAAATAACGAAATAATTGCACTCGGCGTTGTGATTTTCTTTCATGCTTGGACCATTAAACTCGTAAGTATAGGCTATTAAAGGGGAATTAAATTCTTTATTGTAATTAAATTCGCTGTTACGAATTATGAGGATATTGTCAAACAGTCAGGCGAGGTGAGGCGCACTGTGTGGAGGTGGAAGATATTGTTTATCTTTGTTGTTTGTGGGGGTTGGGGTGGGTGTTGGGGTGGGTGTTGGGGGTGTTGTGGGGGCGTGGGAGGGGGGGGGGTGTTTCTGGGAAAACATCCATGAGACGTACCCAAACACCGGCAGAGTATGCCTCTCTATGGGACAGCGATATCTTTTATGTCTTATCAAGCGATATCTTTTCAAATTATTTAAAAAAAAATCGATCTTGTATGTCTAAATATTTTATTCAATAAATATTATTAAGAGGTGAAGGAAAGACCCAATATATAAAATAAATAAATAAATAAATAAATATGTTTATTCAGGAAAGGTACATACATAGAGAGATTTTACATAAGTTGATCGATTTATAGATTGATATAAATATATATTTAATTGTATTAAAAAAAACTAATTTACAGATGCAACCTACATCCTTTCTCCACATTGTATACAGCACCTTGAGAGAAGATACAGTTTACATCCGAAATTTTGGCGTTTAATACACCTACACATCTATTTGATCATTCCTTTTGTTGGCTTCTTCCTTCTCCTTCAATCAAGCACAATGGCATTGTAGTACGTTTCTCAATATTATCAGACATGATAGATTAACAGGGATTTTATTTGGGTTCCTGTAGAGCCTTAGAGAATTGTTAAAAAGACTTTTATAATGTTGCATGGAGCTGATTTGCAGTTGAAAAGATTTTAAGTGTGTTTTTTAATTGTAGACCGCGATTGGGTAGTAGTTTTCAAGGCCCGGGGAAGTGACTGTGTGTGTGTGTGTGTGTGTGTGTGTGTGTGTGTGTGTGTGTGTGTGTGTGTGTGTGTGTGTGTGTGTGTGTGTGTGTGTTTGTGTAGCGGTCTCTTTATGTATTTATACACCTGGGAGGGTAGACTTCACCATTTGCTCACTAGATGTCGCGTTTAACAAGGCGATTCGTGATAAGTAGAGAGTACAGTGTGTGTGTGTGTGTGTGTGTGTGTGTGTGTGTGTGTGTGTGTGTGTGTGTGTGTGTGTGTGTGTGTACTCTTTGTTTCGTTATCTTCTTAAATTCCACCACTGTTGTTTTTCCTAAGATTTCAGATTTAATAATAACTCACTTGTCATTAACTTAAATCATTATAAAATCACTACAGTGTCAGTCATCAACACAGATCATTATTACAATGAAAGTCATCGACACAAATCATTGTTACAATCACAATCATCGATATAAATCATTATTACAATCCCATTCATCAACATAGATCATTATTACAATGAAAATCATCAATATAAATCATTATTACAATCCCAGTCATCAATCTAAGTCATTATTATACACATTATATTTCATGTAACTAATTGTTAGATGGTAATTGTTACACAATTTAAGTATATTTCCCGCTAATATTGTTCTTGATTTTTCTAAGATTTGACATAAAAAAATCGAGACAAGATTCTAAATTTACTAAGCCTACAGCAGCAGGGACCTTGTTAGAGATAAGGATTGCTTCGTTTTGAAAAAGATAGTTTGAGTATTAAAGTATCTTTATTGTTTTATCTAAATACTTATTATTTTAGCAAAGTATATTTGTATATTACAAAAGTAACTCTGAATAAGTGATTAGGAATTATTATGATTGTAGATTTTGGCCTTATTGAATTTAAGGTTTTGTCTAATTGCACGGTTCTAGGGGGACAGAGGTATCAGGAGAAGCGGTTGCTATTTTTCCTCGGCTCAATTGTCAGTAAAGCTGACCTAACCTAACCTAACCTAACCTAACCTAACCTAACCTAACCTTCAAATTTAATCCAGCTCAGTTTGTACCGTACATTTATGCTTGAGTCAACTTACCTATTTTTCTTGCTGATCAACTAAGTTTGTCTCCTGTAATATAAATTTTATCTTCTGAGTTCTTGAATCTCTTTTGAGTTTTACTCCTTCTTGAGTGACCGGAAAATCGTATTCTCTTGTTCAATTTTGTAACCCACTCGTCAAACAATATTGTGTCGTGATGAGTCGCGATGACAAAGCTACAGGTAGTCGTCTGCAAATGGTGTCATTTCTGGATACATTACGAAGCTTTTCACCCAGTTGTTTCTCACAAGTCGAGCCTGGCCTCGGGCCGGGCTTGGGGAGTAGAAGAACTCCCAGAACCCCATCAAGCAGGTATCAACCAGGTACTCCGAGGACCGGGGCCGCGGGATCGTTAAAACACCTCAAGGTTATCCAGATTCTTGGTAATGACACCCAAGTGTCCAATGACCTTCATGGAGCAGGACACACGATGTGTGTCAGTTGCCCAGTGTCAAACAGCTGTATCTGTATACATATAAGCCCGCTGTAGGCAAGATATTATTCATTAATAATAATATATTCATCTCGATATTCATTATATATATACGGGATGACGTTCTGCCGCCTGGCTTACGACCTCCTCCGTACGCTAGTGGGAACTTTGTATTACCAGTTTTGTTGCAGATATTAAAATTTAGCAATGTAAATGTTGCATATTAAGTTCAAAGTGTGATGTATCTTCCAGTCATTCATCTAATACAATGAATGTAACTGTTATTGAAGTTATCTGAATTCTGAATAATTCTTGTATTTGAATAGATTTATATCAAAGGCTTTTCATCAATAAAGACCAACAACACCACCTACATTCATGACCTATCTACCCCTGACTAATTATTATTATTTTTATTATTATTATTATTATTATTATTATTATTATTATTATTATTATTATTTTTATTATTATATTATTATTATTTTTATTATTAATATTTTATTATTATTATTATTATTATTATTATTATTATTATTATTATTATTATTATTATTATTATTTTAATTTATCCTGCAACAATTTAAGCAGTGTGAATGTGGAAAAGTCTCACCTGTTAGAATGGGAGAATAATCGGCCAATTTGTCGTTGGTCGTAACCTATTGGTCTCTGCGGAGTAGGGAACAAACCACAGTGGCCATTGAGACAAATGCGCATCGTAGGGGCCGCGTCCCACCACAGCTCGTACCTTTAACCCCGCGAGTTGGTCGCTGGATCAAACGGTAAGGAGTCGAGGAAGACCTGGGAGGGGGGGTGGTGTCCGGGGTTCGAGACCCACACAGGTGAACGGACGGGAGACACACTTGTCGCGGGGATTCAGCGCTCCTCAGCCTCCACATCTCTGCATCTCTTCATCTCATTTCTGCATCTCCACTGCATTAGTAGTGTTGCTAAACTCGTAAACATCCGCTGAATGTATTTTTTTTGTAGCAAGGACAAGATTTTAATAGAATTAATATTGTTGCCCTAAATTGTATCCTTTTAAAGCCTGATAATATGGATTTATTTGTAATGAGGTGTTTTTATTGCAATGTGTTTTATTTAGTGTTGTAATACCAACCATTTGTTCCAAGCACTTGAACTGGTCACCATTCTACCCCGGCGGTCCAAAGGGGATAGGCACCGTCCATTCTCTCCGTCCTCCCGCACCAGCTCCTGTCCTAGCCTCGTATCCCTTCCATGGGCTATAGACATACTGGCTCAGCGTTTTCTCCTCATAATTTCTCTATTTGAACCACTTCCCCGCCGGCACTCGGATGGTAATTTTGGGCATAGCATTTTATAATGCTATGACCAATATTACTAGTGATTAATACTTAATCACTACCTACATAATTCTCATAGGAATTTTGACAGGTTGTTTAAAGATGAACTGTCTAACACGGCTAGTACTCTAATCTCTCTGCATTAAAAAATTCGAAGGCACATTTAATTCATTGGTATAAGGCGCAGGGTGAAGAAGGAGTCAGCTGTGGACCAGAAAGTGTGTATATCACATAAATCGAATCACATAATTACATAAATCCATAAATTAAGGAACTGAGGGAATGTTTCACAAACATTTTAAACAATGCTTCTTATTTTTTCGACGTTGGCGGATGATATGAGGGATAGATTGTATCACGGGAGATGATCTGCTCTCATAGGATGCCCAGCGGGAGATAAGTGATGCTGGCAGCCTCCGAGTGCTCTCGGTGATGCCTTGAGATTACGGGTCGTCTCTTCGTATCAAGCTTTTTAGGCACTGCATGATTATTAAGCTTTACACGTACTGGATAATTATTAAGCTTTAGACGTACTGGATAATTATTAGGCTTTATACGAACTGGATAATTATTAAGCTTTATAAGTACTGCATAATTATATAAGTACTGAACACTTATCAAGTTTTATATCTATCGCAATTATTATGAAGCTTTTCAACTACATCAATTCTCAAGCTTCATAACTGCCACACAGTTATCATGCTGCGTAACTACCCAACAAAGATTAAGCTTCGTAATTACCAAGCAGTTATCAAGCTTCGTAACTACTTAGCAATTATCGTCGTCTCAAACTCTTTTTTTTTTTTCAATTTCTGCGAACAAGGAAGTGTTGAAATTAATGTTTTATTTTTATTTTAGGTGTTTGTGTTTGCGGTATTTGGCTACTGTCGTTTTTTATGTTTTTTTGTTTTTTTTGTGTTGGGGCTAAGGAGCTAACGTTCAAACATTCGCGTGAATACGTATAGATGAGTTCATCCGCGCGTGCAGGCACACACACACACGCACGCGTGCAGGCACACACACACGCACGCGTGCATCGTACATTGTTTGCAACCTCACAATATCAAGCAAACGTATTGCAAGTGTGTTTACTGCATATTTTAACTTGTTTATGTACATGTGTGTGTGTGTGTGTGTGTGTGTGTGTGTGTGTGTGTGTGTGTGTGTGTGTGTGTGTGTGTGTGTGTACCATTTATGCTACTGCTTCAAATGTTTTGAGTCTGTATTAAAATGGAAGAAGTATACAAAAAAACAAAAGCAGCTTGTCTGCGTTATTTGGTTCCTTGCCAAATGGTACAGACGAGGTTATCTTGAGATAATTTCGGGGCTTAGCGTCCCCGCGGCCCGGTCCTAGACCAGGCCTCCTTTTTGTTACTCACACCCCAGGCAGCAGCCCGTAGCAGCTGTCTAACTCCCAGGTACCTATTTACTGCTTGTGGCATCAGGGTGACAGAAACTCTGCCCATTTGTTTCCGCCTCCACCGAGGATCGATCCCAGAACCTCAGGACTACGATTCCGAAGCGCTGTCCACTTAGCTGTCAGGCCCCTCAGGTACACAGATCGATGTTTTGTCTACGCACAAAACAAGGATCGGAAAGTCAATTTATTGCTGGTAGTTATAATTTTTTTGATTTGTCGAGGCTGTGTGATTTAGTTTTTCATTGAATTCTTGCATGCAAACACGAGGCAAAACGACTCCGTTTTCTTGGTAATTGCTAATGAACCCATAAAATTCGTCATATCTGATGACAAAGAAGTGTTTCCTGGATTCATAATGCCTTTTGCAACATTCATTTCCTGTTATGAGAAAACTTCAATAGTGAATGCCGCATGTCTTCGAGCATGATATATATCCTCTGCAGTTGTCATTAGCAACAAAAGCTCTCGTTGTAGCGTGAACTGTTCTATTCTGCAGACGTTTTTAGCCAATTTATTATGCGGATTTCGGTCGTGAAGACCCTATAAGTAGACGATACATCACGTAAATGGACAAACGCTCTCGGGAGGTCGGGAAGACAAATACGAATCGGATGTGGGGAATTTCGCGCCAGGAGCATAAGGCATTCGATCCCACACACCGCCTCGCATAACCCGATTCCAGCGGCGATTATCTCCGTAGGTGGTCCCCGGGGGCCAAAAAAAAAACTAAAGACGATCCGATTGTCGTTCATCAAGGCTTTGTGCGCGGGAGAATGATAATGTGGATGAATGCCACCTTAGTCTTCTTCCGCCAGAGCTAATATTGTGTTCTGCGGGGCTCACCATAGCCCGTGCTACTTGGAACTTCTTGTTCCAGGTAGCGAATCTTTAACAACAACAACAACAACAGCTAAAATTGTGGTTCTGAAGCTCGTTGGTGTGAGTTTTGTTGATGTAAACTCTCAGATTTGCGAGGCAAGGAGTGCACGTTGTTACTAGGGCCCCTTGTGTACGAAAACACATGTTAAGTGGATCCTTTTGTACGAAAATACATGTTAAGTGGATCCTTGTGTACGAAATACATGTTAAGTGGATCCTTGTGTACGGAATACACATGATAAGTAGATCCTTGTGTACGAAATTACATGTTAAGGAGATCCTTGTGTACGAAAATACATGTTAAGTAGATCCTTGTGTACGAAAACACATGTTAAGTAGATCCTTGTGTACGAAAATACATGTTAAGTAGATCCTTGTGTACGAAATTACATGTTAAGGAGATCCTTGTGTACGAAAATGCATGTTAAGTAGATCCTTGTGTACGAAATTACATGTTAAGGAGATCCTTGTGTACGAAAATGCATGTTAAGTAGATCCTTGTGTACGAAAACACATGTTAAGTAGATCCTTGTGTACGAAAATACATGTTAAGTAGATCCTTGTGTACGAAAACACATGTTAAGTAGATCCTTGTGTACGAAATTACATGTTAAGGAGATCCTTGTGTACGAAAATACATGTTAAGTAGATCCTTGTGTACGAAAACACATGTTAAGTAGATCCTTGTGTACGAAAATACATGTTAAGTAGATCCTTGTGTACGAAAACACATGTTAAGTAGATCCTTGTGTACGAAATTACATGTTAAGGAGATCCTTGTGTACGAAAATGCATGTTAAGTAGATCCTTGTGTACGAAAACACATGTTAAGTAGATCCTTGTGTACGAAAATACATGTTAAGTACATCCTTCTGTACGAAATAACATGATAAGTAGATCCTTGTGTACGAAAATACATGGTAAGTAGATCCTTCTGTACGAAATAACATGATAAGTAGATCCTTGTGTACGAAAGCACATGTTAAGTAGGTCCTACTGTACGAAAGCACATGTTAAGTAGGCCTTGTATACGAAAGCACATGTTAAGTAGGTCTTACTGTACGAAAGCACATGTTAAGTAGGCCTTTGTATACGAAAGGACATGTTATGTAGACCCTGGACCATGATTTAAAAAGCATTTACGCAACTATTTACGAAACCTCTACATCTTTCCTTAATCATGGCGACTTTGTTTACCTTTATTAAACAATTTATGAGCTCCGAAGCACTACGAGATTGTTTATAACCTTGGATTGTGAAGATTCGAAATTCGTAAAATGCTCAATAAATATAAATAATAATTGGTGAAAGATGTACAGGTTTCGTGAACGCTTGACGAATGCTGGCCCTGGGAACCATATTTTTCGACTCAGCAAGCGAATATATTTCCTCGTTTTCTCTAGGATTTTGTGGAATTTGTGCCTTTTATTGCTATTTAGGTTAGGTTAGGTTAGGTTAGGTTAGGTTAGGTTAGGTTATCGTGATAATGTTGTTGTTGCTCAAGATTCACTACCCAAAACAAAAAGTTCCAAGCAGCACGGGCTATGGTGAGCCCGCAAATCATCGTGATAAATAGATACATTTCCATCATAAATAGATTTTTACTCCTGCATTTCCAAATTCGCCTTCGCCTTCCGGCGTCGGGATCCCCATTTCCTGTTCCGCGTGTCCTATTTACCTATATTTCTTCTCGGGTCTGTGTGAGACGGTGGCCTTTGGTGAGCTTCAAACAAGGAGCAAGAGGTAATATCCCGAGTTGCTGTTCATCAGGGCGTGAGGGTGTGGGGGGAAGGGAGCAAACCCCAGCCCCTCGACCCTCTCGTCTCCTCCCCTCCCTCCCTCCTGCCTCGGACCTGTATATAGCCTGTCCTGCACGACCTGCGTTGCCTGTCTGTCACCTTCCTGCATAGCTGCCTGGTGTGAATTGCATTGTGTGTCGCGCAAACTGCGTTGCTTGCTCGAGGTGGTTTGCATGGTCTGTATGAAATTTGTTTTGCTCTTAACCTGTTGTATAGTGAGATCACCCGTTTATCCTGGCCTAGACCATCTGAGACTATCTGTTTATCCTGGCCTAGACCATCTGAGACTATCTGTTTATCCTGGCCTAGGCCATCTGAGATTACCTGTTTATCCTGGCCTAGACCATCTGAGATTACCTGTTTATCCTGGCCTAGACCATCTGAGACTATCTGTTTATCCTGGCCTAGACCATCTGAGACTATCTGTTTATCCTGGCCTAGACCATCTGAGATTACCTGTTTATCCTGGCCTAGACCATCTGAGACTATCTGTTTATCCTCTCCTAGACCATCTGAGACTATCTGTTTATCCTGGCCTAGACCATCTGAGATCACCTGTTTATCCTTTCCCCCAGACCTTCCCCCCTCCACCATCGTCATAACTTGATCACATACCATCCTCATATCCTGACTCCACATCCTCCTGTATACATCTGTGGTATTCATGCTCCCACATGACCTGATGTGTGTGTACCAGTATACATCCTCATGAGGTATACCAACATACATCCTCATTCTCCCTCATGACCTGGAAGGCAAAATATATATAAATTGGCATCATGATGCTTAGGCTAACCCACCCCCAACCCCATGCACTGAGGTCCTCCAAGCCTTCTTTCTTGAAGGTCAGCATCTCTCCAAATGCTGTAGGGATGCTGATTGCTAAAACCGCCAAATTAACAAATTACCCGATTACCAAAACCGCCAAATTAACAAATTACCCGATTACCAAAACCGCAAAATTAACAAATTACCCGATTACCAAAACCGCCAAATTAACAAATTACCCGATTACCAAAACCGCCAAATTAACAAATTACCCGATTACCAAAACCGCAAAATTAACAAATTACCCGATTACCAAAACAGCCACTCTACTCAGAATGTATAATATGTATTACCTCTACCAAGAGAGACAGAAACGACACTTTCCCACCCAAGAAGGTGATTAAAGAACAACCAATGCTTCGACAAGAAGCAAAGTACAATGCCTTAAGCTAAATTGATGCTTTGGTCAGAGAGCGCTCCCTTTCCCAGATTATTTACACTGATGGTTACTTGCACTAGTCCCATGATGCAGCTGGAAGTGCAGTTGTTGTGGCAGCAGGAGATGGCTCCTGCTCCAATGATAAATAACTGGGCCTCCACTCTTCAAACAGAATTGTTTGCCATAATTCCTTGCGCTCGAAAGAGTATATGAATCCAAAGTTGACACGTTAATTGTAAGTGACTCCTTGTCATCCTTGACTGCCCTCAGCTCCCCAAGGCATAACTGTGACGTGCTTGTGTCTGAAGCTAGACACATATAATGAAATAATCAATGATGGAGTCAGAGTTTGTCTCCTGTGGATTCCTTCCCGTATTGGTCTCCGAATGCATGATAGAACTGATGAGTTGGCCAAAACATTTGCTCATAAAGAGGGATTTGATTACCACCTTGGACTGCCTTTGTGAGCAGCCTGAGGGCAGAATGTGCCGAGAACGACAACAAAATCTCATAGACTTGAGGCAAAGTGAAATTCACACCAGTTACTCCATCTATCATCATTCTATTATACAGGAAGAACCACGCGTCTATGGGTCATCCAATAAGGTTAGCAGATTTCTAGATGTTACCACTGTTAGGCTTAGCCTCGGCAACGAGTACCTCTGGGAGTGTGCATCACCTGCTGACCAACACTTGACTAAGTGTAAACTCTCTCAGCAGAACTGTTCACGTACTTTGTCTCATTATATAACTGAATGCTAAAAAAATCGCGGAATTGAGAGATAACACCATCAGTGGTGTTCAAGAAATGTGTAAATAATTGATAATGATGTACTGCCAAGACTCTTAGCCAAGTCTCCATAGTTTGTTTGGTGTAGGTAATGATGCACATGACTGTAGACCTGCCACCCAGGTGGGTGGGTGTGGAGCAGGTGTAGTGTAGACCTGCCGCCCAGGTGGGTGGGTGTGGAGCAGGTGTAGTAACTGTGTGACTGACTCACCACAGATGTAAACTGCCTCCTTGTATAGACACTGTTGTGGGTGTCTTCTAGAATCAATTATGATATAAAAAGACTATTGATATGCATTTGTCAATTGACTATTGACGAGGAGGCCTGGTCGAGGAACCGGGCCGCGGGGACGTTGAGCCCCGAAATCATCGCAAGGTAACCGCAGTCTAGCAAGGTATGCATATATATTTATGTATATGTATGTGTATATAATAATAACAATTGTGTAACTAGCTTCACAAGATTGTCATTTGCTCGGCAAAATAGGTTCAGGCAAAATACGTATGGGGTTCAGTTCCAGGTTCGATTCCTAACCCATTATGTGCCTCTCTAGCTCTTTACACCCCCCCCCACCCATGGGATGGGTATGGGGCGCATAATAAATGAATCCATCAATCAGCCTTTACTCGCTAACACAAAATAAGTTTTAAAATATCCTGCCATTTTTCCTGTTAGTCAACATGATTATATCCTCCCTACTGGACTTGTTAATAAGTAATATTGATACTGCTATAGTGCTCTGCACATGTATATGTATCTCAGGACATATACATGATACTGTATATGTATATACAGTATCATGTATAGGTTTCTCACATGTTTGATTACTTCTCTATTCCGTCATAAATTTCCATCCTTTGATATTGCCATAAGACACATTTTTATGTGTACCTCGCTGATGAACACCGCCTTTATTGCGTGCTCCGTCGACCTGGATGGTATTGTGTGTGTAAAGCTCCTCTTCTGGTTGAGGGATATGAGACAAACTAAGTGTTGGAATGAATGAACGCAGGGTGGGTCCTGTGATGCCACAGAGACGTGTCCTGTCCTGTTAAATTCTAACCTCTTAAAGAATTAAGTATAGATTTCTTTATCAGGAGAAAGATCCAAGCCATTACGACTATACAACAATTAGAAGGGATCAAGATGTGGATTTGGGATGGGACGAGGTGGGGGGGGTAGGAATGATGCCCAACCACTTGGACGGTCGGGGATTGAACGCCGACCTGTAGGAAGTGAGACCATCGCTCTACCGTCCACCCCAAGTGGTTGGACATAGATTTCTTTAAATCTTTAAGATTATGTGAATTCTTTATACAGCTCAAATGAAGTTGTTATTTCCGTGGCAGGGAAGAGAACTATCAGGGGGGAAAGCGCCAGGCCATTACGGCTATATAGCCCTGAGAAGGGGTCAGGATGAGGATTTGGGAAGGGACGGGAGGAAAGGAATGGTGCCCAACCACTTGGACGGTCGGGGATTGAACGCCGACCTGCATGAAGCAAGACCGTCGCTCTACCGTCCAGCCCAAGTGGTTGGACAGATAGCGTATTAATATCATGTATGGCTTGTAGTTTCCATGTAACATAGGCAGATTACAACTTGTTCAAGGCAAATGTCAATGTATCAATGTGTATGGAGTGTACAATACTTGTACAATCATATCATTGTAATGATTGTTGTTTATGCAGTATAGGCTCATCTTACTGTAGTGAATACTATTTGTTCTTAATTGAATTAAGTAAGATATTATTATTATTATTATTATTATTTGGCTGTTATACAACGCAAGAGCATGAACATATATCAATATGTATGAACGTATGCCAACATATATGAGCATGTCAGCATATATCAGCATATGCCAGTATATATCGTTATGTCATCGTATATCAACATATGCCAAATATATATCACAAATATATACCTTACACACAACCTCTTAAGAGAAATACTTGCTATATAGACCTAGGTATAGCAGACACATATCAGCCTAGCCATAGCAGACATATAGGCCTAAAAAAATGCTTGGGGGGGGAGATTAAATATTGACTGATAGCCTCCGATGTTTGTGGTATTCAGGAGCGAATGAAAGAACCTAGTAGAAATAATTAAGTGAACTACCTGACTCCTTTTTTTTTTTAATCCAATCACCAGCGACCTTACTTCGCTTCTCAATCCACCAATTACGGACCGGTAGTGAACACAAAGAGTTTCCTTAGTCTTCGTTCTCTTGTCACTCACGTTTGTCATCATCTGTGCTTCATTGCCCCATGTTTTCGCGTAGTTTAATTTTGTATTTCCTTTTCTCTATTGGACGCGGGTCAGAGATGGGATGAAGAATGTATCCTGACGGGGCCGCTGGGGAGGTAAGGGATTGTTTTCCAGTTAAAAATGTCCGAACGAAATGGAAGGTGGATGGCCGGAGTTTCGCCAAGAAACTCTGGTGTATAGCACACAACTGGCTGTAAAGTTCTTGGCTGATTGTCAGAAGACGTCAAGAATGACCCCAAAGTCCAGATTGCTATAAATTGATATTTTACCACGATGGCATTAGTGCTTTTCGGTTGCCAACCCTGAGAGCTACGAGTGCTGCCATCCAATCCTGGTGGTCAGCCCTCACCAGAGGGGGAATGGTGGCAGAAGAGAGGGGGGAAAGACGGACAGAAAGACCAACATTTTCCATCGGGTTTGGTTAGCCTCGAAGCGAGAACCACTCCCCCGCCGCCCCCTGCCGCCAGTAAAGCAGTGTAATGAACCCAACTTACAGTGGGACGCGAGAATGTTTGTAATAAAAAAAGGCAGCAACTAGGCTCAATCCTCGGCCAGGCTGACAGAGGATTTTTGTGCTCAATTTCGTTTTATGTGGGAAATGTAAACACACCAGTTCGCCTTGACGTAGAGGGGTGGAGGAGATGAGAAATACTGGGAAATGTTTATATTGGTCAAAGTGCGCTATTAATATTGACGATTGAGATATACCTTCAGAGGAAATGTCTCCCACACTCTGCCCATTCTTTCTGCCTGGTCGGAACCGAACCGGGCCCTTAGAACTACGACCCCCGAGCGCTGTCAACTCAATCTACATGACTTAATTAAAGATCAGGGTATATCCTTCATTAAAAAGTTGATCAGTGACTATCAACAATGAGAGAAGTACGGTGGAAGTGACACCACACACGCAAATCTACACAGTAAAATAACAACATACTGGAGTGAACGATATGGAAGCAAAGGCAGAATAGAACCAGTGAAGAGCAGAGGTGCCATAGGCACAATTAGAGAACACTGTATAAACATCAGAGGTCCAAGGTTGTTAACATCCTCCCAGCAAATATAAGAAATATTGCCGGAACAACCGTAGGTATCTTCAAGAGAAAACTAGATTTTTTTTTTTTTTTTAAAAAGTGCCGGACCAACCGGGCTTGCCTGCGGGCCGCTCCAAGCAACAGCCTGGTGGACAAGTCAGGCCAGGCTTGGGGAGTATGAAGAACTTCCTGAACCCCCATCAAGCAGGTATCCGCCTCAGTTGGACTTGATGGTACAGGCGACACGGCTCGGTCTTGCAATCGAGTTCGATCCCCGACGGTCCAAGAACCTTCATCTTCCCTCCCCTTTCCCATCTTCAATCCTACTACCGCAGTGTCTTAGCTCTTCCTCCTCATCACTCCCTTCGATACAGAGCGCTGTATAGACTCTATACAAGTAAACACCATCCTATACAAGGCCCAAATCACCACACATTGTAATTTTAAAACGTTCCAGAGACATGATCGAGCGTCTAAAGTTAGAGGCAAGAAACAACGCTTACGCTAGAAATGGCCAAGATACACACCGCTCCCCATTGATACACCTAACATTAAGTCGCCAGTCGCCTGTCAATACGACCATCCAGCTCTCAGCTTTAAGCCCCCCTACCATACACACCACTACGTACGCCACCCCCGTTTAATCGACTTCCCCGTTTTTATGAACGACGTAACCCCGAGAGGCATCAACCCGACGCTCCCTGACCACAACAGTCTAACAGCCTTGGAAGGAAGACTGTCTTCTGCCGCACTCTCTTAGCCTCGGGGATTGAGGAGGGTCATGTATAGGGGTGCAGATGAGGGGTCGGGCAGAACAATCCAATCAATGAATGGAGGACGTGGTCAGCTTTAGGATGACATCACAGTATTCAACAGGTGAGTGAGAGAGGGGTTTCCCGTGCCTATATTTTCTAGTCCGTGTTCCAATTTTATTGCTTCTCGATAATATGTTAATTCCGTTATTTCCCTCGGTTAAAAGCCTCATTTGCGTTACTTGTTTGGTTGCTTTATGACTAAACAATGGTGATAGCAAGATTTTCTTGAGTTAATACAAAAAAATAGATTACCTCGTTTCCTGTTAAAACCATTGTTATGTAAACAATGAACAAATTAACCACCTCAACAACCTATTACTGAGCGTTCCCGGTCTATACCCTCCATTGCATAGGGGGTATGACGAGCCATTTTCCGGGTCGGTAAGTATAGGAAGTCATCTCTACTTGCTGTTGTTGTAGTACTTCCCTCTTCCCCGGTGTCGACTAATCGACGATGACTTGAAGGATTGGTAGTCAGGGTTGGAAAACTCAGGTACCGGTTCGATTCCCCCCCCCCCCTCTCCATCACAGCCTCACTCTCCCTCTATATAGGCTTATACATATATGATATATAACAGAGTTATATATCAAGATATTATTCAACTTCTCGTTTATATGCCAACAATTTTGATGAATATACTTGTAATCTGAAATTTTAATTCAGTTGTGAACTAATGTTAATGACTACTTGACTGATCTTTCAACTACTGTTATGACCTTACCCTTTAATGGATTTATTTCCCCCTCTAATATGGGTGGATCCGATCCCCCTTAGGTGTCAGATTCGATTCCCCCCACCGCTGGCGGCCTCGATTCTCCTTATGTGTTGGATTGCGATCCACCTCAAGTTAGCGGGTTCAAGCCCCTCTCAGCCAGTAATGCGATCCCATCATGTGAGTGGATTAGTTTCCAATCGCCTTAGCGCCAAATACATAGCTTACTCCTAGTCGCCTCTTTCCTAAAGTATTTCTGGTGGCATTTTCCCAGAAAATATTATTAAAATATTATATATCAAATAATATTTGCTAATAAAGGATTGTATTATACTTTATACTGTTCCTGTGTGTACCACCTAGCTGAGCTGTCAGGTCGAGCTTCACCTCCTGAGCCAGGTTTTTAGCTGTTGGTGGCTTATAACAGTGGTTCCCAACCCACGCTATAAATATTACATCTGTTCGTTAAACTACGTGTATGTTGTCTCATTCCTGTACCTTACGTATATTTCATTCTATCAACTCTTCATTCTACTGTTTCTCACGCTGAACAATACCATTTTCTTCTCAGTCTATTCTCCTATTTGTATGTCTAGATCATATCACCTCAACTTTCCTTCGTATCTCTCATTAATTCCAAGGCAAGCCTTGTAGGAATGTTTGTATCTCATACACCTTATTTTGTATCTTTATTTTATCGAATAAAGTGTGTTGTATGTGTGTGTGTGTGTGGTGGTGTGTGTGTGTGTGTGTTGTGTGTGTGTGTGTGTGTGTGTGTTGTGTGTGTGTGTGTGTGTGTGTGTGACTCACGGAGTTGTACATCACCTAGTTGTGCTTGCGGGGGTTGAGCTCTGGCTCTTTGGTCCCGCCTCTCAACCGTCAATCAACAGGTGTACAGGTTCCTGAGCCTATTGGGCTCTATCATATCACACTTGAAACTGTGTATGGAGTCAGCCTCCACCACATGATCCTAATGCAATTCCATTTGTCACCATCTGAACAAAATTCTTTCTAATATCTCTGTGGCTCATTTGGGCACTCAGTTTCCACCTGTTCCCCTAGTGCGTGTGCCCCTTGTGTTAAATAGCCTTCTTTACCAACCCTGTCGATTCCCGTGTTGTGTGTGTGTGTGTGTGTGTGGTGTGTTGTGTGTATTACCTAGTGTATTACCGTGTAGTAGATGACTTTGGTGTCGTTCGCACTCTTGTCATAGTTTGTCGGTTTGGTCCATTCTTGTTCACCGTTCAGTTGCGACTGTGTTTCTGGGTTTGGACAGAAGAGGGTTGAGAGTCTCGGGCTTTTGTAGTAATGTGGACAATTCTATCAACTAGAATGTTAATAAAATTATCTTAATTTACTCTCTGCACCTCTACTTTATCCTAATAATTATCTTACTTACCATACCTGCAACTTATTAAAGTTCTTAAAAAGTCTCCTGTAGTCCTTACTCATCCTAATTCTCCTCCTCCTCCTTCAACTTGGCGTCATCATCAGTGATGAGAGTGAGGCAATAGAGTTGCCTCACTTTTGAAGAACTAACAAAGAGTTTAGTTTCTTCCGTTATGGTAGTTATCGAGTATTAGGTACACGAGAAATCACAATTGCGTGATGCATCAAATCATTATATTTAGATGTGATTATCATTATGCACGTCTGGGATGCTATATGATTACGATATTATATATACCTATACGTCATATATATTATGCATAAATACTTCATATCTATCCTATGCGAACGCCTTCTCAAGTACCACTACTTGCAATCCCGATTTGCCTAATAAGCCAAGTTTTCATGAATTAATATATTTTTTCTATTTTTTTCTTATGACATGATAACCTACCCATGTCATTATGTCTGAGGTCAATTTTTTTTTATTGGAGTTAAAATTAACGTAGTTATATGACCGAACCTAACCAACCCTACCTAACCTAACCTAACCTATCTTTATAGGTTAGGTTAGGTAGCCGAAGAAGTCAGGTTAAGGTTAGGTTAGGTAGGGTTAGGTCGTCGAAAAACAATTAATTCATGAAAACTGGGCTTATTAGGCAAATCGGGCCTTGCATAGTAGGGTAGGCTGAGAAGTGCGTTCTGGCTACTAGGTACGACATATATATATATATATAT
>WNGS01165751.1:21498021-21513229 GCA_020271785.1 Procambarus virginalis | reverse complement strand
ATGTTATGAAAGATTTCTTACACAAGTTTCTAAAGGCCCGTTCTTATGTTAGCCACCCTAGATAGCACGCTGGGGGGGGTGGTTTATCCTCTTGATATGGGCTCTCAGGGGAACAGGTCTTGGCTGTGATATCAAACCCCCTAAGGTCTTTTTCCTCTCTGACTCTTGAAAGTATTTCATCTCCCAGTATGATACACATTGTAATCTGTCTCACTGCTCCCTACACCTATCTTCAATTACTATTACAATTTGCTTGGGTTTAACTCTTAACAACCTTTAATTCGAACCTTCCCTAGCAGCTTGTCGCAGTGTCTTCATTGAAGCCTCAAGCGTCCTCCTCTGTCTTATGTCGCTGTGTTCATAATTTTGGCGTCGTCAGCAAACATCTGTGAGGAATGACTCTAATACCCTTTGGAGATCAATTTAAGTATATCAGAAACAAGATAGCTCGAGTACAGAGCCCTGCTGGGACTCCATTGGTGACATCATGCCCAATCTGAGGTCTCACCCCCATTGTAACTCTCTGCTTCCTCTTGTGACTTAGGTACCCCGTTTCACTGGAGCGCCTACCAGTTACTCCTGCCTGTTTTCCAGCTTATGCATCAATCTTTATGGGGTACTGTTCAAAGGCTTTCCGAGCAGTCCAAAAATATGCAAGTCCGCCAATACCTTCCTCTTTCTTAGCTTAATCTTTGTTCACCTGATCGTAGAATTCAATTAAGCCTGTACAGGCAAGATTTACACTTCTCTTTCTCCGAGTGTTTACTAGGTATTTGTTCCTCACAATCCTCCATACACCTTGCGTGGTATAAAGTTACCAGGACCAACTGAGCCTAGATCCAATGCCTATCTTGTTTGTATCACTCTTTTTGAATATTGTACATACATTAGACCGTCTCCATATATTCTGGTAGTGTCTCCCGTCTCCTGACCTACTGATACACTATAGAGAGTGGAAAGCAAAGTGTTCCTGCACACTCTTTCAATACCCATGGAGATTCCGTCCGGGCCAACATCTTTCTCACGTCCAGATCAATCAGATTCCTCTTGACCTCATCTTCTGTCAATTTCGAACCCTTCCAAAGTCACGCCTTGTTTACTGCCATCTCTCACTAGTTGCAGTGAACCTCACCATGGTTCTAATGTGAAGACTACTGGAACCTCTTGTTGAGTAACTTCACACACACCATCGATTGTCATCTCTTGTACCTGTCCTCACCCGATTCTCAAGCATTCTCATACCTGTTCCTTACTGTTGTTTTCCTCCTGCATGTGACTGTGGAGTAGCTTAGTTCGGTCTTGAATTTATTAGCTATATCAGTTTTCAACCTTTTCTCAGCTACTCTTCTCACGCTGACATACTCGTTCCTGGTTCTCTGGTATCTTTCTCTGCTTCCTGATGTTCTGTTAATTTTGGAGTTCCTACCACGCCGTTTTGTGTTAGTTCCTTTGCTTTCATACATGCCCTAGTAAACCCGGATCTCTTTTGCGTCTCGGTTTTTCCTGTCGGGCCGGGATAAACCTGTTTATACTGCCTCCTGACATTTTTGGGTGACATAGTCCATCGTGTCTTGTACGGACTTAGTTCTGATTATGTGTCCCAATGGTATACTCTTAGGTATTTTCTCATCTCATAATTTCCCTTTCGGTACGCCAGCCCTTTGATCCCAGTTCTTTTTTTGGGGGGGAGATAATTCCTAGCTCAACCGGTCTCAAGAGCTCAATTACACTATGGTCACTCATTCCCAAGGGGGTTCCAACTTACTATCCCTTATATCCCACTCATTTAGGGTAAATACCAGATCAAGCAAGGCTGGTTCATCCCCTCCTCTCGGTTCTTGTTGGTCCCTTGTGTGCCGCTAGAAAGTATCGTTGTTGCCACATCCATCAGCTTAGCTCTCCATGTGTCCGGTCCTGCATGCGGTCTTGTTCCCAATCTATCTCCCGTTATTGAAGTCTCACATGATTAGTAGTCTGGATCCGTACCTACTAGCTTACAGAAGCTGCTCTCTCTATTATATTGATGTGGCCATGTTGTTCTATCATATCATTCTATCCTGTTGAGTGTGTGTGTGTGTGTGTGTGTGTGTGTGTGTGTGTGTTGTGTGTGTGTGTGTGTGTGTGTGTGTGTGTGTGTGTGTGTGTGTGTGTGGGTGTAGGGCGAGGCGTAAAGCGAGGCAGGAACACGTAGGGCGAGGCGAGGACGAGGCAGGAACACGTAGGGCGAGGCAGAACGAGGCAGGAACACGTAGGGCGAGGCGAGGACGAGGCAGGAACACGTAGGGCGAGGCGTAAACGAGGCAGGACTAAGAAGAGGCAGGGTTCAAGCAGGCAACAAAGGACACTCCTCCATGATGAGCACCACCGAACCATCTCGCCAGTTATCAAAGAACCTTTAATATTCCCGCTCTCCCAACTTTTCCTCCCCGACATTTCTCTCCGTCGTAGAAAAAGCTGTCTCATTCAGACCCTCTCAAAAATCGGCCTTACAAATCATAATCCGAATATTGGTGCCTAATGGGTCTCTCTCTCTCTGTGTGTGTCCGAGACCAGCGCTGCCAACGGCCAGGAAGCTGGTATCAAAATAAACCTTCCTTACCTTGGCTCCCCAGCCTCCTGTACTCTTATATGATATTATGCTCACTACAGCTTGCTCGGATGCGCGCTCGTCCCCCGGACCATGACGACGGGGGCGTTAAAAAAACCTGCACAAACACACCTTTGAAAATAGTTTTTAGCCCGGACGAAACGTCAAGAGTGGCATCATAATGAATTTTGGTGACACTGCACCGAGGGCCACCTATCAATAAAATGGAACTTCAAATGTGGCCGGCCGCTCATCCCTTTCTCCTGCACTCCTGGAAAACAATGAGAGGAAGTGGAAGCCTCTCTGGAAACCTCTCCCAACCCATCATAGTTCAGGCTAAAATATTCCTGGGAATTCCTAATATGAAGGGAAGGGGAAGACGTGCTACGCCTCCGGCCCATTACGGCAGCTTCTCATATGATAATGGGATGGGGTATCACTCTAGCGTCCGAGGTGTTTAGTGCATTAGTATGCAGAGGAAAATTACAAACAGTGTAATAACAATATTAAGTGTGTTTAAAAATGGGTGAACTGACAGCCCTATCTTTTTTTTTCACCGCTTAATATAGGTATATGTGTGTGTTCAGATGACAAGGATGTACGATAATGGATACCGTTCCTTTTTATAGCCTTACAAACGCGTAATTCATAAAAAGGGTGTTAAAAAAATACAATGTCTAGGAATAAGGATAACAAGTGAAATTTTACGAACAGCAAACACTTAACAAAAATGGAGGAGAAAACAGCACTTTATCTTCAAATAACACAAGTTAAACTGAAGATGAAATAAGTAAACAAGTTATATAATACAGAGTAAGAAATCACTTTGTTTTAATATATGCATAAGTAATCAGTTTCATAAAATATTTACTGTACTAATACTATCCATCAATGATCATTATAATTCAATAGGGCAGTACTGAGAAAAATAAGTCAATAATTAAGTTAGAATACAGCTTCAATACTGATTAAAAATAGCCATAAACTTTCATAAAGAAAGGAGCGAAATATACTAGACATATGCATAATTGCCTTAAAGGTAGAAATAGGTACAGAACAGGTAATACAAATTATTTGGCGTTTAATCACACATGCAAAATATATTTACACTGAACCACAAACACTCAAACAAGTGATTAATCCTCAAAAGAAGCAAGCGCTTCGAGGGTTGTTTATAACAATAAAATATTGGGTTGTAAAGTATCTTAGCTCGTAAACTGTTTAATAAACGTAAACAAGCCGATATGTGATGAAGATGCACAGGTTTCGTAACTAGTTGCGTAAATGAATACATCAATGCTAGCCCTGGTGATCTGTGAATACCTTAACACTTTTGGTGTTATCGTCATTACCGAAGGTCGTTGTCGTCATTATATCATGATATCATGTATGAGAAGCTATATGTGTGTGTGTGTGGATGGAGAGAGGAGAGAGAGAGGAGGAGAGAGAGAGAGGAGAGAGAGAGAGAGAGAGGAGATGAGAGAGAGAGAGAGAGGAGAGAGAGAGAGATGGGGGGCGTGGGTTGGGGGGTTGCAAGAGACAGATAGACTAAAAGAAGTGTAGCAGGCAGCAGTTTGACAAGAGTGGAGAGAGACTGGAGGACAGCCCAACGGGTTTGACAGCTCGCCACCGCCTGACGCCCGAGAGCAGTGAACTCACCTGACTGAGGGATATACACAGGAAAAATAAAATGAAAGAAAGTAAAAAAATACAATTTTTAGTAAAAGTAAAAATAAAAAAGTAATAATAAAAAAAAGGAGACTCCCCCAAGGAAAAACAAGATCTCAAAAATTTTAAGACAAAATAAAGATAGAAATGACAGTTGAAGAAGAAAGAGTGACGAAGTTCAATGCATTTGAGGGGGGGGGGTGTGAAATAAAAATTAATAAATACGAAATGATAACAAAAACTAATAAAGCAGAGGAGGAAGAATTATGGAGAGTTACAAACCACGCTACAGCTCAATAGCTTTCCAGCTAACATAACAACGTGGAATAACTGCATTGTTTCAAGCGCAGGTCAGACACGAACATATTATGAGTTTGGTGGCAACAAACAGGGGTGCCTCGTGCAGATCAATAAACTTTCTGTAGTTTCCTAAATTCTTAAAAAAGAGCGTAAGAATAAAGGACACTACAGAAGAGTATATTAAGCCATAGGAAGCAGCACTATTTATATCTACTCAGTCATATCATGTCTAACCTCGCTTGAAACAATCAAGCGCTCCCACGTGTACTATTACCCGGTAATTTGTTCCATATATATAAACCTTATTTCCACGGAACTAAGAGACAATTTCCTAATATTCAGAGTTTCTTTCATCTGATGCACCTGTTCAGCTAGCAGTAAATAGGTACCTGGGAGTTAGACAGTTGCTATGGGCTGCTTCCTGAGATATGTGTGCGTGTGTATGTGTGTGTGTGTGTGTGTGTGTGTGTGTGTGTGTGTGTGTGTGTGTGTGTGTGTGTGTGTGTGTGTGTGTGTGTGTGTGTACTCACCTATTTGTGCTTGCGGGGGTTGAGCTTTGGCTCTTTGGTCCCACCTCTCAACTGTCAATCAACTGGTGTACAGATAGATTCCTGAGCCTAATGGGCTCTATCATATCTACATTTGAAACTGTGTATGGAGTCAGCCTCCACCACATCACTGCCTAATGCATTCCATCCGTTAACTACTCTGACACTGAAAAAGTTCCTTCTAACGTCCCTGTGGCTCATGTGGGTACTCAGTTTCACCTGTGTCCCCTTGGTCGCGTACCACCCGTGTTAAATAGTTTATCCTTGTTTACCCGGCCGATTCCCCTGAGGATTTTGTAAGTTGTGATCATGTCTCCCCTTACTCTTCTGTCTTCAAGTGTCGTAAGGTGCATTTCCCGCAGCCTTTCCTCGTAACTCATGCCTCTTAGTTCTGGGACTAGTCTAGTAGCATACCTTTGGACTTTTTCCAGCTTCGTCTTGTGCTTGACAAGGTACGGGCTCCATGCTGGGGCTCTTGGCCCCTTGGACCCCTTGGACCCCTTGGACCCCTTGGAAGGGGTCCAAGAGCCAACGGCTCGTTTCTTCAGACACAAATAGTAAATACCCACACACACATACACAATGGTGTTGTATAAAATAATTTCCTTTATTTTACTGTCTGCTCTCTGCCCCACCCCCCTCAGAAACCCCACCCCCATTCATACATCAGCCCCCAAAACCACAGGTGATCTATTTCTCATGTCAGTTCCAATGTGACATGATGATACAAAATGGCAGAAAAAGAAAAGGAATGTAGTATTGAGTTACGTTGCCATTTGAGGCACTTTGAGGCACCGCTCCTAGTGCCTAGCAGCACCCTACTCAGTAGTTACGACGCCTGTTCCCTCCCCACCCAGCTCCCAGCAAGCTCCTAGCTCGTGCCTCACAGGTACTTCAACTCCCAGCACCATAAGGTTGGATTTATGGCTCGCAAGATGCTAGTTAATCACCTGAAGTGCGTGGTGTGGCTGAGCTCTTTCTGGCCCCCGGCTTTGTCACGCTGCCACATGGTCAGGTGGTGGTAAATTAGCTGGCCAGATAACTCCTTGTGAATTACTTGCTCATCTGAAAGTGATGCCTCTGTCAGTGTGTCTGATCTGAAAGTGATGCCTCTGTCAGTGTGTCTGATCTGAAAGTGAGGTGTTCGTCACTATCTTTACTCTGAAACTTCTAACTGATTCAACTCACGTGATCCCCCTCAAGTACTCACCTAGTTGTGCTTGTGGAGGTCGAGCTTTGGCTCTTTGGTCCCGCCTCTCAACCGTCAATCTACTGGTGTACAGATTCATATCTACATTTGAAATTGTGTATGGAGTCAGCCTCCACCACATCACTTCCTATTGCGTTCCATTTACTAACTACTCTGACACTGAAAAAGTTATTTTTAATGTCTCTATGGCTCATTTGGATACTCAGCTTCCACCTGTGTGCCCTTGTGCGTGTACCACCCGTGTTAAATAATCCATCTTTGTCTACCCTATCAATTTCCCTGAGAATTTTGTATGTTGTGATCATGTTTCCCTTTACTCTTCTGTCTTCCAGCGACGTGAGATGTAGTTCACTCAGCCTTTCCTAGTAAATCATGCCTCTTAGTTCTGGCACTAGCCTAGTGGCATACTTCTGAACGTTTTCCAGCTTCGTCTTGTGCTTGACAAGGTACGGGCTCCATGCTGGGGCCGCATACTCATGGATTGGTCTTACATATGTGGTATTCAAGGTTCTGAAAGATTCCTTACACAGGTTCCTGAAGGCAGTTCTGATGTTAGCCAGCCTCGCGTATGCCGCAGAGGTTATTCTTTTGATGTGGGCTTCAGGAGACACGTTTGGTGTGATATCAACTCCTAGATCCTTCTCTCTGGCCCTCTCAATTGGGCTCTCTCATGTGATCCCTCTCATGCGATCCCTCTCATGTGATCCCTCTCATGTGATCCCTCTCATGTGATAAACAGCATAGGCTCAGCACATGTAGTTTATGACAACTGTCATCCAACTCTCTTCAATTCGCCACGCCGTATAAAAAAAAACTAAAAACTGTTTTCTCTAACCAGACACGTAGGAACCCAAGCAACCCACCTAACCCATCGAGGCCGACGCGTAGAAAATATTACGATGCTTTAATTCGGATTTTTATCGGCTTGGTCTATCCCGTAAAAAAAAAGATGCGACGCATTGAGAGGACCAGTGGATAGAGTCCTCTTGAGTTGATCTGTTGAGGGTAATATTTATACCAACTATTCTGGCAGTTCTGCCATAAAACAATCTGTCAGCTGCGGATCAAGTATCTCTCATGTACCTAAGTAAAGAAAATGACGCAATTTATTAATAAAATTAGATTTTTATTTTTCAGGCAGGCCTCCCCCCCGCCCGCCAAGGAGAGCGGGCTGTATTTGTTAATTATAGTTAACAGCGCGGCAGTCAGGAATTTAATTCAATTTCGTACAGTGCACTCACCCGTTGCTTATAATCGAATTTTTAATCCCAAAATCCAAAGTCAGTTCGGGGGCAGAGGGCAATCTGGTCGAGTTAATCGCAAGGGAGAAGCCACCTGTTGAAAGGCATTGTCGACCTTGTGGCAGGTCGACGCAAGGGCGCCCAGTGTCGACCTAGCCTCTAATGGATGTATGCAATATTAGTGGTATGAATGGAAGTTGTAATTTGCAGCGTAATTATTGCGCCTTGGGTAAGGGACTGTACTTCCTTGGGTAATGGAGACTTTCTTGTCTTCTCATCCGTTCAGTACTTTATGAAGGATCAACTCTCGAGATTATCTCAGCTTGTGGTAGTTTGAGACGCTCTCCCTTCGCTAATATCCGAGCGTGATTTCCAGGTTTCTTCTCGGGAATGGCTGGGACATTTTACTTTTCCTCTGCTCCTTTGTCTGGACGACGAACACAGTTATGAATATGACTGATGATAGTCCTGCAAGACGCCAGCCTGGACATTTTTCCTGTTAATTCAAGCTTCACCTCCGTGATTCAGATATTAAAAACAAGCTCTCTTTCTGACTATTAAGTCCATGTTTGACGTGTATATCTGACGCCCGACTAACAGGATGAATATTTCACACTGTGTAATTAAAAAGGGTAATTTCTCCGACTCGTCCTCAAGCTATGTTCATTCCATCCAGCGGCCGACCCCAAAGGACGCTTTCATCTATTTTAACACACTGTTCATTCAAAATTGGAACTTTCTCATATATATATTTACATATCGTGCATACTTAGGCGAAGGTTAAGTTAGATGTTTAGTTTATGTTGGCAGTTATTTGTGTTTGATGTTGGTTATCTTATCTTGAGGTTATCTTGAGATGATTTCGGGGCTTAGCGTCCCCGCGGCCCGGTCTTCGACCAGGCCTCCTTTTTGTTACACCTCCCCCCCCCCCAGGAAGCAGCCCGTACCAGCTGTCTAACTCCCAGGTACACCTGTCTAATTCTCAGGTACTTGGTGGGTGAAGCATTTACAGCGTTGCGATTTGAACACAGGTCGTCGGCGAGGCGCTGTTCGAGAAGTGTTCGAAACGTCATCAGTTGTGAGTCGTGAGTAAAGCGTTTTTCATTCACCAAAACGGGCTTTCATTGTTCAAAGCGTAAATGCTCGTTAATCTAGCACCAAAACCTCCTGTTTATAAATTAAAAATGGTTTAATCTCGACTCACAACTGATGGCGTTCGAACATTTCTCGAACAGTGCTTCGCTAACGGCCTCTGTTCGAATCACAACATCGTAAATGCTTCACACACGTACTTCAAATGCAAATAATTGTCAACAGAAGCTAAACACCCAACCTAACCTGCGCTTAACTATTCATTGAACTCTAATATATTAATATTAGGTTATACATGATAAAAAATGTTTTCAATACACAATTCGTTAAAATTGATGAATGCGTGGTGAAAGTGTGATAAAAATAGTGAAAGATCAATGAAAATTGATCTTTCCCATGGTATTCCCATTAGGAAGTTCCTCATCTCATCATACTTTCCTCTTCGGCAAGCCAGCCTTTTCCTTTCCGATTTCCTTCCCTGGATAGATTATCCCAACTTCCACCGGATATTCAAATGTCAGTTCACCGTAGTCGCTCATTCCCATGGGAGCTTCTAATCTAATTTTCCTTATGTCTGACTCATCTAGGGGGAAAATCAATTCGAGTCTAACTGGTTCATCATTGCCTCTCATTCTTGTGGGTCCCTTGACGTATTGGTTCAAAAAGGTTCTTGTTGTCTCATCCAAGAGTTTAGCTCGCCATGTATTCTGCACCTCAATGTGGTTCCCTATTCTCCCAGTCTATCTTTCCGTGGTTAAAGTTGCCGTTGATTAAAATTATTGATTCATTCATGCAGGCAGCTGAAACTGCTCTGTTATATTAATGGTTGCCATGATGTTCCTATCAAACTCCTGTCTGGATCTTCTGTCATCTAATGGAGGGGTTGTAAATTACTGCTATTATTATCTTCAGTCCTCCCATTCTCATAGTTATGTAGTCTCTGAATCCTTCACAGCCCGGGATATCCATTTCGTCGAAACTCCAGTCATTCCTTATCAGCAGGACCACTTCTCCTCCTCCTCCTCGCTTTTCTCTCTTTTTCTTACAAAATAGAGTAGTCCTGCAGAAAGATTGCATTTGTTATGATGCCTGACAGTTTTCTTTCTGTGAGTGCTATTACTTCTGGGATTTCTTCTTATGCTTTTCGTCCAGTCCACTTTCTCTATTTGCAACCCCATTAATGTGTGAGGACATTACCTTGAAGCTCACTTTCGTATGGCCATTATAACATACTCTCCCCACTGGTGTAGGAAGCTGCTCCATGGGCAGGCTGTTTGGGTAGACTTGTCCTCCTGTGTGGTAGTTTACAGGGGGTTGGAGGGAGGTGAGGTGGAGTTGGAGGACTTAGCTCTTGTTTAGGCCTACTTGGGGCGAGAGGGAGGCCACGGGATGGGGAGGCAGCAAGCACAACTCACCTAGTTGTGCTTGCAGGGGTTGAGCTTCGGCTCATTGGTCTCGCCCTCTCGACCGTCAATCTACTGGGGCACAGATTCCTGAGCTTCTCGAGCTCTATCATATCTACATTTGAAACTGTGTATGGAGTCAGCCTCCACCACATCATTTCCTAATGGTTCGGAAGAACCTTTTCACGCGCACGCGTGCGCACGCACGCACCAACACACACACGCACACACACACACAACACACACCACACACACACCACACACACAACACACACACACACACACACACACACACACACACACACACACACACACACACACACACACACTTTTACTGTGACCATCGTGTCGAGTGGACGTGGGTTTGGGAGCTCCTGGTTCACTAGTGGCGTGGGAGGGGAAATCGGGCAACTTCGAAGTGAAAAAGTGTGTACAAGTGGATGAAAAAACCCTTGGGTTTTGACCAAACCCATAAGGTAGTGAAGAAAAAACAGTATAAGTAGCGTAATTGAAAATAGTTGATGCAGGAAGCACTGTGGCAGTGTGCAGAGTGGACCTGACCTCTGACCGTGACCTCACCCCATCGGCAGCCAATACCACGTGGGAGACTCCTGGAGATTCACTCACCTATTGTGTTAGCAGGACGGTAAGATACTTGGAACCCCCTGTGCGTAAAGTTGGATTATAGCAATGACTAGGTCAGGAAGGGCGTCTAGGTCCAGCAGTATTATGATTGAAGAAGAAGATAGGTTTGTGGAGAAGATGATTGGGAAATTTGTAGAGAAGAGGGATGTCTGGGTAGGTGATCTAATCCAGGGGATTAAAAGTGAAATCTTTAATAAGATACAGGACGAGGTTCAAAGACTCAAACAAGAGTTTATGGAGTATATTCAAGAGGAAATCAGGAAGAGCAGGGTAGAATGGCAAGGAGAAATAACTAGACTTACTAATGAATTTGGCAGGCATAGGGGAGGCTTGGCAGGGGAAGGGGGAGTAGGAGTAGGTGGAGGAGCGGGAGTGGGAGGGGTGGGGGTCAGCCAGGGAGGGGGCTACCAGCATGACCCTGACCTGAGAAAGAGGACAATCATAATCATGGATTACTTGAAGTCAGGGCACCATCGAGGCAGGAAAGGGTGGAGATTGAGGATTTGGAGCTACAGGGGATTTTGAGGGACATGAGAGCCCATATGGCAGGGAATGAGGTAGAAGTCCACCGCCGCATTGGACCATACAACTGTAACAGGAAACGTCCTGTCCTGGTGCAGTTCACCAACGAAGAGGCAGTTGATTACATACTGAATCACAAACACTTGCTCAGAGGTAGCGAAAGTTACTTCAACGTATATATTGACAAATTCATGACAAAGGAGGAGCAGATAGCCCACAGAGCAAGCAAACCCCACGATACAGTTCTACCCGTTTGAGCGTAGTTACGCACCCCACTGCTAATCCACCCCAGGATAACCAGTTCACAACTGATTCTCAAATCACTCCCTCCCCAAATCAGCCCTCCTTCCCCCTGCTTATCTCCCCAACACCTCCCTTGACCCTTCTGACCTCACTGCAGTCAAATTCATCCCACATTCCAAGGACCCCTCATCCCCTCAACCCCCAAATCCCTCCAGCCCTCATCCCCTCAACCCCCAAAACCCACCCAGCCCTCATCCCCTCAACCCCAAAAACCCACCCAGCCCTCATCCCCTCAACCCCCAAAACCTACCCAGCCCTCACCCCTCCTCATCCCCTCTCCTTCCATGTGACCCCCCACCCTTGCGAGGGGGGGGGAGGTTCCTCCCACCCCTCTATCCTTCCCCTCCCGACCTCTCAACCTCTATCTGACTCCCAACCTTACGCTATCTCCCAACCCCTCTATGCCTATCAGACCCTCCCAATCTTCAGACCCAGTATGCCCTTCCTACCCCAGACCTACCTACCCAGGCCCTACCCCAAACCCTCCTACCTACCTCCCTAGAAGCCCAGCCCCCAGTAGCCCCCAAGCACCCCTCCCGACCTCTTTCACCCCCCATACACCCCCGGACCCCCCCTTACACCCCCGGATCCCCCGGACACCCCCCGGACCCTCCCCACCCCCAGTCATCCCCCAGACACCCCCCAGATCCCCCAGGTCCCCCCTGCCCCCAGTCACCCCCCACCCCCAGATCCCCCCAGACCCCCAGAGACAGGGGGAACCTGGTACAGGAGTTTCCATGAAGAGTCTCAAGGTATGGTACACCAATGCTGATGGGGTATCTAATAAAGCAGAAGAGATAAAAGAAAGAGTGAGTGAGGCAGATCCTGACATAGTTGCAATTGTGGAAACTAAAATTAATGACATGATCTCAGATGCAATCTTTCCTGAAGGGTACCAGGTGATGAGAAAAGAGAGGACACAGAGACAGGGAGGGGGAGTGGCACTCCTAATAAAGCGGAAATGGAAGTTTGAAGACCTGGGAAATCAGGTTACCAATGAGAGCACAAGCTTCATACATGGAACTCTAACAGTAGATGGGAGGAAGATTGTGATCTTGGTAATCTACAATCCCCCACCAAACAGTAGAAGACCCAGGCAGGAGTATGATGACAACAACAAGGCATGCATAGATGAACTGCAGAAGGCAGCAACACTAGCCCACAGAATGAGAGCGAAGCTGCTGGTCATGGGGGACCTAAATCATGGAGAGATAAATTGGGAATCAAGGAATCCCCATGGAGGGGACGAAACGTGGGGAGCAAAATTAGTAGATGTTATAGACAGGAATTTCCTAACACAGCATGTGAAGGAAGACACAAGGGAAAGAGGAGGAGATGCACCGAGCCTATTAGACCTGATTTTCACCCAGAACGTAGAAGATATCGAGAATTTGGAGCATGAAATACCTCTAGGGGCCAGTGACCATTGTGTCCTAGTCTTTGACTACATGATGGAATTCAAACTTATGACGATGGGACAAGAGATCTGGGAAAGGAGAGTTGACTACAGGAAAGGGGACTATAGGAGGATAAGGGACTATCTGGGAGAAGTGCAGTGGGAGGAAGAAATTAGAGGAAAAACAGTCCAAGATATGATGGACCTAGTCATACAGAAATGCCAAGAGGCCGAAGAGAGATTTATACCAACAGTAAAGGGAAAAAATAAGAAGGAATATAATAACCCTTGGTTTAATAGACAGTGTCAGGAAGCAAAAATGGCCAGCAGGCGGGAGTGGAGGAAGTACAGAAGACAAAGGACAGAGGACAACAGGATCAGATGCAACAGAGCTAGGAACGATTACATTAACATAAGACGAACATCGGAAAGGGACTATGAGAACGATATTGCAATCAAAGCAAAAAAACAACCTAAGCTACTACACAGTCATATAAGAAGAAAAATGTCGGTGAACGACCAAGTGACAAGACTAAGGAAGGCAGAGGGGGCATATACTGAAAGTGACAAGGAAATCTGTGAGGCACTGAATGCCAGTTTCCATGGAGTGTTCACTACCGAGCCTGAGCAGCTCCCATTGTTGGAAGGGGTTACCCTAGATGAAAGACTATCAGATATAGAGGTGACAGCAGAGGAGGTAATGAAACAGTTGACAACTCTAGATGCATCTAAAGCAGTAGGACCAGACAAAGTATCACCGTGGATACTAAAAGAAGCGGCGCAGGCCCTCAGCGTGCCTCTGGCAATGATCTTTAATGAGTCACTTATGTCGGGAGAATTGCCCAGTTGCTGGAAGAAGGCAAATGTCGTGCCGATCTTCAAGAAAGGCGATAGGGAGGAGGCACTTAACTATAGACCTGTATCACTGACAAGCATCCCCTGTAAAATACTGGAAAGAATAATTAGGCTACGACTGGTTGCACACCTGGAGAACGTTAGGTTTGTGAACAAACATCAACATGGGTTCTGGACAGGGAAATCGTGCCTAACAAACCTTCTGGAATTCTATGATAAAATAACGAGGATAAGACAGGACAGAGATGGTTGGGCAGACTGCATATTTCTGGACTGCCAAAAAGCCTTTGATACAGTACCGCACATGAGACTGCTGTTCAAACTCGAGAGGCAGGCGGGGGTAGGGGGAAAGGTCCTAGCATGGATAAGGAACTACCTAACAGGAAGGAGCCAAAGAGTTACGGTAAGGGGCGAGAAGTCGGACTGGCGAACAGTAACAAGTGGAGTACCACAAGGATCGGTGCTGGGACCAATTCTATTTCTTGTATATGTTAACGATATGTTTACGGGTGTAGAGTCCTACATGTCGATGTTTGCGGATGACGCAAAGTTGATGAGAAGAGTTGTGACAGATGAGGATTGCAGGATCCTCCAAGAGGACCTGAACAGGTTGCAGAGATGGTCAGAGAAATGGCTACTGGAATTCAACACGAGCAAATGTAAAGTTATGGAAATGGGACTAGGAGATAGGAGACCAAAGGGACAGTACACAATGAAGGGGAACAGCCTACCTGTGACGACGCGCGAAAGAGACCTGGGTGTGGACGTAACACCTAATCTATCTCCTGAGGCACATATAAATAGGATAACGACAGCAGCGTACTCTACACTGGCAAAAGTTAGAACATCATTCAGAAACCTAAGTAAGGAGGCATTTAGGGCGCTTTACACTGCCTACGTGAGGCCAGTCTTAGAGTATGCCGCCTCATCATGGAGTCCCCATCTGAAGAAGCATATAATGAAACTGGAAAAGGTTCAGAGGTTTGCAACGAGACTCGTCCCAGAGCTACGAGGGATGGGGTATGAGGAGCGCCTGAGGGAACTGTGCCTTACGACACTAGAAAGAAGAAGGGAGAGAGGGGACATGATAGGAACGTATAAAATACTCAGAGGGATTGACAGAGTGGACATAGACGAAATGTTCACACGGAATAGTAACAGAACGAGGGGACATGGATGGAAGTTGGAAACTCAGATGAGTCACAGAGATGTTAGGAAGTTTTCTTTTAGCGTGAGAGTAGTGGGAAAATGGAATGCACTTAAGGAACAGGTTGTGGAAGCAAATACTATTCATAATTTTAAAACAGGTATGATAGGGAAATGGACAGGAGTCATGCTGTAAACAACTGATGCTCGAAAGGCGGGATCCAAGAGTCAATGCTCGATCCTGCAGAACATATAGGTGGAGTACATATAGGTGAGGTACACACACCACACA
>WNGS01165751.1:21480997-21491539 GCA_020271785.1 Procambarus virginalis | reverse complement strand
ATGTGAATAAAAGAGTCCTGCTATAGGGTTGGGGATATAAGGGTATGTGATTGGAGGATGGGTTATGATGGTGGTGGGCGTTGAGAGACTGACAGGATGGGTTTGCGGATGTGAATGATGGGAGGCAGCTGAATGATCGAGTAGGAAATAAGGTTGGTGAGGAATAATGGGTGATGAGGACTGGCTGGTGCATTACGAGGGATGAGTAGATGGGGTATGAGGAACACTTGCGACGGCAGTGCGTGGGGTTAGAAATAACTGAGAAATACAGCAAAGTGTGTATGTAAACTCCAGACGACACTGCACCTCCTGAAGTGTACTGTATTTGCTGTGTAATATCGACCCGAATTCAGTGTCAAAGACAGGTGATGCTTTTGCCATCCCAAGAGTGGGTATAATCTACAACCACGTTCGATTCCTGCTGAAGAAGCAAAGCTGCGTTGAAATCTGTTCCGGAGTATACCAAGACCCAATAGGTTGTAGTTTCATATGTTTGTCATTGCAATAAATGTTATTATTGCAAATATATACTCTAAGAATTTTGTTTCACAAGTAGTTTATACCTATAATCATTTCCCTATTTTCTATAATCACACATTTTCATATATGTGTAACAAAAAATGTATTAATTTTACCAGTAAAAACAACACAGAACAGGTGATTGCAAGACAGGAATATATCAGGTGATAATTTTGTGTGTTGCACAGTACATAAAAACGTTTCAATCAAAAAAAAATTTTGTACAGAGTATTATGTGATGACATTTCTCATGGAAATGATTAACGTTCTTTCCATAATTTCATTGCTTTTTCACATGCCGAAATGCTGCACTTTCTTTTCTAATTTTTTGATTACCTCTATGATATACTGACTCCTGTTGAATACTAATCTTTATCCCTTCATTCAACACGACAATGGTATACTGACCCCTGTTGAACGTTCTTCTTGATCAACCTCTTTAATGTGTAACAATATTCTACATGCTCATTTACGCTATTAAATAAATTTCAATAATGTAAATTGGTAGTTACACATCAATACGTGATTGTAAATTTGTACAAGCGGGAATGCAGCCTATTTTGTGGCTATTCTCAGTGTATGACACTTCTTCAATACTCTTTGTATTATTCACTAATTAGTAAATACAAAAATTATTGTCCATGTAAAGACATGAAATGTGACGCACGAATTCAGTTCTCTAAGAGAATATATTATTTTCTTGTTTTACGAAAGAGATGGAGGCTTCTTTCGTGAATTAAAACTCATGTTTTATGTGTCAAAAAATTTCTTTAATTTTCGTACCATCTTCTTTGATTTAAAAGTGATCCAGCGTTCATTTCGAACATCGGAAAGTTCATCAACGAATTAAATCTACCTATTCTAACGCAACCTAACCTAACCTAACTTAACCCAAACCTAACTAAACTGAAACTAACTAAACATTAGCCTACCCTAAACTAATGCAAACTTAACCAAACAACAAGTAACGAAGTTATTCGTACCTGTTATTATTAGTAAAATATGCACATATAAACTGGAGAACAGGATGCTGTGGGGATGAGTTACAATCAGGCTCACAATACAACACAAATCAGGCTAGAATACAACGCAATCAGGACTAGAATACAGACACAATCAGGCTAGAATACAACACAATCACATACAGATCACGTTCATTCGAAATGTCACCTTCAAAGCAGTATGGCGTTCATTCCTAGTTCGCCTCCTAAACTCATGGATTATCAACAAATCCTAAATAATATCCGTTGCTTTTGCGCGCCAGAACACGTGTACAACCTGTACAATCCTGTGAGAACACCTTCGTCCAATCACAAAGCGTTGATGAGGACCAAAGTTGATATTCTTGAGCCCTCCAGTCCTCAAGGCGTACGTAGTGGTGATATACGATAAAATATGAGTATGTGATATATATGCGTGCAGGATAAGACCCTTGTTGATGTTGCAATTTTTGTGCTCGTCCAACCCTGGCTAAACTTCCTTTAAACAAGCTCAGTTGCACGCGTATTCTCGTGGTATTACGGAAGAGCGTTGAATACGATTTCCTCGCGTTCTGACGTGATCAATTATATAAATAGCGTTCTTTCACCACCCTCTCCCCCCCCTCCCTCTCTCCGTGCGTTTATTTATCACATATTGCTGCTTCCCAGCTCCCGACTGTTATTGCTTATTGTTTCCATTACCCACCAGTCTTTTGCCTTGAGTGCTAAGAATTACATGTTACTTAAATTACCTGTAATCATCTTGAGGTTATTTCCACTTCGACTGCTTGCAAACCTTACCTGAAGCTCACCACAACACAGTGGTGAATAACAAACATGTGTTTTGCAGGGTGATGATAGAAATGGTAAAGGAAAGAGTAATAGACAAATAATAATAATAATAATAATAATATTATATATATGTATATATATATGTGTGTGTGTGTGTGTGTGTGTGTGTGTGTGTGTGTGTGTGTGTGTGTGTGTGTGTGTGTGTGTGTGTGTGTGTGTGTTGGGGGGGGGGGGAAGGAATATGACACATGAGGTGAAAAAACAAAATGTTTGTAATTTGGGTAATAAACATAAAATGGAGAGGAAACTGGAGAAACCCTAAAGACACGAAGATCACTTTTTAAATACATTAAAAAATTTACCCCAATTGTACAAACCATTAATAATATTCATGTTGTATGGCTCTGTAATTTGCATAAAGCTAGTTCAATAATATTTCTATTAAAATGATTTTACAATTAGTTACTGAGAAAGATCTCAATTTGTTGTTGTTAAAAAGATTCGCTAACTGGAACAAAAAGTTCCAGGAAGTAGATTAGCTACTTCTTAGTTATGCGGCAAAATTTGAAATTTCAAATCTCTGAATGTTTGACCTAATAGAATGTATTCCAATATTTAAAGGTATTTTGAAGCTTACAGTTATCACTCCGATAACTGTAATTTTCAAATACTATCTTATATCCAATATCATGGAATATTAGCAGTTTCAATGACGAGAAGCTCTAAAAATAATCAGAATAGTGGTCTGATTTTATACTACGGTAAAATAATTGACAAAATTCAGGGTAAAAATAAGATATTTTTCATAAAAAAATATTATGAAGGCTTTTTGAATTAGTGGATATGAAGAGAAGTATTGATGTATTTCTAATTCCGAGCTTCTAGAATCTCAATGAATGGTAAAATACGATTTTACATGACACTACACATTGACATGTGTAGTGTCAATGTATGGTACACTGCTTCCAAGGTATGTAACCATGGCGTAGAGTGTCTAAGCCTGGATCATAGCGGTAAAGTTTGTTGTGAATATTGACGAATATTCAGAGTTTGGCTCTGAAGATTGATTCCTTAAATATGACGTCAGATATGACAGCCTTAAATATGACGGCTCAACCTTATCGTCTTATTACAGCTATCGGAGACTTTCCTTAAATGTTTATTGTGTGTGAGAATTAAATACATCAAGAAATAAACAAAACAAATTACTAAAAACCTACAAATTATATTCTTCAAAGTACATCAATAATTCTAACACTAAAACATTTATTAAAGATTGAAAATTACTGTATCAGAATTTAAGGGTGATTTACTCTGTTTAAATAGCAATTTTTGTTTGGTTTTGACATTACTAAATCACCATTAAGTCATAATAGTTTTAATTACCACCATCAATATTTGAATTACATTATTAACAAAATCATTATCACTGTCATCATCATTATTATCACTTTCATTATAATTTATAATAATAATTAACAATCATTATCGCATATATATATCACATTCATTATAAAACAATATCATTATCATATATCATTATTGTTGTAAGCAATATATTATCAGATATCATCATCATTTATCATTATCAATATCATTACAATGTATTATTAATATTATAATATTTTTATTCACATTATAATTACAAACATTGTATAAACCTTTTCTTTTATTATTATTATTCATTATTCATATTAAAAAAAAAAAAACAAAAAAAAAAAAATAAAAAAAAAAAAATTTAAAAACAAAAGCATAAATCCAACACCATATAATCGCTCAATAAAAATAAAGGAATAAATCCTACACAGAGTAATGACCCCTTGGGAATTAATCAACAGATTATTTGAACACAGAGAACTATAACTTTTTGACGGCAAAACCTGAGACAAGAAGTGTATTATATGCAAGATAAAAATCAAGCTGAAGACCCCGAACGAGTTGAAAAAAATCTTTAATAAAATTCATCATGACGAGGAATAAATTCCTCTCATTAAACAAGTGGATTTTTAAACACGAGAGAAAGAAAATCAATAAATGACAGAATTCAACGACATGCAAAATGTAATATAATTTACATTTATATCATAAGAATGGATAGGAGAATTATTATTCTATGTCAGTAGAGAGTATGTCTGTCTGCGTGTCTGTCTGCCTGTCTTGTCTGTCTGTCTGCTGGCTGTTGGAGGTCTAGACTTTGTGTTGCTCAGGCAATTTTTCATGGTGAATTGTGAGTGTATACAGTGTCATAGGATGGTAAGAGTTCAATCCCATGGACTTCCATAAGTAGGACTGGACCTTATTCCGACAAAAAAGACCCTCCGAAGTTCGAAAAGGGTTAGATTGTTAATCATAGTGTTAACAACAGACTTTGAGGTGCAAACTCTGTGAGCAGACACTGCGGACATCGATCTCCCACACTACATCACTGATTACTCAGTTATTGCGCCATTCAGACCAGCTAGCAGAGGTACCGAGCATTGCAATTACTTTATTACCTATCTGTGTTCTTTGAAGATCATCTCATAGTGCACGAGAGTTATAAGTAATTGCAAGCTCCAGGACTCATGCTAGCTGGTCTGAATGGCGCAATAACTGAGTAATCAGTGATGTAGTGTGGGAGATCATGCTCCAGTTCCTGCCTCACAGAGTTTGCACCTCAAGTCTGTTGTTAACACTTGATAACAATCTACTCCTTATTCGAACTGCGAGGGTCTTTTTTTGTAGGAATAAGGCCAGTCCTACTTATGGAGAGTCAGGGATTGAACTCTTACATCCTATGACACTGTATACACTCACAATTCACCATGAAAAAATTGCCTGAGGCAAACCACAAAAGTCTAGACCTCCAACAGCAGACAGAAAGGACAAGACAGACAGGCAGACCAGACAGGAGGCAGACAGACAACTCTCTTATGACATAGAATAATAATTCATCCTATCCATTCGTATGATATAAATGTAAATTATACATTTTTGCATGTCGTGCATTCTGTCATTTATTGCTTTTCTTTCTCCGTGTTTAAAAATCCACGTGTTTAATGAGAGGCATTTATTCTCGTCATGATGAATTTATAAGATTTTTAAACATCGTCGGGTCTTCATTGGCTGATTCTTTTTATCTGCATATATATCAATTCTTGTATCAAGGATTTGAGCGTCAAAAACTGTGTTATAGTTCTCTGTGTTCAGAGTAATCTGTTGGATTACTTTCCCAAGGGGTATACTCTGGTGTAGATGTATCCTTTATTTTATTGAGCTATTATATGGGTGTTGGATTTATGCTTGTTTTTAAATTTGTTGGAGTCAAATAGTTTTATTATTTGTTTCAGTTGATTTTGTTGGTGGATAGGAATGTGATGATAATGAAATAATAATGAAAAGGTTTATACAATGTTTGTAATTATAATGTTGCTAATAAAATATTATAATATTATAATACATTTGTAATGGACGTGATAATGATAAATGATGAGATATCTGAAATTATATTGTTACAAACAATAAATGATATATGATACTGATATTGTTTATAAATGATATGTGATAATAATATATGCGTAATGATTGTGTTATTTATTTATTTATAGAAACTTTATAATGACAAGTGATAATATGATGTGACAGTGATAGTGAGTTTGTTAATAATGATAATTAAAAGATTGATGGTGGTAATAAACTATTATGATAATGGTGATCTTTAGTAAGTCAAAACAAACAAAAATTGCTATTTAAACAGAGTAAATCACCCTTAAATTCTGATACAGTAATTTTTTTCAATCTTTAATACATTTTAGTGTTAAGGAAATTATGATGTACTTTGAATGAAATATCTTTGTAGGTTTTTAGTAATTGTTTTGTTTTTTCTGAGTAGTTTTAATTCTTCAAACACAAGAAACTTTAAGGAAATGTCTCCGATAGCTGTAATAAGACGATAGAGGTGTGAGGCCGTCATATTTCAGGCTGTCATATTCTGCGCTCGTCTATTTAAGGAATAAATCTCAGAGCCAAACTCTGAATATTCGTCAATATTCACAACAAACTTTACCGCTATGATCCAGGCTTAGACACTCTACGCCATGGTTACATACCTTGGAAGCAGTGTACCATACAATGACATACACATGTCACTGTGTAGTGTCATGTAAAATCGTATTTTACCATTCATTGAGATTCTAGAAGCTCGGAATTAGAAATACATCAATACTTCTCTTCATATCCACTAATTCAAAAAGCCTTCAATAATATTTTTATGAAAAATTATCATTTTTTACCCGAATTTTGTACATTATTACGTAGTATAAAATCAAGACCACTAGTTCTGCTTATTTTTAGAGATTTCGTCATTGACACATGCTAACTTTCCATGATAGTGGATATAAGATAGTATTTTGAAAATTACAGTTATCGGAGTGATAACTGTAAGCTTCAAAATACCTTTAAATATTGGAATACATTCTATATAGGTCAAACATTCAGAGATTTGAAATTTCAAATTTTGCCGCATAACTAAGAAGTAGCTTAATCTACTTCCTGGAACTTTTGTTCCAGGTAGCGAATCTTTAACAACAACAAATTGAGATCTTTCTCAGTAACTAATTGTAAAATCATTTTTAATAGAAATATTATTGAACTAGCTTTAATGCAAATTACAGAGCCATACAACATGAATATTATTAATGGTTTGTACAATTGGGGTAATTTTTTAATGTATCAGTTAAAAAGTGATCTTCGTGTCTTTAGGGTTTCTCCAGTTTCCTCTCCATTTTATGTTTATTACCCAATATTACAAACATTGTTTTTTCACCTCATGTGTCATGTTCCTTCCCCCCCCCCCAACACACACACACACACACACACACACACACACACACACACACACACACACACACACACACACACACACACACACACACACACATATATATATATACATATATATATATTATTATTATTATTATTATTTGTCTATTACTCTTTCCTTTACCATTTTCTATCATCATCCCTGCAAAACACATGTTTGTTATTCACCACTGTGTTGTGGTGAGCTTCAGGTAAGGTTGTGCAAGCAGTCGAAGTGGAAATAACTCTCAAAGATGATTACAGGTAATTTAAGTAACATGTAATTCTTAGCACTCAAGGCAAAAGACTGGTGGGTAATGGAAACAATAAGCAATAACAGTCGGGAGCTGGGAAGCAGCAATATGTGATAAATAAACGCACGGAGAGAGGGAGGGGGGGGGAGAGGGTGGTGAAAGAACGCTATTTATATAACTTGATCACGTCAGAACGCGAGGAAATCGTATTCAACGCTCTTCCGTAATACCACGAGAATACGCGTGCAACTGAGCTTGTTTAAAGGAAGTTTAGCCAGGGTTGGACGAGCACAAAAATTGCAACATCAACAAGGGTCTTATCCTGCACGCAATATATATCACATACTCAGTATTATATCGTATATCACCACTACGTACGCCTTGAGGACTGGAGGGCTCAAGAATATCAACTTTGTGTCCTCATCAACGCTTTGTGATTGGACGAAGGTGTTCTCACAGGATTGTACAGGTTGTACACGTGTTCTGGCGCGCAAAAGCAACGGATATTATTTAGGATTTGTTGATAATCCTATGAGTTCTAGGAGGCGAACTAGGAATGAACGCCATACTGCTTTGAAGGTGACATTTCGAATGAACGTGATCTGTATGTGATTGTGTTGTATTCTAGCCTGATTGTGTTGTATTCTAGCCTGATTGCGTTGTATTCTAGCCTGATTGTGTTGTATTCTAGCCTGATTGTAACTCATCCCCACAGCATCCTGTTCTCCAGTTTATATGTGCATATTTGTACTAATAATAACAGGTACGAATAACTTCGTTACGTTATGTTTGGTTAAGTTTGCATTAGTTTAGGGTAGGCTAAGTTTAGTTAGTTTCAGTTTAGTTAGGTTTGGGTTAAGTTAGGTTAGGTTAGGTTGCGTTAGAATAGGTAAGATTTAATTCGTTGATGAACTTTCCGATGTTCGAAATGAACGGCATGGATCACTTTTAAATCAAAGAAGATGAGTACGAAAATTAAAAATTTTTGAACACAATAAAACAGGAGTTTTAAATTCACGAAAAGAAGCCTCATCTCTTTCGTAAAACAAGAAAATAATATATTCTCTTAGAGAACTGAATTCGTGCGTCACATTTCATGTCTTTACATGAACAATAATTTTTGTATTTACTAATTAGTGAATAAAACAAAGAGTATTTAAGAAGTGTCATTACATGAAATAGCCACAAAATAGGTGCAGTTCCCGCTTGTAACAAATTAACAATCACTATTGATGTGTAAACTACAATTACAGTATTGAAAGTTATTTAAAAGGTAAATAGCATGTAGAATATTGTACACACTTAAAGAATTGGATCAAGAGTAGCGTTCAACAGGAGTCAGTATACCACTGTCGTGTTGAATGAAGAGATAAAGATTAGTATTCAACAGGAGTCAGTATATCATAGAGGTACTCAAAAAATTAGAAAAATGAAAGGGCAGCATTTCGGGCATGTGAAAAAGCAATGAAATTATGGAAAGAACGTTAATCATTTCCATGAGAAATGTCATCACATAATACTCTGTACAAAATTTTTTTTGATTGAAAAACGTTTTTATGTACTGTGCAACACACAAAATTATCACCTGATATATTCTGTCTTGCAATCACCTGTTCTGTGTTGTTTTACTGGTAAAATTAAATACATTTTTTGTTACACATATATGAAAATTGCTGTTATAGAAATATAGGGGAAATGAGTATAGGTATAATACTACTTAGTGAAACAAAATGTATTAGAGTATATATTTGCAATAATAACATTTATTGCAATGACAAACATATGAAACTACAACCTATTGGGTCCTTGGTATACTCCGGAACAGATTTCAACGCAGCTTTGCTTCTTCAGCAGGAATCGAACTGGTTGTAGATTATACCCACTCTTGGGATGGCCAAAGCATCACCTGTCTTTGACACTGAAGTCAGGTCGATATTACACAGCAAATACAGTACACTTCAGGAGGTGCAGTGTCGTCTGGAGTTTACATACACACTTTGCTGTATTTCTCATGTATTTCGTAACCCACGCACTGCCGTCGCAAGTGTTCCTCATACCCCATCTACTCATCCCTCGTAATGCACCAGCCAGTCACTCATCACCTCATTATTCCTCACCAACCTTATTTCCTACTCGATCATTCAGCTGCCTCCCTCATTCCACATCCCTCACACCCCATCCTGTCATTCTCTCACCCCACCACCTCATAACTCATCCTCCAATCACATACTCCTTATATCCCAACCCCTATAGCATACTCTTTTATCACATCACATTCATCTCATAATCCACCCCTCCTCATAACCAATCCCCTCATTCCAGTAGAAGATATTAATGATTAGATAATTTGTTTCGAAATTAGTTTGGATTGGCATGCGAGTACTAGTCACGTGATTAGATATATTAAAATTCATCAACACTTAACAAAGGTGTTTGTTAACCTTGTGCCAATAATATACCGAAATACACATACATACACACCACCTTTGGTGGGTTTGTGGGGACCCATAGCCTCAGAGAAGAAAATAGAGAGCATTGAAAGAAAATGTTGTCGTGTGTAAATTCGTATGTGTATTTGATTATATTGATAGCAGACAGATGTCAAATAGTAGGAAACATCTGCGAGCGTAGATGTTCCCGTCTCCTCCTACATCGTCCTTTACGCCACCAAATCTGGCACTGTGCTGGACCTGTGGCCAATATACCTAGGTAGAGAAATCAAACATTTTTTACCACTATGGTGGGGAATCATAGTTATCCATTGTGGGAGTAGCTTTTGGTGTGTGTGTGTGTGTGTGTGTGTGTGTGTGTGTGTGTGTGTGTGTGTGTGTGTGTGTGTGTGTGTGTGTGTGTACTCACTTTGTTGTACTTGCGGGGGTTGAGCTTTGGCTCTTTGGTCCCGCCTCTCAAGTGCCAATCAACTGGTGTACAAGTACCTGAGCCTACTGGGCTCTGATAAAGCTTTACCATATCTACATTATAACTGTGTATGGAGTCAGCCTCACCACATCACTGCCTAATGCATTCCATATCTTAACTACCCTAACAATGAAGACAAAATCTTTTTGTTTTTTCTCCTCCCGGCATTCTCCCGGAATTCCTGTTAATTCATTCCCCTCTCTAGTATATATATGTTTGGGGTCTCCTCTGTTCCGTGA
>WNGS01165751.1:21444036-21479997 GCA_020271785.1 Procambarus virginalis | reverse complement strand
TCTACTGCGCTCCGTCCGTACCTCCGTGTGTGCGTCCGGTTAAGGGAAGGCGTCCGGGTAACCGGGGTGCGAGGATTAACGAGGCTTTGCTCTTTACCTTATGGCTTCATGGACCAATAGCAAGAGAGTCGTTTGGCCGTATATGATTTTACGGCTAGTGTCTTGCTATCATCTCCAGCGTTCCGGCGAATAGTGACGAACACTTTTGAAGTTATTACTCTGAATTCAGTTTTGGTCCTTGTGTGCCGTGCGCTTAACGGCGCTTGTTGAATGGGCTGTAACGGCGTGTTCTCTCATATTTGACTAATGGAAATACCTAATGGGCAAAGGAGTCGTGTGTGTGTACTTGGGACGGAGGGAAGTACTTGAGACGGAGCCCAGGAGAGTTGTGCTGGGAGAACTGACAGTGGGACAGGTGCCGTGTGAGACGGTGGAATTGGGTGCTATTTAGGAGTTGGAATGGGATGCCATGTGGGGGAAGGGGTGACAGGTGAGAGGGATTGACAGGTGGGAGAGGTTGACAACTGGGAGTGGTTGACAGGTGGAAGTGGTTAACAGGCGGTGTAGGGTGACAGGTGGGAGGGAATGGCAAATTGGTGAAGTGACTGAAGGAAGGTAGTGACAGACAGGTGGGTGATGGTGCCAGACAGGTGGTTGATGGTGCCAGACAGGTGGGTGATGGTGCCAGACAGGTGGGTGATGGTGCCAGACAGGTGGATGATGGTGCCAGACAGGTGGGTGATGGTGCCAGACAGGTGGTGATGGTGCCAGACAGGTGGATGATGGTGCCAGACAGGTGGGTGATGGTGCCAGACAGGTGGATGATGGTGCCAGACAGGTGGATGATGGTGCCAGACAGGTGGGTGATGGTGCCAGACAGGTGGGTGATGGTGCCAGACAGGTGGATGATGGTGCCAGACAGGTGGATGATGGTGCCAGACAGGTGGATGATGGTGCCAGACAGGTGGGTGATGGTGCCAGACAGGTGGGGTGATGGTGCCAGACAGGTGGGTGATGGTGCCAGACAGGTGGATGATGGTGCCAGACAGGTGGATGATGGTGCCAGACAGGTGGATGATGGTGCCAGACAGGTGGATGATGGTGCCAGACAGGTGGATGATGGTGCCAGACAGGTGGGTGATGGTGCCAGACAGGTGGGTGATGGTGCCAGACAGGTGGATGATGGTGCCAGACAGGTGGGTGACACGAGAGAAGCTGGGCCAGGAGATGAGAAAGACCTCACTCTCTTAATGTTCATGTCTCACCACCGCAGACTTAGCTCTGCCCTTGGGCTTCCTCTTACTAATGTTAGTGTGTGTGTGTACTCGCCTGATTTTGGTCTCCAGGATCGAGCTTCTGCTCTTGCAACCCGCCTTTCCAGCCTCTGATTGCCTTATGTCTCCATTTCTACTTTCGAAATGGTGTATTCACCTAGTTGTGCTTGCGGAGGTTGAGCTCTGCTCTTTCGGCCCGCCTCTCAACTGTCAATCAACTCTTACTAATTAACTGCTAATTAATTTTTTTCACACACACACACCACACACACACACACACACACACACCACACACACACACACACCACACACACACACACACACACCACACACACACACACCCAGGAAGCAGCCCGTAACCGCTGTCTAACTCCCAGGTACCTATTACTGCTAGGTAACAGGGGAATCAGGGTGAAAGAAACTCTACCCATTTTTTTGTTCCTTGCCGGCGCCGGGAATCGAACCCGGGCCACAGGATTACGTGCCCAGTGTGCTATCCACACAGCCACCGGCGTCCTTGTGTGTGTGTGGGTGTGTGTGTGTGTGTGTTGTGTGTGTGGGTGTGTATTGTGTGTGTGTGTGTGTGTGTGTGTGTGGTGTTGTGTATGTGTGTGTGTTGTGTGTGTTGTGTGTGTGTGTTGTGTGTGTTATGTGTGTGTGTGTTGTGTGTGTGTGTGTGGTGTGTTGTGTGTGTGTGCGTGTGTGTGTGTTGTGGTGTGTGTGTGTGTGTGTGTGTGTGTGTGTGTGTGCGTGTGTTGTGTGTATGTGTGTGTGTTTGTGAGTGTGTGTGTGTGTTGTGTGTGTGTGTGTGTGTGTGTGTGGTGTGTTGTGTGTTGTGTGTGTATGTACTCACCTAGTTCTCACCTAGTTGAGCTTGCGGGGTTGAGCTCTGGCTCTTTGGTCCCGCCTCTCAACCGTCAATCAACAGGTGTACAGTTTCCTGAGCCTAATGGGCTCTATCATATCTACACTTGAAACTGTGTATGGAGTCAGCCTCCACCACATCGCTTCCTAATGCATTCCATTTGTCAACCACTCTGACACTAAAAAAGTTCTTTCTAATATCTCTGTGGCTCATTTGGGCACTCAGTTTCCACCTGTGTCCCCTATGTGTGTGTGTGTGTGTGTGTGTGTGTGTGTGTGTGTGTGTGTGTGTGTGTGTGATTATTTTATACATCAGTTGTATTAATGACTTATCATTAATGAGAGACATTCTGCGTCATATTTAAATTCTCCGTTTCTAAAGAATGTGATCGAGTGTGAAGGAATGGAGGGGGGACTTTTCCCCTCTTTTTTTTTCCGTCCTAATGATGTATATATAAATTTTCATAATTGATGTACATGTTTTATTTTAGATGTTAAGGCAGTTGGTGTGAAATCTATGATGGTAACGAATGACGTTGATGAAGTGAAAACGCAAGCTTTATGCTCTCTTTCGAGGACATGACGCTTTCTATGTTTCTTCAGGTCCTAGCGGTCACGCACACCCATCCAGCGACTGTCCAGACTAAACATTGCTTAACCTGACTGATCGAACAACTCACATAAACCATTCACTGCGTCATTCATCTTGATGATGTATGGTGCCCTCGAGTGTATATTGGTCCTTCTTTGTGCCCCGACCGTCCAAGTGGTTGGGGCACCATTCCTTCCCCCCGTCTCATCCCAAATCCTTATCCTGACCCCTTCCCAGTGCTATATAGTCGCAATGGCTTGGTACTTTCCCCTGATAGCTACTCTCTTCAGTAGCCAGCCTACTGAAGAGAGTAGCTATCAGCTATCTACCACCACCACACACCCCTAAACCACTCCACACTCACTACATCTCCACCACACACCCTACACCACCACACACCCTACACCACCACACACCCTACACTACCACACACCCTACACCACCACACACCCTACACTACCACACACCCTACACCACCACTCCACACACCCTACACCACCACACACCCTACACCACCACACACCCTACACCCCCACACACCCTACACCACCACACACCCTACACCACCACACACCCTACACCCCCACACCCCTACACCAGCACACACCCTACACCACCACACACCCTACACCCACCCACACAACCACCCACCTCGCAACAATTACAAGAGAAGTTTGGTGTGTGGAACCCCATCCAGACGGCATATCTATAATTCATCCTCGGCGTCTGTGTTCAGGTGACATTAATTCGTGTCAAAATTAATCTCGTGAAGGAAATTGCCAAATTCATGTTAGAAAATTAAAGCCGAACTTTCCATCTGCATGAACTGCGTCCCTCGGCGGATAGGCAGGGATAGATGGGATAAGTGGAGATTGAAATGGAAAGGTCGGGGAGGAAGTGAAAGAGGTAGAAAAGTTTGGATGAAATGGGTGAAATGGTAGAGAGTAGAATGGATGGAAGAAGGCTGTCGGGGTAGACGCGACATTGAAGACTGAGTTATGCAGATATAATTTGGAGTTGACGTGAATGGAGATGGAATGGAAAATGGATTTGATATAATTGTAGAGTTATTGTGGGTCGCAAAAGGCAGCTATAATGTTGGAATACTAAAATACCTAATATGGATCATAATATAGAATATAAGTAGATATAATTAATCATAAGTAGATGTAATAGATCATAAGTAGTAGATGTAATATTGGTCATAGTAGTAGATATAACTTGGAATAATTAAGAAATCAATGGATCAACAAATGTTAAATATATAATTCACGAAGGGAAGTAATATAAAATATATATAATTGGTGTGAATCTTATGTACTTCTGATAGCGTTAAGGCCGTGTTTTAATACCTAAGGAGGAAGGTAATTAAGTAGAATTAGGGTTGATGGTGGATTGAAGTCTTGTCAACATTTTGAGGGTTATTAAACCAGCACAATGGTGTACTGGTCAGCTAGCACAATGGACACTCTATGAACATCAGAGGTTCACGGTTGTTCAATATCCCCTCGGCATGAAATATTGCCGGAACAAAAGTGGATTTCTCCTAGGAAAAACTGGATATTAGTCTACAAGAAGTGCTGGATCAACCGGGTTGTAGGGGATATGTGGGCCTGCGGGCCGCTCCAAGCAACAGCCTGGTGGACCAAGCTCTTACAAGTCAATACTGGCTCGGGCCGGGCTTGTGTAATAATCAAGGTATAATCCAGGTATTAACTACGGTGGTGTTATTAAGGACACTAATTACAATGTACTAACCAACCAGCAAATATACTTACTCCAGAACATAACACAGGACTAAAGTATACTCGGTGTATACACACCGAGTTGCGGGTTCAACACTAGTGTGTATATCCCTTGCAATTTTGAATGCATTGTTTATTTATATAAATGGAATTCTGATTTGATAGTACTCTCGTAAATTATCCAATTTGTATAAAAATAATGTTAATTTGTAACGCAGTTTATGTATACAAATGTGAATATTTTTTTTTTTTTGGGTGAGAAACATCCTTTTTAATTTGCAAATATTTTGCCAAAACATGGATGAAATTTCATAATTTCGAGTGTAATATTTATATATATTTTATTTGTAATTCGGTTATGCTATTTATACTAAATAACAAATTACATAAAGTTAAATGCCTTGCGTCATTAGAGCGTAACTGTTCAATTATATGGTGTAAGTGTGGTAAGTTAATAGAGCTAAGTGACATCTAGTGGCGGAGTGGACAGCGCGCTGCTTACACAACCACGATCTGAGTTCGAGCCCAGCATGGGATGAATCTGACGAAGTATCCATATAGATGTTAGCGACACGTGTATAAATTGTATATATATATATTTTTTTATATCTAATAAAATCTAATAAAAGTATCTTGACTAAAGTTTATCATATAGATAGTATGCGTTGATTAACGTGTGTTAAAAAAATAATCCTGTTGAATAAATATGAAATTAATAAGTATTAACGAGTTCCTTTCCATAAATATACTGACCTTCCGTTCGTCCTCTCTTTTACGGTTTCTCTTTCCCATTACCCCCTTTTTTTTTCCCTGCTATTCCTCTTGCCTGCCATGCTCTGCCTCCTTTCTCTCACTCCCACGAGGACTTCCGAGGCTCCTCTCATTCATCATGTACGACGCGACCACATTCATCATGTACGACGCGACCACATTCATCATGTATAAGCATACGACCTCGTAAAATCACAGGCTATGAGCTACTCTGCCAGCATTTGAATATTGAGCCTCTCCTAGCCCCTGTTACTCGTTCTTTGGTGTCCCTTACGCCCCTTTTTATCCAGCTTGTGACGCTCTTCTCCTTTGTATACTTATTCGTTTTCCTTGTTCTCTTATTTATGAAGAAACATGTTTCTTCTTACCCTTTCGTCGTCTCTCTCTCTCTCTCTCTCTCTCCTCTCTCTCTCTCTCTCTCTCTCTCTCTCTCTCTCTCTCTCCTCTCTCTCTCTCTCTCTCTTTGTTTTTTTCCCTCTTGGTGAATTTCTTTAGTTCTTTTTTACCTCCTTTTTTTTTTTCCTTCTAGACTTCTTCCTTCCTTCCTTCCCTCTCATCCTGTATATTTAACATGCAATATTCAATAAATTGTATACTGTATTGTGATGTATTTAGTAATCAGTAATATTCAGTTATACCCTTTATTACATAGTAATGTAATATTTTGTAATCATCAATAGCATATTTGAAGGTGTTCAGCAATTTAATATTTAGTAATGTTCAGACAGTGTTGTAATCTACGTTAATGTTCATATAAATATCATCAGTATATAATCATTAGGAAGTTAAAATTGGATGCATAAACTCGTGCAGTAAATCAGATAATGTTTTCACAATTAAGTTTATTCATTTCCAAATCGTTAAAAGGAAGGTAATGAATAGAGGCGGGACCAAAGAGCCGAAGCTCAACCCCCCCCCGCAAGCACAACTATGTGAGTTATCGTGTTATAAATATGAAGTGTTGACTTATCATCAATGTTTACTACTTCGTTCTATGGATTCTTATGTTGTAAACATCGCAGATTTCACGTTCCTTTGCGTTGTTAAATTTTCTTTAAATATTTCCCCCTCTTAATGCCTTGTTACATCTGATTCTGATAACTATAGGATGTAAAATATTGTGTTAGCTGAAATAGCCCAAAATGATTCTGGGAACTTCTAGCGTTTATAAAATACATCAGCCGGCTGTATTTATTGTATCGTAAAATATCACACACCAAAAAAAACACACACACACACAAAAAAAAACACGAAACACAAAATACATTCTTTTGATCTCAAACATTTTCACCGGAAATTCTTTCGCTAAATAAAATGCTTTCATGAATTATATACCAAATGAACTTCCGTATTATTCATATGACTTATTTTTATTCAAAGATCTCGCGATTTGTAATACTATTTCAGCCTTCAGTCCCGTCAAACATATTGTTCTGTTTAGCTTCCGAAATTGCGGATTGAAAAGGTCAAAAAAATTCTTTTTCTGGAATGTTTAATTTGAATTTACCTTAATTTAGGAGACACACAATATGTGCTTATTTGGATAATGGGTTTGTTCATAATTTCCTGCTGCAACTTTACTACGCTTGTAAATTCTCGCCGGAAGAGGAATATGTTGTAACACAGGCGTAATTGATTGTGACACGAACCCTTCGGGGATGATGTTTTATACTTCTTGTGACCAGAATGAGTTGAATATCCAAATACAATTATCTGAGTTTTGAGTATGATCTGAATATTTAGGAGAATGTCATGAGTTTTGAGCAGAATGGCCTGAATATTTAGGAGAATGATCTGAGTTTTGAGTAGAATGGCCTGAATATTTAGGAGAATGTCATGAGTTTTGAGTAGAATGGCCTGAATATTTAGGAGAATGTCATGAGTTTTGAGCAGAATGGCCTGAATATTTAAGAGAATGTCATGAGTTTTGAGCAGAATGGCTTGATTTTTAGAGAAATGATCTGAATCTTTTTAAGTGGAATGGCGTAAATTTTGTAGTATGATGGCCTGAATTTTGAGTAGAATAACTTGAGACATATTTATCTCATAAACGCCTGGAGTTCTCATGATATTGTCTAATGCTGTAGCTTCAGGTTATTTTGTGTATTTGGTAGGTCAGCCAAATTTGCATCGGACATTCGTTTCAGCATTTTTTTGCCAGCGCGAATTATAAACCCCGATAATAATTTCTATGCTGATCTGCTACAGGTTATTTTTTGCAAGCATATCAACACTATAATGCTTTGAGTTGCTAACAGAGACATTTAATCTCAGGTGTTTTCTTGGGCAGTTGAATCAGTCAATCGAAGTGGGTTCAATGCCACGAGTTGAGTCTGGCGGACTGCAATATATATAAATTGTGCTGCATTTGTCTGTTAAGAAGTCAATCGTAAACTACCTGCTTGTTCGATTCAAGGCGAACTATGACAGTCATTGACACGCTTCAATGCTGCTCAATCGGTTCAAGGCGAACTATGACAGTCATTGACACGCTTCAATGCTGCTTGAGCGAGAGAAGATATCGTGTTAGTGGTACCCATCTGTTATCTTGCTCGCTCCAATTTTGACGTAAAAATGACATCGTCGAAATATGGTGTACTGTAGGGCGGCTCGCGAAATTGACGGGTTGTCCCATTTTCTATTCATTGGTTCTCGGTTCGGTTAGGTTAGGTTAGGTTCTGGCCAATTCAGTACTTCAATTTTGTGACGTTGTTACACCTCGAGAGGACGGCCACTGACAACGTTGTTATCCATAAGACGTGAGCTATCAGTGATAACAACTTCTCAGTGTTATCTGTTGTAACAACCTATCGTGTATAATTTCGCTGTTGAGTTTATTAACGATATCCACTAATAGCTCCTCCTCAAGATGGCGGCTTCACTGGTGTCACTGAGATTTGTCGCCCTCCAAATACACACAAGCTCCGTGGCTCACTCACTCACTGCAACAGATGGAATGCATTAGGCAGTGATGTGGTGGAGGCTGACTCCATACACAATATCAAATGTAGATGTGATAGAGCCAAAAAAAATCAGGAATCGGTACATCAGTTGATTGATAGTCTAAAGGCGGGACCAAAGAGCCGAAGCTCAACCCCCGCAAACACAGTTCTCGTGATGATAGACAGTCGAGTCGTGTTCAGTAAGCAACTTAAGAAGGAAGTATGAAGATTAATATGGAAAAAATAATTATGGCATAATAATAATTATTTCATAATAATTGCATAAAAAATAACTATTCACTGTTGTGTGAATAAAGCGAAATGATTCACGTTTATAGAAATACATCAAGCGGCTGTATTTATTGTGGCGTAAAATGACCAGATGTAGTGAAGGTGGGATGGTGTGACTACACAACTACACTTAGGTAATTACAACCTGTAACTACACTTAGGTAATTACACTTAAGTAATCACACACACACACACACACACACACACACACACACACACACACACACACACACACACACACACACACTCACACACACTATCTTGTGGTATCATTTGATTTAATAACACACTCCGTAACACAAGATATGAACGCTTTAGATTCTTTGGGTTGTATATATATATATATATATATATATATATATATATATATATATATATATATATATATATATACTTACAAGTAAATGCTCAATTAGCTACAGGTGTTGTTTACAGCTTATAACCATTGTTCATAATTGACCACCTTGCCATCAAGGAGTGGGAATCAGTCTTGTCAATCAAACGAAATAAGCATTGATATATGTGACTAAGACCATTTCATGTGACAGACAACCCCCCCACATAAGACATCCAACCCCCCCTCCCCACATGTGACACTCAGCCCCCACACACATATGACACCCCATCCTCCCACACACACACACGTGAAAAGTGCTGACGACGTTTCGGTCCATCCAGGACCATTAGCAAGTCGTTTGATGGAAAACACGCCACGTTAATGGTCAAAGTCTAACTCAAAAGTCGTTGTTTCTTCATTTTGATATGTCTGGGTTGGCTGACGACTCTTCAGCCGCGCTATAGTGACTCATCATTTACATTTTATTTTTCAAAACAATATTTAATAGTTTTTCATAATCTGGAGATGAAAATGGGATGAGAATATTGACTTTAATCTCAGCAATTTTTTGTTATTATTGTCATATGATTCTTTGACTGGTGACATAGGAATCTAAATCATTGTTATTATTTAAATGGTTTCTGTTATTCTTAGAAAATATTTTAATGGTTTATGTGTTCAGCCGTAAATTTCTAATAACACATAGATCTATGTTAATATACATAGTACTCAGTCAACTGGTGTACAGGTTCCTGAGCCTATCGAGCTCTATCATATCTACATTTGAAACAAGGTTACACGTTGAGTGTAACCTTGGATTGTCAATGAACAATCTGAGAGCAGCAGTACACCGAGAATTTCAACAAGATCTTGTAGATCTGAGGCAAAGTGAAATCGACACCAGTAATTTCATCTAGCATCATACTATCATGCAAGAGGAGCCACACATCTATGGTTCATCCAATAAAATCAGCAGACTTCTAGATGTTACTACTGCTCGGCTTAAACTCGGTTACAAGTATCTCTGGGAATTCTCATTATCTGCCGATGTAGACCTGACCAAATGTAAACTGGGTAAATACGGGTTCGGTAACAGGGTTGTTGATTTGTGAAACCAATTACCGTGTAACGTGGTAGAGGTGGGGTCCCTCGATTGTTTCAAGCGCGGGTTGGACATGTTTATGAGTGGGATTGGGTGGTTATAGATAGGAGCTGCCTCGTATGGGCCAATAGGCCTTCTGCAGTTACCTTGTTCTTATGTTCTTATGTGTCACCAAAATTATTCACACACCCTCCGTCACTATGTGATGGAGTGCGAAAAGATACGTGAATTTAGAGACAATTCTATAACCAATGTTCCAACGATGTGTAAATATTTCATTCAAAATGATCTGCTACCAGAAATTTTAGCTAAATATCCCCAGTTTGCTAACTGTAGGTAGTAACTGAGTGATTGTAACCTATCCACCGCTGCCCACTGGATGAGGGGTGGTGTGCAGGACAAACATATCAAGTGTGACACTAGCTCTCCACATATGTCAGATGCTTAATTAAGAAACTGTACTTGTGGTCGATCTCGAACCCATTGATTATGTGACGACTTATATTGAATTTTGTAACTAGCTCATCAGGATTGTAACTTGCTTAGCTAAATGAATTGTGGGGTTCAGTCCCTGAGCCTAACTAAAAAAAACTGGAGTCTGCCTCCACCACATCACTGCGTAGTGCATGCCATTTGTTAACTACTCTGACACTGAAAAGAATTCTTTCCTAATGTCTGTGGGGCTCATTTAGGTATTCAGTTTCCACCTGTGTCCCCTTGTTCGTGTTCCGCCCATGTTAAATAGTTTTGTAGGTGGTGATCATGTCTCCCATAACTCATCTGTCGTCCAAGGACGTGAGGCTTAATTCCTGTAGCCTTTCCTCGTAACTCACACCTCTCAGCTCTGGGACTAGTCTGGTGGCATATCTCTGAACCTTCTCTTACTTTGTCTTGTGTTTAACTAGGAATAGACTCCAGGCTGAAGCTGCATATTCTAGGATTGGTCTGACATGTGGTATGCAGGGTTCTGAACGTTTCTAAAGGCAGCTCTTATGTTGGCCAATCTAGCAAACGCCACTGATGATATCTTTTTCATTTGGGGACAGGTTCGGTGTGATATCAACCCCCAGATCTTTCTCTCTACTTGACTCTTAAACGATTTCACGTCTCAGATGGTACCCTGTGCTCGGCCTCCTGCTCCCTTTACCTAATTTCATGACTTTACACTTTTTTGAGTTAAACTTTAGTAGCCAATTTCTTGACCATACCTCCGGTTTGTCCAGGTCGTCCTTTAGTCTCTGTCTTTCTTCTTCTGTCTTGATTTTCTTCTCACAATTTTTTTCACCATCAGCAAACATTGAGAGGAATGAGTCTATACCCTCTGGAAGATCGTTTACATATATTTGAAACAGGATGGGTCCAAGTACAGAGCCCTGTGGGACTCCACTGGTGACATCTCGCCACTCTGATATCTTCCCTCCCCCCCCTCACAATTACCCGCTTGTTGTTGTTGTTTTAGATTTAGCTACTCGGAACTAAAATTTCCATGTAGCACGGGCTATGGTGAGCCCGTAAAGTTACTCTCTGTTTCCTGTTGCTTAGATACTCTCTTATATCCACTGGTGCACCTTACCTTTTATTTCAGCCTGTTTCTTCAACTTTTATAACAGCCTCTTATGTTGAGGAATATAGATGTTGTGATAGCAATAATAGACATAGTACCAGTTGGAATAGATGTTATGATAGCACGATAGCGAACGGTTCCTGTAATAAAATGTAGTAGTAGTAATAGTCTATAATGCACTTTTTTATGAAAAAAGTTACCATATGATCTAAAACACTTTTATTAGTCGAAGATAACATATAATAAAGAGCGCATTTAAGTGTTTTACTATCAATAAAACCGCTTTACCTGTCAAACTTCCACATTTTGAACCTCGGCATTTGACACCAAATCATTAAAATATGAAAAAATGTGACGAGGGAGAAGTTGAAACATTTGTGCACAGTGTCGGGCTGGGGGGGTTCCTGTATCGAGGCTTCACGCGAGGGCTTCAGGCTTCATTGTTATTAAAATTCCTGATTGTGAAATTGAGGTCATTCATCACTCGAGAGCGACTAGTGCAAAGATGGACTTCCGGGGAACTGAATGTAGCTGATATTAGGCTACAGCTGTATTCTGTTAGGAGGGGGGGGAGGGGAGGTGGTTGAAGTAGGGGAGGAAGTTGACCAGACCACACACTAGAAGGTGAAGGGACGACGACGTTTCGGTACGTCCTGGACCATTCTCAGGTCGATTGTGGATCGACTTGAGAATGGTCCAGGACGGACCGAAACGTCGTCGTCCCTTCACCTTCTAGTGTGTGGTCTGGTCAACTTACTTTAGCCACGTTATTGTGATTCATCGCCTGCCTAGGGGGGGGGGAAGGTGGCAGGTTGGCTGGTAGACTGGTGGGTTGTGGGTAGGGGGGGGGGGTGAGAGGCTTGAAGAGTAGGATGAGTTGAAGAGATGGATATACTGTAATAGTGGGGGGGGGGTGAGGGAGGGGGGGTTAAGAAATTGATGTATATACTTACTGGGGTTTCCGGCGATGCCCGGGTCTCGCTCCTCTCTCTCCTCGCTCTCTCTTCTAATCTCCTCTCTCTTTCCTCTCCCACTTTTACCTCTTCTTCTCCTGTTCTCCTATCTCCCTTTCTCGTCTCTTCCTCTATCTNGTAGTCGATCTAGAGTTACATAGAACTGGAGTCAGTATATTAGACAACCGACGGTTAGAAAGACGGGGTCCAAGAGCTAACAACTCGATTCTGCAAGGCACAAATAGTGAATACAGACAGTATACTGTGTATGGATGTATTTACTTTTACTTAAGAAGAAGTGGACTGTCCGGCGCTTCGTATTGTGTACCGTGAATTAACATTAGGAACAGTTGGTATTTGGTAATGTAATTAGCTTCGATGCAGTCAGATTGGTCGGGGTGGGTTGCTTGTTAGGTGAAGTAGGTGGGTGGGCTGCTTAAGATGGATGGGTGGGTCAAATGGGTGGGTCAAGGAATAAGGGATGATTCACTACATCATTCCTTGTAGGAGTGATTAAGTACTGCCTCGGTGTATTTGTGTCTGGTGGGTGCTTACCTCGGGAGCTCAAATGATCTAACAAGAAATTCATTGTTAAGCAATAAATTGCAGATACAAACGCTCTCGCACGCGCAAGCGCGCGCACACACGCGTACACATGCTCACACACGCACATGGAGTCAGCCTCCACCACATCACTGCTTTAGGCAGTGATGTGGTGGAGGCTGACTCCATACACAGTTTCAAGTGTAGATATGATAGAGCCCAATAGGTCAGGAACCTGTACACCAGTTGAATGACAGTTGAGAGGCGGGACCAAAGAGCCAGAGGTCAACCCCCGCAAACACAAATAGGTGACTGCAAATAGGTGAGCACACACCAAGAGAGAGAGTGCCTAAATTAGCCATAGAGACATTAGAAAAAACTTTTTTAGTGTCAGAGTAGTTGACAAATGGAATGCATTAGGAAGTGATGTGGTGGAGGTTGACTCCATACACAGTTTCAAGTGTAGATATGATAGAGCCCAGTAGGCTCAGGAATCTGTACACCAGTTCATTGACAGTTGAGAGGCGGGACCAAAGAGCCGAAGCTCAACCCCCGTGAGTACAACTCGTTCATTTGTGTGTGAATGTGATTGGGCTCTGCCTTAGCATACTTTGATGAGTTTTCTTCAGAACCCAAATGATTTAAGAAAATAAAAATAACAGAGAAATATAAATTCCATATACACAATGGAACTGGACCACTAAGAAAGCCCACTGAGGAAGCCGTAAAACCCAACCCATCACCTCGGAACCCCTAACGAGTGCAACTGACGGCAGTTGAATGAGTTCATATGAAAAAAAAAGAAATATGGCTTTTGTTGTATTCTCCATAATTCAGGCTCTAAACCCGACAGCAATTGGCCATTGTGTCACAAAGGGGTTTATTAACTGATATCTGACGTACATGTGGAGTTTGGTGATTATCGCAACACTCTAATCTCTCGCCGTCTGATTGGCCCTTCCCCTGTCACTGCGAGCTCTGATTGGTCGGATCTCCCACCCATTATTCAGATTCTGATTAAGAATTCCGACCGATAACTCATTTCAGAATTATGCCATTACAATAGTGGTCCGTAAACAAGAGTTCCATTGTTCTTCAGCTCAAATAAGGTGATGTTACGGCCTCCGCTTCAGGGGATAAATTTGTCTATTTGCATACTGTTCAGCAAATATGTACGGCAGTACATATGCAATGTACCGCCGGGAAGATTTAGCAAGGTACAGCTTTTTGGGAGTTTAATACCCAACTTAAATATTTCCATTTAGGGTGGTTGTCTTCAGAGCTGGTGGTTCCGTGCGGTTGGCTCGTTAACGGGGAGATTAAGACAATCACTGCCCAACTACCTGTCCCCTCTCTTGCTGAACACAATACATGTTTAAGCTATCGACCCACAACGTAAAAAATGCGGAGGTTTAAGGGGATAAAAAAATCACCACAATTCTGATGTTTGGGATGAGTATGAGGTCTGGGTAGGTTAGGTTAGGTTAGGTTAGGTTAGGTTAGGTTAGGTTAATGTCTTAGGTCTGGCGCTTCTAGTTAGGCGGAACCGCTGCATTTTTTAACGGAGTGGAAATGGAGGGAAGGGGCTACATAGTCTTTAGCCGGATAAGACCCCTGAGGTTAATGCTTCGGATTATCTCGTTAACCGGACATGACGCGAATAAAAATGGCGAAAACCGCGAAGGTCAGGATGTGGAGGTGTCACTAGGGTGGTCCTTTGTAACCCTCCCTACTACGACCACCACCTATCCCACCTCTTCTACCCCTTCCTCTACCTCACCCCCTTCTATCCCACCCCCTTCTACTCCCCTCTTCTACCCCACCCACTCTACCCCTCCTTTCTACCCCCCGATACCCCTTCCCCCCCAAATAATAACCTCGGAATGTGTCGACACCAGTTGATAACATTCAACACCAGTGGTTATCAGTCGATATCAGGCTTAACCAGTTGATAGCAACTGATACCATTGATATCACTCAATTCCATCTAATGACAATACCAGTCGATACCAGCTGATATCACTTTGCAAAACAATATGATTGATTATATCGCCAAAGATAACCCACTATGGGGGGGTGTGGTGGTGGTGGTACTAGTTAGTGATAAAACAATGGTGTAACTAGTAACTAGTAACTAGGGAGCCGGTCGGCCGAGCGGACAGCACGCTGGACTTGTGATCCTGTGGTCCTGGGTTCGATCCCAGGCGCCGGAGAGAAACAATGGGCAGAGTTTCTTTCACCCTATGCCCCTGTTACCTAGCAGTAAAATAGGTACCTGGGTGTTAGTCAGCTGTCACGGGCTGCTTCCTGGGAGTGGAGGCCTGGTCGAGGACCGGGCCGCGGGGACGCTAAAAAGCCCCGAAATCATCTCAAGATAACCTCAAGATAACTAATCCACTAGAGGGGCGGGGGTAGTGGTGGTGGTACTAGACAGCGGTATATCACTGGCCTAACTAACTAGGACTAACTAGTAGAAAAACTAGACTGGCCATAATCACCCGGTGGTCCATCGGTAGTTAAATAACCACCTCGGTAGTCATTCAACCTATTGAACAGACTTGTTCTTTGGGCCTCCGACAGTCGAGTCAATGTCTAATTAGTAGTTGAACCTTGCAAACGACCCTCGCTGCCATAAACCGTAGCGGGCGCATTGGCGGATGTTGCAAAGGCAAGAGCGAGCCAAGTGCCTGTATTTATTACAGCTGAGAACCTGATGGTGGAGAAAGGTGAAGATGGGCCTTATTCCAAGCGTCAGTTAGTCTGAGGTTGCTCCCGTGCCCTTCATATTACAAGAACAATTCAAACACAATCTCCAAAGGAGTCGGTTTGGTTCAGCGTTGTCAATAAGCAGTGGTATCCGCCTTGCTGCTGGTGTTAACGTGTCTCAGCGTTGCCAAGAATTACGGCGAAGTGCGTTAATTAACTTGACCCCCCCCCCCCTACTCCTTTTAGCGGAGAGCAGAGAGCCTTATACGTGCGTTAAATTGCGTTCATTTCCCAAGTATGAGGATCAGAAGGCGCGCGTTGACGTTAAAAAGGTTCGTCTTTGGCATCCCTGCTTCAGGTAAACACGAGGCTACCATAATTCATGAGGTAATTACTGGTAGTCATCAGTTTATTCGGCTAATTAGCAAGATCCAAGCGTCGGCCAAGACACATATAATGATAATTACACCTTTGTATTGACAGCGGGCGTGTATCATCGTTGAAGAGGCCCACCAGTCACAAGTTTTCACAGCGAATCGACCCGTTCTTAAATCCTTCAACGAGTAATAATTTCCACGCTGTTATTAACCCTGAATTACAATTTATTTTGTTGATCCCAGATGCTTCCGGAAGGGGGAGATTGCAGACTTACACACACACACGATTTCGTTATTAATTGTGATTTACTTTATTGTCGTAAATAGGATGGTGAAACTGGCCCCCTCGTTGTGTTTCGCGGCATCAGGCAGGCCCCCTTGACAACATAAAAGTTACTGGTGCATTATCTAACCTTGACAAGAATGTGGAATATCCAGGACGGCGCCTCGCAACGGCGTTTTCTAATAACCAAAATGGCCGGATACACACCGGATCCTATCGTATAGTGAAGCAGTTGTGTGTTTTATAATGCTCGTCGGGTACTTGGATCGCGCGCCACAGAAATAAAAGGAGACTGCACTAAGTATTATGGCCTAGCAAGGACCCCCTCCTGGCGTCTTCCTTCTCCACCTTTCCGCCGCTGGGAGGTGGAAATTCATGCGCTGTGTGCGGCGCACACAGTCTCCTCTCCAGAGGAATCTACTGCGCTCCGTCCGTACCTCCGTGTGTGCGTCCGGTTAAGGGAAGGCGTCCGGGTAACCGGGGTGCGAGGATTAACGAGGCTTTGCTCTTTACCTTATGGCTTCATGGACCAATAGCAAGAGAGTCGTTTGGCCGTATATGATTTTTACGGCTAGTGTCTTGCTATCATCTCCAGCGTCCCGGCGAATAGTGACGAACACTTTTGAAGTTATTACTCTGAATTCAGTTTTGGTCCTTGTGTGCCGTGCGCTTAACGGCGCTTGTTGAATGGGCTGTAACGGCGTGTTCTCTCATATTTGACTAATGGATATACCTAATGGGCAAAGGAGTCGTGTGTGTGTACTTGGGACGGAGGGAAGTACTTGAGACGGAGCCCAGGAGAGTTGTGCTGGGAGAACTGACAGGTGGGACAGGTGCCGTGTGAGACGGTGGAATTGGGTGCTATTTAGGAGTTGGAATGGGATGCCATGTGGGGGAAGGGGTGACAGGTGAGAGGGATTGACAGGTGGGAGAGGTTGACAACTGGGAGTGGTTGACAGGTGGAAGTGGTTAACAGGCGGTGTAGGGTGACAGGTGGGAGGGAATGGCAAATTGGAGAATTGACTGAAGAAAGGTAGTGACAGATGGGTGGCTGCCACAAGATTGGTTTTACCGGGAGAGGGGAAGACGAGTGAAGGATAGACAGGTGGGTGATGGTGCCAGACAGGTGGGTGATGGTGCCAGACAGGTGGATGATGGTGCCAGACAGGTGGGTGATGGTGCCAGACAGGTGGGTGATGGTGCCAGACAGGTGGGTGATGGTGCCAGACAGGTGGATGATGGTGCCAGACAGGTGGGTGATGGTGCCAGACAGGTGGATGATGGTGCCAGACAGGTGGGTGACACGAGAGAAGCTGGGCCAGGAGATGAGAAAGACCTCACTCTCTTAATGTTCATGTCTCACCACCGCAGACTTAGCTCTGCCCTTGGGCTTCCTCTTACTAATGTCAGTGTGTGTGTACTCGCCTGATTTTGGTCTCCAGGATCGAGCTTCTGCTCTTGCAACCCGCCTTTCCAGCCTCTGATTGCCTTATGTCTCCATTTCTACTTTCGAAATGGTGTATTTACCTAGTTGTGCTTGCGGAGGTTGAGCTCTGCTCTTTCGGCCCGCCTCTCAACTGTCAATCAACTGTTACTAATTAACTGCTAATTAATTTTTTTTCACACNTGGATGATAGTGGTTTTCATTTTTATTTTACCGTATGCTCAATAAGCAATCTCCAAAGAAGACGGACAAAGCTTAATTACATTCTAGAAAGGCGAAGAAATAGATGTGACATGATAGAGGTGTGACTGAATGGTTATAGTAAAGGGGAATTATGTGCAGCAGTTGAATCTTACCGGGCTAACGAAAAAAGATGAGGACTATGCGCTGCAGTTGAATCTCACCGATCTAACGAAAAAAGATGAGGACTATGCGCTGCAGTTGAATCTCACCGATCTAACGAAAAAACATGAGGACTATGCGCTGCAGTCGGAAAAAGCAAAATTGCAGCGCATAGTCCTGGTTTATACTACTCACGCCGCCTGTCTGTTTAGGCTGTTGCCCATCATCCTTCCAGCAATCACCCCAGCGTGTAAGAAGGCATTACTTTCTTCCTCGCCCCCTCCATCTCAGACTCCATCGCTACGTCCCCTCCCATTTCGGTGGCCGGGGCCCCCTGTCCCAGCTATGGAGGTTTCTTTCGCTCCTGATTTCCTCCCAGTTGCTGCCCTTGCTAAGCTGCGCTTCCTGGTTTCTGCCCCCTCCTCCTACTGTTTTTGACAGCCCCTCTCGGTTGTCCCTCCCTCCTCCGGACCCTGTCCATTCACCTCTGGTCTGTCCTCCCTCTCTCTTCCCTCCATCCTTACTAAGTTTACCAATGGTCCCTAACCTGATTTTGCTGACCCTGATCCTAATCCTGATCCTGAGCTTATTTAATATACTGTGTTCTTCTTTACCTTTGTTTCTTCATCGTTCTTTGTTGTTTTCCTTTCTCTTTTGATAATGCCTATTCTTCAATGGAATATTTTTGGATTTTATGCCAACTTCCATGAACTCCAACTTTTGATTACACAGTTTTCACCACTTTATGTTTGTCTCCAGGAGCCGATGCTTGGTGCTTGTTCTAGTCACTTTCGTGGTTATTCCTTTCATTCTCTCCCCCCCCCTAGCTCTTGCTGGGGCCCATAACTCTACTGCTCTCTTAATTCGTACTGATATTCCCTTCGTCCCCCTACTTTTTCCATCGCCTATCCGCCTCTGTTGCCCATGTTTTTGTCAGTAAATGGTATATAGTTTGTTCCATTTATCTCCCCCAAATGTCCCACTTTCCCTTCCTGATCTTAAGCATCTTAAACAGAACTCAGCGAGTAACAATTAACCATATAAAATCGAGTCCAAGCGCAGTTAAAAGCGCTGTACTTCAGAGTACAGTCCTAGCACCGCTGCTTTTCCTTATTCTCATATCAGATATAGACAAAAATACAAGTCACAGCTTCGTATCATCCTTTGCAGATGACACAAAAATCAGTATGAAAATTACCTCGGGTGAAGACATTGAAAAACTTCAAGCTGATATTAATAAAGTTTTCGACTGGGCATCAGAAAATAACATGATGTTTAACAGTGATAAATTCCAGGTACTCAGGTACAGTAAAAATGAGGACCTTAAACATAATATAGGGTACAAAACACAATCAAATGTGCCCATAATAGGAAAACAGTATGTAAAGGATTTGGGAATAATGATGTCTGACGACCTAACGTTTAGGGAGCATAACCAAGCAAATATTGCGTCAGCTAGAAAAATGATCGGATGGATTAGGAGAACTTTGAAATCCAGGGATCCCTTCACAATGGTTTTACTCTTCAAGTCACTTGTATTGTCCCGTCTTGAGTACTGCTCAGTACTCACTTCCCCCTTCAGAGCAGGAGAGATTGCTGAAATAAAGGGAATACAGAGAACATATACGGCACGCATAGACGCAATAAAGCACCTAAATTATTGGGATCGTCTCAAAGCCCTCCAAATGTACTCACTAGAAAGAAGACGGGAGAGATATCAAATAATATACACATGGAAAATACTGGTGGGCCAAGTACCAAATCTACACAGTAAAATAACAACGTATTGGAGTGAACGATATGGAAGAAAATGCAGAATAGAACCAGTGAAGAGTAGAGGTGCCATAGGCACAATCAGAGAACACTGTATAAACATCAGAGGTCCACGGTTGTTCAACACCCTCCCAGGGAGCATAAGAAATATTGCCAGAACAACCGTGGACATCATCAAGAGGAAACTAGATTGTTTCCTCCAAGGAGTGCCGAACCAACCGGGCTGTGGTGGGTATGTGGGCCTGCGGGCTGCTTCAAGCAATAGCCTAGTGGACCAAACTCTCACAAGTCAAGCCTGGCCTCGGGCCGGGCTTGGGGAGTAGAACAACTTCCTGAACCCCATCAACCAGGTATCAACCAGGACTCCTTGCCAGAGCTGGTGCTCCTGTTGGGTGATTTCGTCTGTCGACATACCCTCTGGGGTGATTTTCTGACAAACATCCGAGGCCGCCTTCTCGCCTTCTAACTCAAAACTATTCTCATCAGGCAAGGACGCAAAAACCTCCTGACTACGTCCTTTTAACTGACTTTGCATGATTGCGACCCATTGACCCCTTGGCCAGTTCATACTGACTGCAATCTTAGAAAAATGTGAGAAAAAAACTCGGGATCCTCCTCATTGAACTTGGGTAACTCTATTTATTTATTCATCCTTATGGGATTACTATCACTACTATTTGAAACATTGCTCGTATTACCATGCCCAGCTGCCAAACGCTGTGTTTCAAGTCTGTGGTTAGCCTCTGCCATTTGTTGTGGAATTTCTAACTTGTTTCTTTGAGGCTTCCGGCTGCAATTGCACTACAATTCTGCTATTTTGTGCCTCAATCTCTAATCGTCTAGTGTCAAGCTTCCTCTGCTGAGCTTCAAATTCTAATATTTTCTGTTGCCTTGCAAATTCATTTTTCTTTTCTTCAGCCTCAAGTTTAGCATACGTTACTTGTGCATCTAACTCAAGACGCCTTAAAGCAATTTGCTCACTAGTCTACTCCTTTACTTTCTCCAGAAATTCTTCTCCTAACTCCTCATTTTCTACCAAATGTGTCACTATGACTCTCAATATTTGTGCTTTAGTCATGTTATTTTTGGCTGTTAATTCTAACTTATTTGCCATATTTATTAAGGCAGACTTTTTTAGGTTTTTAATTCCCTCAAAGTCTGGATTTTCTAACAGTGACAACACTTGATGCTCCATGGTTAATTAACACTTGGCACTTGACTGACAAAAATAATTAACAGAATGGCACGGCACTACACTTCACTTTAAATTGTCACGACACTGAAAATTTGCATGGACTCACTGCACAAACAAATTATTGGATGACTTACCTCCAAAATCGTGAAACGTAGGTTACTTGTTACACAGGCTGACTCTGGCATGGCATATTGCAAGCTCTGGTACCTAGGAAGGCAAGGTTAGATTAGCAAAAGTTAAATATATGTGGGAACAATATCTCCCGGCCAGACCCCCAAAATCACTGTTACAAACCGTTCATTAATGCTCGTGATCCGTACAGCAACAAAATCTTGTAGTCTAGGGACATTTACCAATGCTGTAATTTCAAGGTGGGTCACCAGTATAATCCCATAGTTTGTACAGGCAATAATTAAAATTAATCACCCTCTTAGGACTAAGAAATTACTCAATTAAAAATAAATATATATTATAAATATACTTAGGTTAATTATCAATATTATAGGTAAATCAACAAATGGGAAATCACATGTAAATCAAAATAAAATTATGTCTCCACAAACTTACATATTACAACAGAACAGAATAGATATAATGGTACAGACTTTACTCCTAGATGTGATCCCTCGTGTCCAAACAGTTACTGAATTATGTTCTCACGGCAGGAGCCGATGTCGCTTCTGCACAACATTTTAAGTGACAATTTTTACTTAATATAAATCTTACTTACATGGAGCCATATAATGGGAATTACTTAACTAAATTAAGGAATGATCAGATTTACATGTATAAACAGAAATAATGTAGTTACTAATATAATAAATACGTATTTATACAATAAAAGAATGTGTTGTCAACTGCCAACATGGCAGGAATAACATCCCACAAATATTGCCGTCGTGGTGGACAATAATAACGGTTTCCCGCAGTCTTGCCAACAAGTGATCAGCACAAAACTATAACTTTCTCACGGGAAGCTGACACACAAAAAAACTATAATAACGGTTTCCCACGGTTTGGTCCGCCCACGGATCACCACCACAATATAACATATCAGCACATACAAGTAATGATATAAACATACAAGTACTGATATAAGCATACAAGTAATAATATAATATATAAACACATACAATTAATGATATAATATATATATATATGCACATACAAGTAATGATGCATGGAAATAGTACTTATTTTATATTTATATTCGTATCCAATAGGGGTACGTAACAGTCAGGTGGTAGGAGAGGGTGAGGGAAATGGAGGGGGCCCACTGTGTGGGAAGGTTTTGAGGGTAAGGGGGGAATATTTGGTATGCTACAGAGGAAGTGAGAAAGGGGGGGTAATGTATGTGTGTGTGTGTGTGCTCACCTAATTGTACTTGCGGGGCTTGAGCTTTGGCTCTTTGGTCCCGCCTCTCAACTATTAATCAACTGGTGTACAGATTCCTGAGCCTACTGGGCTCTATCATTTCTACATTTAAAACTGTGTATGGAGTCAGCCTCCACCACATCTCTACCTAATGCGTTCCACCTGTTAACTACTCTGACACTGAAAAAGTTCTTTCTAACGTCCCTGTGGCTCATTTGGGTACTCAGTTTCCACCTGTGTCCCCTTGTTCGCATACCGCCAGTGTTGAATAGTTTATCTCCCTGTCAATTCCCCTGAGGATTTTGTTGGTAGTGATCATGTCTCCCCTCACTCTTCTGTCTTCCAGTGTCTTAAGGTGCATTTCCCGCAGCCTTTCCTCGTAACTCATGCCTCTTAGTTCTGGGACTAGTCTAGTGGCATACCTCTGAACTGTTTCCAGCTTCGTCTTGTGCTTGACAAGGTATGGGCTCCATGCTGGGGCCGCATACTCCAGGATTGGTTTTACGTATGTGATGTACAAGATTCTAAACGATTCCTTACACAGGTTCTTGAAGGCTGTTCTGATGTTAGCCAGCCTCGCATATGCCACAGACGTAATTCTTTTTATGTGGGCTTCAGGGGACAGGTTTGGTGTGATATCAATACCTAGATCTTTCTCTCTTTCCGTTTCATTAAATACTTCATCTCCTATTCTGTATCTTGTGTCTGGCCTCCTGTTTCCACCACCTAGTTTCATTACTTTGCCTTTACTTGGGTTAAACTTTAGCAGCCATTTGTTGGACCATTCATTCAGTCTGTCTAGGTCGTCCTGTAGCCTCCTACTATCATCCTTTGTTTCAGTCCTCTTCATAATTTTTGCAGCATCAGCAAACATTGAGAGAAACGAGTCTATATCCTCTGGGAGATCATTTACATATATCAGAAACAGTATTGGTCCAAGGACTGACCCCTGCGGGACTCCACTTGTGACGTCACGCCAATTCGAGACCCCACCCCTCACAGTTACTCGTTGTCTTCTGTTACTTAGGTACTCCCTTATCCAACGAAATACCTTCCCTTTCACTCCAGCCTGCATCTCCAGCTTTTTCACAAGGATCTTGTGTGGTACTGTATCAAAGGATTTTTGACATTCCAAAAATATGCAGTCTGCCCACCCCTCTCTTTCTTGCCTGATTTTTGTTGCCTGGTCGTAGAATTCAATTAGCCCTATGAGGCAGGACTTGCCATCTCTGAACCCATGTTGATGCTGTGTTGCAAAATTCTTTCGCTCCAGATGTTCCACCAGCTTTCTTTGCACAATCTTCTCCATCAGCTTGCATGGTATGCAGGTTAGGGACACTGGCCTGTAGTTCAGTCCTTCCTGCTTATCCCCTTTCTTGTATATTGGAACTACATTGGCTGCCTTCCAAATTTCTGGCGGTTCCCCTGTTGCCAGTGATTTGCTATACACTATGGAGAGTGGCAGGCACAGTGCTTCTGCTCCTTTTCTTAGTATCCAAGGGGAAATTCCATCTGGGCCTATAGCCTTTGTCACATCCAACTCTAGTAAACACTTCTTTACTTCCCCACTGGTAGTGGTATTCTCAAACTTTTCTAGTGGTTTCTGGTTAACTATTGCCTCTCTTATCTATGGAATCTCTCGGGCTATCCCGTGGAAGGTGATACCATCGTGTGGGAATTTCTTATTCAGTTCAAAAACAAGGGAGCACAATTCACTTGTCGTTTGTAGTAGAATCCATTCATTGCCGGGGTCTCCGTCTCGATCGCTTAGATTATTCACATTTAATCCTTTTCGCTTTACTTTTTATGTTTCTCGACGGTGGTGGCTGAGAGTGGCAACATGGGATGTTGTGTGTCTGGAGGTGGCAACTCTACCTTGGTCGTAGTTCTTGCTTTACATATGATCATTGGGGGGCCTTATTGTCTTTCTGGGAGCTGAAACATAGACTCGGTGACATCACCTGAAGCAATATCTATCTCTGATCCAGCGGTACTGAGGTATAACTTCTCGGCAAATCTGGCTAATGCAAATGTCCGATTATTACTGAATAAAACTGTCTTCCTTCCATGCCCTAGTATGCTAGTTTATGCGGTGCATGTTTTGTAGCGGGAGATCTAAGCAGGCCGTATCTCACTGCATGATAAATACCATTGGATTGTATAAAATCGTTCCACGTCGAAATGCATTGTCAATGTGATGTTGGAATCAGGGCCTTTAGAAGACTGGACAAACTTGAGGTGGTATTGCTGTGGTCGCTCCCGCTGATGCATTTGGTGATAAAGCTCTTCCTAATACGATGCAATAAGGACCGTCATTTTCGCCACTGAAACTCTAGTTTCCCAGTTCGGGTTTATATTCGTTAGCGGTTTTTGTTCATAATCCTCCCAATAAGGTGTTCTCCTGTTTCAGGCAATTCCGTATTTTTTGATATTTTTATATAACAAAAAACAACAGCCTCGGAATTCGAGTAACAAGCCGTGACCAGTTGGGAAGCGCGAGATACTCACACGGACACAACGTATAGCTGATGTTCGCTGCGAAGTAAAAATAACAAACATCATGGTAGGGCCAAAGGCAAGTGAGTGGGAGGTGAGCGGTCTCTGGCAAAAAATGCATGTAGGTCTCACCAATTTATGTCATAAGTCGGATCGTCAATGGAACTGAGGTACGGGGGTCGTCGTGGGGGGGGGAGTCATCGTTTGTTCACAGTTCCTCCATAACCTAGTGGTTTCCTACATGTTGTACCTAGAGATTATCCTTGTGTCGACACCTCAAGGGTAGTCCTTAGCTACCGAGTTTGGCTCTCGCTTTATCCTCATGCGCCTACGGAATCCTACCAATAGCGTTGCCATTGTTCATCGTGCCTGAGGGGAATTCTCCCATTTGGGCTATTGCTTTCAGTGTTTGAAGTCTCGGGGATCATAGCACCCTCGACGTATTGGGGAGATCTATTTCTCCAGGGGGGCGGCAGAGAGCAGTGGGCATATCGCGATTCTCAAGATTATAGTAGGTGTTATCACGCTCACTTACGCGCCCCTGGTTTTGTTCCGTCAGGTTACTCCTATTTTAAAATAATTCCGGCCCGAAGATTGGGTCAAATATCATGGGAAGGAGTCAAAATATAAATAGGAATTGTATGGTTATAATACCTGTGTGGACTATTATTTGAATACAACAAATAAAAAGCATCAAAAAAAACCCAGATGTCATAAGGGGTGCATGTTATGTAATCTCTGAATCCCTTGCAGCCCGGTGACCATCCCCGCCTCGTCCATTGAGGGGGGCTACCCTTCCCGGCGGTTCTCAGTTATAAATAAGGGTCAAAACCGGGTGGAGTGAGGGGGGGGGCCGTGAACAGCACTCGCCGGTGGGAAAGATGAGACAAGGGGGAAACAAAAAATGCCACCTCCCTCCGTCCCTCTTTACCCCTGCAGTCTTAGATGCCTTATTACAGGGTATAGGTACATAGGAAACACAGTATTACGAGTATATCTGTGGAGACCTGAGAGTTTTGTTTCTTCGTAAATACTGGTTATTAAGGTTGAACGTCTAGGAGGTTCCCAGACTTCGTTTCTTAAGTTGTTGCTGTGGAGGGATCACCTGTAGTTGGTATTCACTTCCTTATCTCGCTTCTCATGCACTCAACAAACAGCCAGAACAGTGAAAAAAAATAGTAGAGAAGGAGAAGGTCAAGGAAACAAAGAAAGTATAAGAATAAGAAGAAAAAATAATGGGCGCGGAGTGGTGAAAAGCAAATACCGGTATCTCCGCGGTGTAGTAATAACAACCTAAAAAGTGACCACCAAGCCCATATGTAAACGTAAAAAAAAAGATCGAGTAATACATCGAGCGCTCAACAGTACATAAACTCTTCATTCATCATAACGAAGTCGGTGTTTTTTCCTGAGAACTATACTTGCTCGAATAATAGATTGAAGGACTGTTAGGGGTGGAGGTGGGGCGCCTGGGACTAATAGAGAAAGGTAATAGAGCCGTCAAGGATTTGTACGGACATCCCTGGCTGCAAGGAGATGTCAGAACTACAGACAGGCCCCACCAGACTTTGGTAGGACCTAAAAATAGTACGTAGCACAGTGAATATATCACCTCCTCCAAATTACAGAAACCGGCAGAGTAAGACAGACACCCATGGGCTTAACCATATACATTTAGATAGGTCATGCCTCATGCTGCCGTATACAATATGATCCCCTTCTGCATCATCCATGAATAGACTTCAACCCTGAAAAGATAGACTGGGAAAAATAAACCGCATGGCGTAGAGGAAATAATACTTGAGGAACCACTATAACAATGGAGGTGGCGACAAGAAAGGTTCTAATGCAACTGTCAGGGACCCCCTCGGAGTGACGTAACGATGAACCAGCGAGACTCGACCCAGTCTTCTTACTGAATGGTCGACATCTGACAGAGCGGGACACACTATGGAGGCCCCTTAAGGAATTTGCGAACTGACCTCATTGTATTAGGGGTTTGAGTAGTGCTTCGTATCAGGTACATTAGTTTATTTAATACTCGAGGAGGTGTAAATAAAAGCAAAAAAACCTATGGCATTCCGAAAGTGAAACGTCATTAGGGCAGTTAACAAAATATCACTAACGACATAAACAATGGTAAATTAGTAGGGCGAAAGACGGTCCAAGCTGAATGGCCTTTATTCACACAATATGCGGAATAAGCACGAACACTTGTTTTGCTCCGGGTGCCAAAGGAAACCCCATGGTTCCATTAAGAAAACCCATTGTATTGAAGTCCAGGTAGTTAGGGGACTGCTAAGGGCCAGACAAAAAAAAAAAGTGGGAAATAAATGGCAAAAAGGAGACCACTAGAATAATCTGCCAGAGTACGACTTGCCTCGGAATGAAAGATACCAATATGCCAGGAATGAATATGTTCCAGGATCGAAATAAAGGCAAAGAGACAATACGAAGCAATGACAATATGGCATGCGAAGCAAAGAGCCAAAACCTAATTTCTGCACAAGGCCACGGAATCAGGAGACAAAAGCAGCAGTAAATGGAACAGGTAGTTAATATATGACTAAGGGGCGAGATATGGTTCCTACAACGACAAGGAAGATTGGTTTGGGAAAAAACTGATATAGAAAGTAAAAAAAATCCAGGAGGATCAGTATTACAGGCGCGACCAATTAAAGGAGGGAGAAGAATTCCATATATAAGAATGGCATTATTTAACCAGGACACACTAAGCAAAGATCTTGGATTACCACGGAGGAAGTAAGAAATTGTTTCATAGAGTATTGATGTGGATCATAGGCTAAGGCCGCATTGAATGTTCCCCTTGGATCTAGAAAGAGCAGAAGGCACTGTTCCTGCCACACTCTCCATAGTGTAATAGCCAAAGTGCAACTGCAACTAGGGGGAACCGCCGAAATTTTGATGACAGGCGCAAAAGATGGATAGTTAGCCATGAAGTCACCAAAAAAGGGATTATGCAGAAAGGACTAAGATAACTACATCAGGCGTTTCCCACAACTGCATACCATGAGGCAACGATTGATAAATATTGAGGTGCAAAGAGAATCTTGTGGAAACAATCATTGAATCTAAAAGGCTTTATTCAGCCCGTCTAAACATGGTTCAATAGATAGGCAAGCATCCTACGCGCTCATACGGGGTCTAAATAAATTCTCGACAGCAGATGGGTACACGACAAAATCAGAAGCAAGAAGAATAGGGGTTTGGCAGACTTGCATTGTGTTGTGAAAGAAATGTCAAAAAAATCCTAGTTTGAATACCGTACAAACACACAGTCCGATGAATGGAAAAGCATGGAAGATGGCGGCTGAGTGAAATGGAAGGTAATTTCGTTTGAATGTGAGTCCTAAGTCAGAAGCCACTAGTAGCATGTTAGGGGTGGGGTCTCATGCTATTGGCGTGAACGGTCACAATGGATAGAAATACCGCCGCTAGGTTCAAGACTCCATGGACATAACTGGGTGTTCTGGATATACGTGTGATTAATAAGCTCCCAGAGGGTATCAGACACGTAGTGTCTCACAATTTTTGCGTGAGATTCAAAAAGTTATGGAGAGTACGTACGACGAGATAGTAGTTCGAGTCATACATTACAGGACCTATCTACCAATGCTGAGAGATGAATGGTCCACAAGTCAGAGCAGTGCTAAGTATATAAGTAATAACCATTAAAGTGCAAAGTATAGAGGACTAGGGGACTGGGACAAAACAGATGCCGTACACATATCAGAATAGGACGATAAAGTATCTTAATGACGGAAGGTGAGAGGAAGAATCTGCGTAGTTATCTTGTTGAGTCGCGGACTCCAACTTGTGACACTGTCCGACTACTCATAGAATGCCACACATACCAGAAAGTTACGTCCAACTGTGGCATATGCGAGGGTATGGACTTACCTAACATCAACAGCAAGGGGCATTACATCAAACCTGTGTAAGTAACGTTTAGAAATCGTTTTACTAGACCAATACGAAAAGTAAGTAAACCGAATACCTTAAGAGTAGGGACGGTGGGGAGTGGGCCAAGCATGACATATAGCCATACCGATTGTCAAGGGAAAGACATAAGGAAAATACTAAGCTAGAAACCGTTTCAAGAAGAGTTGTCACACTAGACTAGTGCCCCAAACCCAACAAAAACAAAACTAATAAATGGCATGAGTTACGGAGAGAAAGGGCTAGCGGGTAATGCACGGCGTAACATAAAAAGAGGTAAAAAAAAATGGGGGAGTGGGAAAACGAAACGGGGAGGAAAGGGGGGAAAGAAAGAAAGGCAAGGAGAAAGGATGAAAAAAGAGGGAAAAGGGAGAAAGAGGGGAAGGGAGGCGAAGCAAAAGGGGAAGAAGAAGAAGAAACAGGAGAATCGGAGCGGAGAAGTGGGGGAAGAGGAAGGAAAACGGGCAGACGGGGAGGAGCAAAATAAGAAGAGAAGAAATGGTGAGTCAACCAGGGAACAAGCAGAAAAAAGAAGAGAAAAGAAGGAGAAAAAGGGGGAAAAAAAGGAGGGAGGGAGAGATGGACTCTGACAGAAAAGTAAAAAAGAAAAAACAGATAAGTGAAAAAAGAAGAACTGATAAGACAGAAGAGATATAAAGGGTGAGACATGAATCACTAGCGAAACCAAAATCCTCAGGGGAATTGACATGGGGAGATAACATATTTCAACACGTGGCGGTATGCAACAGGTTGTACACGGTGGAAACTGGAGATACACAACAAATGGCCACATATGGCAGTTAGAAAGAAACTTTTTCAGTTTGCAAGTAGAGTTTACTAGGGGTGGACGCATTAGCGGGTGGAGAGATGTGAGGTGGTGGCGGATGCTGACGCCATACACAGATTTTGTAATGTAGAGATGAAAACGGGATGCCCTCAATTATGAGGCGTCAGGATGCTAAGGTACCCAAAGTTAATATATAGTTGAGAGGTCGGGCGCAAAGAGCCAAATGCATAGCAGCCCCGCAAAGTAAAATTAGGGTGAGGTCAACGAGGAACACACACACAACTACATTAATCAGTGAGGATCCTAACCCCTCATAACTACTTAGGCCATCCCAACGGGCTGCATACGGCGACATTAAACTCATCAGACCGAACCGACTCCCCCCCCGAACGACCACGCAACCCTTTCGCACTTAATCCTCTGTATCATAACCAAAATGAGTGGGTTCCCCCATAATGAGAAGAAACTTCGGGGGGACCGACTCAAAACCTTCCCACAAAAAATTAGGGGAAGAAAAACAGTGGGCCCTCCTCTGGAATGTCCCTTTTCCCCCCCACTCAGGAAGTCCCAATGGGTACAGTCCTGAAGCCACATGATTGTAGCTAACCAACCTATGAGATAGCGGAATAGAAATTGAAAAAATAGTGCTATTATACACATGCAATAATACTTGTATGTGCATACCCATAAATAATATACATCTCATTAATTGTAATGTTGTTTGGGTATATTATATTATTACTATGTATGCTTGATCATGTACTTGTAAACACTTATATCATGTTGCTTGTATATTGCGGATAGTGTAAGATAATTGTTGGTGGTGATCCGAGGCGCGTGGGCCGTCACCAAACCGTGGGAACCCGTTATTATATTTTTTTGTAGTGGGTCGGCTTCACGTGAGACAAGTGTATAAAGTGTGTGTGCATGAATAACAACGGTTGTTAAGGCAATGACGCGGGAAACCGTTATTATTTGGGGTCCACAAAAGTGAGGACAAAACGGAACACGTCAAAATAAATATTTATGGATGTTGGATAAAGTGGGCGAAGAAACGAAAAAGGGCGGGCGCGGGCAATCTCCTGACCATGGTGGCAGATGAGGCCACAATCTCGATAATTATTGTTTCAAAAAAAATAAGACACATTTATATAGAAATTAGTAAGCGTGAAACAATTTTTCTGTTATATCATAATAAGTCTGTCATAAATCCTTGAATTCTAGTGGTAAAGTAATTCACCATTGTAGGAAATTGGCAATACAATGTGAAAAACAAAAGTCAGGAGGAGACAAGATATTGAGGTATTAAGGTAAAAATTGTCACTTAACGTGAAAAGAATATAGTGCTAGGCGACAGGTAATCGGAATTCATCGCGGGAGAACATAATTCAAGTAACCGTTTGGAGCCCGGGGGATCCTCTAGGAGTAGGGGTACGTATGCCATGTGATATCTATGTCGGTGAATCGGTAGGTGAAATATGGAAAGTTGTGTGGTGGAGAACTATTTTTCGTTTTGATTTGCCTGTGCGTATATTCACCTGAAAAAAGTTGTGTTGATAGTATAACAAGAACCATTTAGAGGTGATATGAGAAAGGGATTGAAGCGGGCATCAACAAAGTTGGGGGAAACAGATTAATATGGAATCTCCTGAGTTTATATTATGGTAAACGAAGTAGACAGATGCAATGGCGTTAGGTAATAACTATAGTAGGAGGAGGAGGAGGGTGACACATAATATTACCACTAAGTACCAATAGTAGACAGGGACATAATGGGAATTACTATGGACGGGAGGGGTGGACGAGAAAACACAAACAATTAGGACATTTGGGACGGAGGTGTGGGCGGGCAGTTGGGGTGTAAGGAAAAAAGTAAAGGCCACATAAGAGGCATACAAAAGATTAAGAGTGATAAGTTGGGTGGCGGTGTAGGGAGAAAGAGACAAAGTCAACGATAAGGCATGACCTCAAGGAGCGGTGGAATGGTATAGAGTGTGATGATTTGGAGGGGTGGGGTCGGTCGGTCACGATCGAGGATTGAAATCCAACTTACGACAGTTCTCCCGGGACTAGAATAAGCTTGATAGGCTAAAGAAATGCTAAAGCTTACTCCTACGTGTAACAGGTAGCAATGCAAATATACCAGGTCAAGGTTTACCGATAGGGGGGTAGGCAAGGTAAATACTATTTGGGCAGCGACAGGTATAGGAATGTAAGGGAAGGGGGAAATACATTACACTAATATAAGTTGGAATATATGGGTGCAGGGGACGAAAGTCCAATGCAAATTAATGTCAAGGGTGTCGATGAAGAATTGGATGGTGACAGTGTAAGATGCGTATCCAATATACTGGAAAGTGAAAGTGTATTGGAATGGTCAGGATCAGAAGAGTGAAACGCAATTTTATAAGACTGTAGACACGGAAGAAAGGATCACAATCCAAAGTGATTGTCACTAAGATATAAAAAAAATGCCAGACTTTGAGGGAAATTAAAAACCTAAAAAAGTCAGCCTTATGCATAGAGCAGATACGTTAGAGTTAAAGCCGAAATACGGGTACATAAGCAAGCAAATACAGGAAATGAACATAGTGGCAGGCATTTGGGTAGGGGATGAGTGAGGGGGTTAAGAGGTAGGAGAATTTTCATAGGGAGGAAACGTAGGGGAGAATGGTATAAAACGAAAGTGAGGAAACGAACGAAATGATTAGCTATTAACAAAGGCAGTCGTGAAAATAATCCGGGATACGGCAGTACGATATAGCTAAACTTTGAGGTACTGAAAGAAGAAGAAAGATGAAAATAGTTGACATCAACGAGCGAATAATGGTAGGTTGCTAGCATACGAGCAGAAGGCGATTGAGGCACATAGACAGGGGTATGATGATTGGGCAGCAAAGTAGCAAAATGGGAATATAATGCAATTGGGTCAGCCTGATAAGGGACTCGAAGGTCCAAGTATGATTCGCACAGGGGGAGCAATGTGGAAACAGTGGGTCTACCAGCCATTAACTTAGAACACAGCCTCTTAGTGGGGACTGGCCACTGGTGGCAATAAGGTAAATAGAGCGGACAAAGTGTATTCTGTAAATTTTAGTAGGTTGATAAGTAAATGAACCCAGTAAAATTGAATAACAAATCAGGGTCGGTACAGTGAACTTGACCAGGGGGGCAGAGTTCGAGTAGGGAGGAGATCGGGAGAACTAAGAAATTGGTTGGTTGGAGGAATATCTACATGGGGATGATAATGCTATGATAAACATATAAGCAGTGTTCTAAGTATGAACTAGGCCAACGGGCATCAGCAATTGGGGAGAGGGAGTCGCACTAGGTCACATGCAAAGTTCGCAAAAGAGATTAAAAATATAAAAAGGCCTAGGTACCATGGACATTGGGAAGTTTTTACTGGTCGTCCACTTGGACACATAGAAATAAATGAAGTAATTATAATGATGATTAAGAAAAGGCGAATGGAAACAGGAATAAACCTGTCGCTGAGTAAGAGGGTGCGCCGGAAGAAAAAAGTCAGCCACCCCAAGCCATCATGAGGGGATACTATACGATAACAGAACGATGAATCAAACGAACCAAAACAAATGGGAGCAACACAAGCTCACTGGCAGAAGAGTCCGTGGTTGTACAAAAAGCCATGATTATATAATAAGAGATATCAACGGGGTAAGGTGTGTAATGCTAACTAAACCGCCAGCCGGCCCGGCCCGAGGGGCCAAAATTAAGCATGTGGGGACGATTGTTTAGTGAGTTAGGTGAGGTCCGCTAGGGCGGGTGTGTGGTGGTGTCAAGGCAGCCAGGAGCAGCACACGGAAGTGACCCCCACAGCGTGGACGTCGAACGGGTTTGGTTCGGCGGACGGGGTAGCCTTGGATGTACAATCCTATTTTCCTCCTTGGGTATTATCGTCTCCACGGTGGTTCTGTGCGATATTAGGACTGTAGTTCATAAAAACCCGGGTGGTGAGGAGTCATGTTGAACGCCGGACGCTCGTGGGTGTGTGATTGTAACAGTGTTCCTAGGCGTGAAATGTGCCTGATGGCAGCCGGATACTACTACATATTACTGGTCATTAGTGTCTGCTTGGTAATCTAACACTATTGCGGTTTGTATCACAATAAATCGTCACTCCAATACTTGTTATTGTTACTTGTGTAGATTGTGGGATGAACGACGGGGTGGCCCGGGAATCAGTATTAATGTTGGCCATGTTGTGTATACGTTGTGGTTGGGATCTCCCCGGATCTTCAAGGCTAATCGCTGATGAGGGGAGGTGGAATGGGAAGGGAAGGGAAAGATAAGAGAACAGAAGCAAAAACAAAAGTACAGTATGAGGGCTTTGAGACGATCCCAAAATTTTAGGTGCTTTTTTTTGCGTCTTATAGCTTGCCGTATAATGTCACTGGATATTCCCTTATATTTGGGTTGTCCGACAGGTCGATAAACTCGATGCTTCGTGATGGGGGTAAATTTGGATACTGAAGGGAAATATCAATAGTACTCAAGACGGGACAATGTCAAAATAGGTGACGGATAGTGCAAGAGGTACAAGAACACAGTTGTGATAAGTCGAGGGGATCCCCTGGAATTTCAAAGTTCTTACCTAACATTGGGGCGCAAGCCGAGGATCGAGAATATTCTATAGCCTGGAGCGGCAATATGATGCGTTGTTTAATGGCGTGGCGCGTAAAGCTGGGTGTAAGGGGGGGAAAAATCGTACGGGACGATGCATGTATGTACCCAACATCCTTTACATAGGCGGTGGGGACTTTCTCTATTTGGGCCATTTGAATTGTTTAGGTGTGTGGGGGGTAGGCGGCCGGTAATATGTTTAATGATCGCGAAAAATAAGCAAAGAATTTTTACTGGTACGCTGAGTAGCGGACGGATGGAATTTTCACTGTTAAAAACTCAAGGTGGTATTCTAACTGGGGTTGCCAGGGATCGGAAACTAATTCATATCGGCTTGTGAAGGTTTAGTTCAAGTGTCTGGTCACCGAAGGTTATTGTTTTCAATACGTGGTTTAATGGGGTGTGATCATCTGCAAAGAGTGATAACGAAGACGTGACTGTTTTTTGTCATACTTCATTGTAGAATAGGAAAGCAGCGGTTCTGAACTGTACTGCTGAGGTTCACAGGGAGCGCAGTATATAAATAAGGCAAAATGGCGCTTGGCATACGATTTAATTATAATGGTTAATGGTGTTTAATACGCTGATGCCTTTTGGATGGAACATGGTAAGGGGCGGGTGAAGGTGAAGACAGTGAAGGACGGGGGCGGGGTGTGGGGAGATTCAAGAATGACAAACAGAACTATATGGCCAACTTTGGCTGTGACGACCATGGTGGCAAGAGGCAAGGGGAAGGTAGGAGCGAGTGGAGAAGGGTAGGGAAAGGCGAACGATAAGATAGGAATACTGGTACGAAATTAAGGGGATCATTAGAGGTGTTGATGGTCCCCAGGGCAAGAGCAGGAGGGTGGAACAAGTGAAGGAATACCCGGGCGAGAAGTGAACTGAGAACAAGCACCAAGGCCGGGGTGCCGGCTCACTGGAGGCAACGGTAAGTGGGAATGAAAAACTAGTGGTAATCACAAGTTGGACAGTTCATAATGAAGTTTGCATAAAATCGCGAAGAATCAGTTCCAAATGCCACTGACCTTCATCAACAAAGAGCCAGGTACAACAACGAGGAAAGAACTTTGAAAAAACAGGGTGTAAAATGAAAAGACCATGAATCATTACAAATAAGCGCAGGATCAGGATTATGGATCATGTCGGGAGCAAAAATCACGGTATAGGGTACCGTTGTGTTAAACTTATCGGGGAGGGAGGGAAGATAGAGGGAGGGACAGACCAAGAGGTGAATGACTGGGCCGAGTAGGTAGGGACAAGCCTAGCGGAAAAACCTTGTCAAAATAACAGGTAGGATTAAGGGAGGTCCTAAACCCTGTGTAGCGCAGCTTAGCGTGGCACAAGCAACTGGGAGTAAATGCAGGAGCGAAGAAAACCCATACCTGTAGGCTGAGGACAGGGGGGCACCGGGCCACGCGAAATGTGAGGGGAGGTGTAAGCAGAATAGAGATTATGAGGAGTTGTGAAAGAGTGCAGGAGAAGTATTCCTTCTACACGCTATGTGGTCTGATGGTGCTGGTAAACAGGATGATGTGGGCAAGAAAACAAGCCTAAACCCAACGAGCATGCGTAGGAGGCGGAGAGGCGTTAAGTAGTGGT
>WNGS01165751.1:21412764-21428320 GCA_020271785.1 Procambarus virginalis | reverse complement strand
CCCTGACCCCAATCCCCCAACCCCAGCTCTAGACCCCATCCCCCTGCCCTGCTCAGCTGTCAACCCCCCCCCCAAGAAAGAATCTCAGTTGACAGGTGCACCCTCACCATTATATCTTAAATCCTCCCCCCATTATGTGTGTGCACCCTCCTTGAGCCCATCCCGCCACCTGTGTCAACCTATTATCTATTGACTTTAATCCTGACACGCAAATGGACTCCACTGACGCACTTAAAAAGCCGACCTCATCGCCGCAAAATGTAGACATAGAGCTCCCAGACAGCGTGTTAAACAGCAACTACACAAACTGCATGGCGGGTTGGTTCCCTTCGCCAAATCGCGTAATCACACACGTCCATTTGGGTGGGTAAGGACAATGGTTTGCAATAAGTCTGGCGGAATCGTGAGGTCATGCAACCGAGAGATATTGTCAAAGGCTCACGATACCTTGAGTGACCCACAAGATGGGTATGGGGGTGCATAATAAATGAACTAAACTAACTCAACCTTGAGTGATTGTTTAGGAGTAGGTAAGGTAGTTGTGAGGAGAGATTACTGTTGTTGTTGTTGTATAGATTCAGCTACTCGGAACAAGTTCCAGGTAGCACGGGGTATGGTGACCCCGTAGTGGACTTACCTGGTACAGGAGCGGTGGCTCGAGAGGAGATTACTAAGCCAGTACGACTATATAGCACGTGGAAGGGACGTTAAGAACAAGGAGCTGGGATAGGATGGAGGATAGAAACGATATCCAACCCCTTGGGCCGTCGGGGCTCGAACGCTGACCTGCAATAAGCGATGATGTAGCTCTACCGATTCCAAGTGGTAGGGAAAATAATTTGAGATTGGAGATACTGCTTGAAATTTCCAGTAAACTAAAAGTTTAGATATTTGGTGGATTGATTGGTGACTTTACACCAGGAGAACTTTGTTGAACTCGCTGTTATATCACGGAAAAGGTAAAAAGGTGTTTTTGTCCATTTTTTTTCGGGGATATTCCTTCGCGGGCCCCGAGCCTCTGGCTGGCCCAGTGATGGAGATGTGCGTAGATCAGAGAGCATCCCGCTGACAACAAATACTCTTAATTACACTAATAACAGGTGGGAGTGAGTCCGAGTGAGCAAAGAGCATGGAGCAAGACTCTCTGAGCATGGAACATAGTCTCTCTCTTGAGAATGGAACCAGTGTTTCTTGAACATGGATCAAGAGTTTCTCTTGAGCATGAAGCAAAGAGTCGTTCTTAAAAGTATGACGCAAAGAGTCGTTCTTAAAGGTATGAAGCGAAGAGTCGTTCTTAAAAGTATGAAGCAAAGAGTCGTTCTTAAAAGTATGAAGCAAAGAGTCGTTCTTAAAAGTATGAAGCAAAGAGTCGTTCTTAAAAGTATGAAGCAAAGAGTCGTTCTTAAAAGTATGAAGCAAAGAGTCGTTCTTAAAAGTATGAAGCAAAGAGTCGTTCTTAAAAGTATGAAGCAAAGAGTCGTTCTTAAAAGTATGAAGCAAAGAGTCTCCTTGCTGCGTCTCCAGCGTCTTCAGACAGTCCCAGCCGCTCGGTTATAGCCAAAGTGGTAACCGGAGCGTCCTCTCAATTCTCCTTATCAGGGGATCTGATCTGCTGTGTTTTAACCCATTACTTCAAGTTCAGCGGTTGGATCCTACCATCGACGGATCCAAGAGCCGTTGTCCGGCTTAAGCGCCCAACACAAAGGAATCTATGAATATATGAATGGAGAATCAGAATTCCCTTAAAATCCCTCGAGTTTGAGATGTTTTGATACCAACTCACGGCCAAGAGGCGTGTATTAATCTCCCGGCGGGATAACCGTAGGTGTTAAAGATTTGGGATTTACCTTTCCCAAAATCCTCTGCCGGTTATTTAAGGTGGTGGTGGCCGGCGGCTTAGCGACTACGTGAGAGCTGTGTGAGGTGGGGTAAGTTAAGTGGGGGTGTCAGCTACGTGAGCTGGTGTCAGCTACGTGAGCTGGTGTCAGCTACGTGAGCTGGTGTGTCAGCTACGTGATCTGGTGTCAGCTACGTGAGCTGGTGTCAGCTATGTGATCTGGTGTCAGCTACGTGAGCTGGTGTTAGCTACGTGAGCTGGTGTCAGCTATGTGATCTGGTGTCAGCTACGTGAGCTGGTGTCAGCTACGTGAGCTGGTGTCAGTTACGTGAGCTGGTGTCAGCTACGTGATCTGGTGTCAGCTACGTGATCTGGTGTCAGCTATGTGAGCTGGTGTCAGCTACGTGATCTGGTGTCAGCTACGTGATCTGGTGTCAGTTTCGTGAGCTGGTGTCAGCTACGTGAGCTGGTGTTAGCTACGTGAGCTGGTGTCAGCTTCGTGAGCTGGTGTCAGCTACGTGATCTGGTGTCAGCTACGTGATCTGGTGTCAGCTACGTGAGCTGGTGTTAGCTACGTGAGCTGGTGTCAGCTACGAGATCTGGTGTCAGCTATGTGAGCTGGTGTCAGCTACGTGAGCTGGTGTCAGCTACGTGAGCTGGTGTCAGTTTCGTGAGCTGGTGTCAGCTATGTGAGCTGGTGTCAGTTTCGTGAGCTGGTGTCAGCTATGTGAGCTGGTGTCAGCTACGTGAGCTGGTGTCAGCTACGTGAGCTGGTGTCAGCTACGTGATCTGGTGTCAGCTACGTGATCTGGTGTCAGCTACGTGATCTGGTGTCAGCTACGTGATCTGGTGTCAGCTACGTGATCTGGTGTCAGCTACGTGATCTGGTGTCAGCTACGTGATCTGGTGTCAGCTACGTGATCTGGTGTCAGCTACGTGATCTGGTGTCAGCTACGTGAGCTGGTGTCAGCTACGTGATCTGGTGTCAGCTACGTGAGCTGGTGTCAGCTATGTGAGCTGGTGTCAGCTACGTGATCTGGTGTCAGCTACGTGAGCTGGTGTCAGCTACGTGATCTGGTGTCAGCTACGTGAGCTGGTGTTAGCTACGTGATCTGGTGTCAGCTACGTGATCTGGTGTCAGCTACGTGATCTGGTGTCAGCTACGTGATCTGGTGTCAGCTACGTGATCTGGTGTCAGCTACGTGATCTGGTGTCAGCTACGTGATCTGGTGTCAGCTACGTGATCTGGTGTCAGCTACGTGAGCTGGTGTCAGCTACGTGAACTGGTGTCAGCTACGTGATCTGGTGTCAGCTACGTGAGCTGGTGTCAGCTACGTGAGCTGGTGTCAGCTACGTGATCTGGTGTCAGCTACGTGAGCTGGTGTCAGCTACGTGAGCTGGTGTCAGCTACGTGAGCTGGTGTCAGCTACGTGATCTCGTGTCAGTCCCAGAGTGTTTCTAACTCACTTCGCTGACCAGTCTCTGGTGTGAAATGTCTTGGCGCTTTATACTTAAGTGTTTTTGCTGCTGCTGACTGACGGCTGTCACCATCAACGTATACACTGCATCGCTGACCCCTCTCGTTACTACCATTACTACTATCAGTACCGTTGTCACTGATGCCACAACTAACGCTGCTAGGATCCCCAAGAGCCGTGACGAAGATTCGAACCTACGTCCGAGAGCCTACGCTACTATAGTCACCGCCAGTACTGCCAGAACCCCGGCTACCGCCACCCTGCACATTTCCCAATCCTTACTACCACCACTACTATCACCACCACCACTACCCCCACCACTACAATCAGTCACCACTACTACTACCATCACCGTCACCACTTTGGAACCAATGACCTCATTGTTATCATGCGAGATAAACGATCTATCCATCAATCAGTTTCCGGCCTTGGGAAGGTGGGATGAAAATCTTGAAGAATTCAATCCTAAACTTTACGGGCTATTCATGCCCGTGCCACCTCGTTGGTGGCCTAATCTTTATCAATCAAAGCAAGATCGGCACTGGGTCGGATCACCCTCTTCCTGGTGCACTGTTAGGTATTGGCCTTGTGTAGCTTCCGGGGATCAAACGCCCCGCGGCACAGTCTCCGACATAGGCCTCCCTTACCATTTATTTCCCCTCTTTCAAGGGTCAGGGGGGTACATTGGGAAAGTTATGGTGTTTGTGGATTGTTTTATAGATTCTGCTACTCGGAACAAGTTCCAAGTAGCACGGGCTATGGTGAGCCCGTGTTGATTGTAGCAACCTGCTTGAGGGAGAGAGAGTTTATGTTTCTCGCCTATTGTACCCCCTTATCTATTTGTTCTCTTATCTATTTATAGGGGCTTGACAGCTGAGTGGACGCGCTCGGGATTCGTAGTCCTGAGGTTCCGGTTTCGGAACCTCAGTTTTTTTCACCCTGATACCCCTGTTCATCTAGCAGTAAATAGGTACCGGGAGGGTTAGAAATTCTGTTACGGGCTGCTTCTTCTGGGGGTGTGTGTACAAAAAAAGGAGGCCTGGTCAAGGACCGGGCCGCGGGGACGCTAAGCCCCGAAATCATCTCAAGATACCCACCTAGTTGTCTTGCAGGATCGAGCTTTAGCTCTTGCACCCTACCCATCAAAACCTTGAGCTCATCCCTTTGTGTGTATTTTACATCATAACTTATTTCAATTTCATCATCAGCCTAATTATATGCTTGTATGTTTTTCTTGTCTTCTACAGAAGCAATTTTATGCAGATTTTTTGTGCCATCTGCAAAAATTATACGAAGCTGTGACTATTTTGTTTTGTTTATATCTGATATGAGAATAAGGAGAAGCAGTGGTGCAAGGACTGTGCCCTGAGGTACACAGGTCTCCTGTCACTTGGTTAAAATCTAGAAACAACGTCTCGGAGCTTGTCTAAGTCATCTTGGATAATCTCATAATCCTCATCTGTCTTACCTTTTCTCATTTCTTTTCTCTGTGCATATTATGTTCCTTTCTGACCGTCTACCACAAGCACCCGGGGGATAGATAGTTATAAGGTACATAATAAACTCGACTAAAATGCAAACATCGACATATATATAGATATATATATATATATATATATATATATATATATATATATATATATATATATATATGCGAACAAGCCTGAATGGTCCCCAGTACTATATGCAACTGAAAACTCACACCCCAGAAGTGACTCGAACGTTGCTCCTTGCAGTATGGGGTTCGAGTCACTTCTGGGGTGTGAGTTTTCAGTTTATATATATATATATATATAATATATATATATATATAATATATATTATATATATATATATATATATATATATATATATAATTTTACACCCGTGTGTTTTCAGCAGAGAGGTCATTGTGGCTCATTTTTTCAGAAATTCAAGTTCATATATCTTTCATGTCTCACGTTCGAGTGCCAGCGTGGATCACGTCAGAGGGGAAGGTGGAGTAGGACTTGTGTTATCTGCACCAGCCATCAAAGCTCTTGATGCTGCTAAGGGTTTTACAGCTTCAGTTCAGCGCGGGGAAAGGAAGCTTTTGGGCAGCCTTGTGAGAACGCCAGCTTGAGTACGAAACTTTATTTCACTCTTTAGCTGAAAGCATAATTTTGTTCTGTTCTTATTTATACGGCGCCTGACAGCTGAGTGGACAGCGCTTCGGATTCATAGTCCTGAGGTTCGGGTTCGATCCCCGGTGGAGGCAAATGGGCAAAAAGTTTCTTTCACCTTGATACACCTGTTCATCTAGCAGTAAATAGGTACCTGGGAGTTAGACAGCTGCTACGGGCTGCTTCCCAGTGTGCTTTTTCAAAACTATTTTATTTATTTTCATCTTCCAGGGGTTTAAATATTAACTTTTCAATAACTAAGTTATTAGCAACTTTTTGTTCAAGTCTAAAAAATATCACAACTTTCGCTTAAAGAAATTTATTTAGAATCTTGACATGATAATATATCCCATATTTCCCGTACCTAATGTTATGTTTGTAATATTAATTGTCCTAATTGTACCCCGACATTACGCAACTGTCTCCTAGATGGCGTATACGCCAGAGAAGAGCGTACGTTTTCCTCCTACATGTGTGTGTGTATATATATTGTGTCTACATGTCCGCAGAAATCACACATTTTACCTACATCTTCAGTAAGATGTAGATAAAAGTATAATCAAATTGATCATCACTTACAAAATAAACAAGATTGAAATATACTCAAATCTGTTTTTTTTTTCTTTTTTTTTTGAGATATATACAAGAGTTGTTACATTCTTGTACAGCCACTAGTACGCGTAGCGTTTCGGCAGGTCCCTGGAATACGATCCCCGCCGCGAAGAATCGTTTTTTCATCCAAGTACACATTTTACTGTTGCGTTAAACAGAGGCTACAGTTAAGGAATTGCCCAGTAAATCCTCCCCGGCCAGGATACGAACCCATGACATAGCGCTCGCGGAACGCCAGGCGAGTGTCTTACCACTACATCACGGAGACTGTAAAAAGTCTTCTTCTAAAGTAACCTTGTACAATGCGCCTTATACGTCGAAAAATATACCTTAAACACCGGTAAATACGCTTTATACGCCAACAAATACGGAGTATGATTTTGACAAGGCTTAAATTTTGCAGCATGATGAATAACATGTTTTGTATCCTGGTTGACTTCAGTTGTATGATGAATGATGTAAGAAATATGGTGATGTAATAATGTATTATGACGTAAGATGTACGGAATGACGTGTTACGTTAGCGTTTGGTCTACATTCCACTGAAGGTAGATCCACCCCACCCCTCTTTCATTCCCCTTGTGTTAGGCTATTAATTGAGTTTCTCCAGTGATGACTGAGTTTACCCTATTGACTTTTGCGAGGGAGTAAACTCACAAGGTTACTCAAGCCTAATATTTTCAGTATACTTGATTGTTACAGAAGGCCCAGGTACACAGTTATGATTTACAAAGCAACGTAACATAATTAAGAAGTTGTTTATGTCGTAGTTTACAAGTAGTAGCCAGTGATGGGATTTAGTTTACCATGAGTGCATTCATCTGACGACATTGCATGTGTGCTGCCTGAAGAATGTATATAGTTTTACAATGAAAGGAACTTCAGGTTGCCATAATGTATACTATCATCAGAATTTTGGTGGCCGCAAGATTATATATTTTTTTCACTAAACGAATTCCGCCAAACACACACCGAAACTACGACGTTGGTACAACGTTCGGACAAGTTTTAACACCTAACCAGTTATAACAACAATATAGCATTGTAACAACGTTCTAATACGTCAAAACGTTAAACAAGATGTAACAACTTATTACAAGTTGTAATAAGCGGAAAATAGAGACAGTTTGGTTTGTGTTTCCAGGAATTCATTTTTTATTTATTGATTAGTATTATCCCCCCCCCTTTCCATAACTTTCACCTATAAACTGACACATACCGACACATCTGATATATACTGACACGCTACAATTAAATGAGTCATGTACCCCGGACACCGCCGGGTCCACATCTAGTGCACTATAAGCAATAAAACCAGAAGTAAATCAGTGACATAATTAACTTTTAATAAAGTGTCGTTAAGATAGCCAATAGGGGAAGGAGACTCGCGTTAATAAAACACCACATTGTTAGAATCTGTTGTTATGAATTGAAACGAATAAGTTTATTTTATACATAACCACTAAGATAATTATTCCAATTAAACCGGCATAAAAGATAAGAGAAATCCGTCACATTGAACTGAAAATAAATTAAGTCATTGTGCGAACGCAGTAATGATGTGTAGTTGTTGTTGTTTGTGAGATAAGGAACAGATGATGTTGATAAATGTATGGCATATGGACAAGTGTGATGGCCACTGTTAAGTGATGGGCCACAGTGAGGTGATGGCCACAGTGACTGATGGCCACAAACCCTAGCAACTCACCTGACATTGACGCGATAAATAGTAATCGGAAAAATTGCATTGCTTTAATTGTATCATACGTCACTTTTGGATGGGTTGGTAATTTCTTAAAACAAAACAAAATTGAACCGTAACAGGACGAGCTGAAGCAAAGCTGTTTAATTTTCAACGGACTGGAAAATGTAAGGCGACTTGCACACACACGGCTTGCGTGCGTGTGTGCGTACGTGTGTGTGTGGTGTGTGTGTGGTGTTGTGTGTTGTGTGTTGTGTGTGGTGTGTGTGTGTGTCTTGTGCCCAAGTTGACTTTGAAGACAGTAAGCTGGTCAGGAGTTGAAGGCATCCATGCAATATGAATAAAATAATATTATTACTGGTAATAATTATTATCACATTTATCACATGACTGTCTAGTGTTGACACTGGCTTGGTATAGATTGATGATGTAAGTCCCCATGATGTAAGTCACCCATGATGTAAGTCACCCATGATATAAGTCACCCATGATGTAAGTCACCCATGATGTAAGTCACCCATGATGTAAGTCACCCATGATGTAAGTCACCCATGATGTAAGTCACCCATGATGTAAGTCACCCATGATATAAGTCCCCATGATGTAAGTCACCCATGAGGTAAGTCACCCATGATGTAAGTCACCCATGATATAATCACCCATGATGTAAGTCACCCATGATGTAAGTCACCCATGATGTAAGTCACCCATGATGTAAGTCACCCATGATGTAAGTCACCCATGATGTAAGTCACCCATGATGTAAGTCACCCATGATATAAGTCACCCATGATGTAAGTCACCCATGATGTAAGTCACCCATGATATAAGTCACCCATGATGTAAGTCACCCATGATATAAGTCACCCATGATATAAGTCACCCATGAGGTAAGTCACCCATGAGGTAAGTCACTCATGATATAAGTCACCCATGAGGTAAGTCACCCATGATATAAGTCACCCATGAGTAAGTCACCCATGATGTAAGTCACCCATGAGGTAAGTCACCCATGATGTAAGTCACCCATGAGGTAAGTCACCCATGATATAAGTCCCCCATGATATAAGTCACCCATGAGGTAAGTCACCATGATATAAGTCACCCATGAGGTAAGTCACAATGACGAACAGAAAACGGGTTCACTCTCAATATTTCCAGATGTGTGGGTTAGGTGAACGATAGTCGGGAGTCCTTCTATGGGATACTAATGCAGACACACCAACGTCCCACTTTACAATGCCTTGTTTCATTATTTGGCGTTCGTTGATCATTCTTTTTTTTTCCCCACTCTTGCCTTAGTAATTTTGATTAGAATGTAAAATAAATGCAAAAAAGAAATTGTAAATATTTTTTTGCCTCTTGAGATGAATTTATAATATTGCAAAAGAGGAATTCATGGTGAGCAGTATTGATGACCTGAACAGTATTGAAGCAATGGATCATTTTAATCATGTAAATGATTCAGTTTTCTTGAAGAAGGATTTTTAATTCGCCAACAAGATGATATTACATGGAAGCTGAAGGGATTTGTCGAGCTTCTGCGTGGTCTCTGATACTGCTTTAGACTCTTGAGGATTAATAGGAAGGTTGAAATTGCTGAAATATCCTGTTACTCTAATTTTTGGCTAATTAATAGTCTGGGTGCATGTGGGGTGTCTTATGTGTTTACCTGTATGTATTCACATATGTGTACTAATAGGGTGAGCGTCAGTTCTAGGGCCCTGCCTTTCAGTCACGTCTACATGGAAATTTTGTTCAGTGAATTTAAAATAACACCATCTTGATTCTTCACCTATTTGTTCATTTGAACACCATCTTGATTCTTCCCAATTTTACTCTTAAATCAGTGCTTGCTGCTTCTCAACTGTCTCCACTTCTCACTCATTCCTCTTGCTCACCATTCTTCTGATGAGTAAATGCTTGAATCCCTAGGCTTATCTGAGCTTTCAGTTTCCATCCCTACAATTTTAATCTTCAACCAATTTTGAAAACGGATAGTACATATTCCCACTGTGGAGTATACCGAAAATGGACAGTGGCGTCTAAATGAGTCTTTTTTATATATATACTAGTGACACTATTGTTATTTTTATACTATTTGGCATTACAAATATCTGAGAGAATAAGACAAAACTCTAACCTAATCTCTTGGAGTACATATATGTTTCACATTTGGCCTAAAATTGCGTCTAATTTTAGGTCCAGGATTACCCAATCCTTTGGAGTGATCGGCACAAGAAGGGACTTGTGTGTTGCAGGTCGGCGTTCGATTCCCGATGGTCCAAGTGGTTAGGCAACGTTCTTTCCCACTTCTATCCTATCCCAGATTTTTTGCCCTCGTATCCCTTGTAAGAAATAGTGGCACCTGTCCCCTCATAACTACCTAACCCGAATCCCAGAATTGATTATGGGATTATAGGAGATAATATGTTAAGTAGTCTTGTTTAGGCCCGATTGCATACCAAAAGTTGCATTCGTTGGCTCTTATTGTTGGTGGGTGCAAGAGTTCATATTTGTAATTGGTATTTTTTTGTTAATTACCTATTTGTTTGATATTTTCTGGGTGTTGCCAAGATAATGTCTGCTGTTTTGCTGTTCAGTGTCTATATTTGTTCATCAATCGTGTTAAATGTTACAGTAGATTTTAGCACTTATCTAAGGACTTCGTTCTTTGATCTTCTGTGTCTCATTGTATCATATGAACACATATGAAATGGATTTTGGGACAGGCTGAATTAAAATATAAAATATATTATATTATATTATATATATATATATATATATATATATATATATATATATATACACACTATTTTTATAAGCGTGTGCGTGTGTGGTGTGTGTTTTTGCTTTTCTCAATACATTTTGTTCGCAGAAGCGATTGTGCGTGGAATTAGCCCCAATTCTTCTCCAGGCCTTCTGGCGTTATTAAATCGCCTAGCCTGCTCCGCCTTGAAAAAAAATATATATACGATTCGCGAGAATTCTTGCCTCCCAGTACTTAAAAATTATATGTATCCCCCCCCCTTTCCCACGCCCCCCCCCCTCCCTCCTATCCTTCCAAGCACCGTGATTTAAGACACATCTCCATTGGCGCTGCCTTTTGTTTTCCTGCGCCAGGATTATTTTCTTAAAAAATATATGTCGCTTTATACAACGTTTAATTGAGCACGATAGAGTGAGCAGGTGACCCCCATCCAGGCTCGCCCGTCTGATGAGTATTCAAGAGGCGCCTCCACACACACACTCACACATATCAAATGGCTTTTGGGACAGGCTGAATTAAAATATTAAAATTTCGATTATTCTATATATACCTCATAAATCGACTGGACAATGGGTTAAAACAAGCGGGCATGAAGGGGGGCGGAGACCCCAGGATTAAGGATAATGCCCTTCCCCTCCTCCCCCACCACCATCAAAATTCGTACTTACCGCCCAGGAACAACTGCACGATAAACAAACCTACTCCCCCCACCCCCTATTGTCACCCCCCCCTACCCCCACACCCCCAATCGTCACCCCCCTCACTACCCCCTCTGTCAACCCCCCTTCCCCCCACCACCGCCTCTGATAAATTCATTTAAATTTCATAAAGTTTGCTAATCTAATGAAGCCTCCAAAATTCTGTATGTTACTAATGTTAAGTGATGTTGACACCGGGGTTCGAGACCCAGCGGGAGGGGGGGGCGGTACCCCCTCCTCCTCCTCCCGCCCAATCCTGGCACAGTGCCAAGCTTTCCACCAACAATCTGCTGTTCAGAGCCGTTGGAAGCTTAACCTAATCACTTATTATAAAAATTATGCAATTAGAATATCTAATGTAATAACAAATAAAAATATATTGTTGTTATAAGTAATACAAAGTGAGAATATAGTAGAAATCATATGAACTCTTTTTACGTACATTAATGTTTTTTGCAAGTGTGTTTTATATATAATATATATATATTATTTCTTGTGTTGAAATAACCAGTTTGTATAGCAACTAAATCATTCCTTTGTGTGCATATGTGTTTCTGTGTTTTGTGTTTACATGCAAGTGTATACATAACACCTGGATACATGTGTATAACTACGCATGCCAGTACAAGCACTCCAGATAACACATACACACCGTCTGAATACTTCCCAAGAGCACTATCTATGAACCACTAGCCTTGGATGCTGGTCTCTTGATTACCAAACTAAAGGTTTTTTCCCAAGATGTGATCTGGAGTCTGTGCATAGTACTTAAGTTTAGAAACCCGGTAGGTAAATTCCTGCGGTGGATGCTGACGAGGTGTAGGTGGATTCTGGTTGGGTGTAGGCGGATGGTAGCTAGTGAAGGTGGATGTAGGTGTTGGTAGATGTTGACGGGAGTGTAGGTGGATGCTAGCTAGTGAAATTGGGAGTTGGTGGGTGCTGGCTTCTGTAGGTGGCGTCTGGATGGATATAGAGGTTGCTGGCTAGTAGAGATGGATGCTGGCTAGTGTAGGGGGATGCTGAGTGACTTGTCCCTCATCTACCTCTCTTCATCTACCTTTCCTCATCTACCAACGCCTCCAACATTTCAGCACAAATCAGTTCCTTTGTACGCTGACTCCCACACAATAATAAATCTAAGTTATGACATGTTTAAAATATTATATAACTTTGATTTATCTTTTCCATGTTGATGCAATATTTCAAATTTGACGTCTGTTGGTTACTCCTCAAATCATTAGAATTCATAGAGTAAGTTTACGTGTAAGTTTATCTAATTTCTCGTTATTAATCTTGTAATGCTGTTTCAATCTATGTTTATACAATAAACTTGTATGAATAGAACAGAATGCAATATCCCCCTGTGTTCATTTGTCATGCAGCGCACTGGGTGGGTCTGCAAGATGGTGCAAGCGTATGTAGATGCTGCTGGCCAGGGCTCTAATCTCGTGCTGGCCAGGGTGTCCAGGGTGTCCAGGGGGAAGGCCAGGGTGTCCAGGGGGAAGGCCAGGGTGTCAAGAGGGACGGCCAGGGTGTCAAGGGGGACGGAGAGAATGTCCAGCAAGTTTGGCCAGGGTATTCATTCTGGCTTCCAAGGGTGTCCAGTAGAATTTCAAAGGAATCCAGTTAGCCGTCTGGGGTGTCCATTAGGGCTTCTAGGGTGTCCATAGAGGCGACCAGTATGTCCAACGTGACAGCGAGGGATATCTACATTTTCGACTCCATTTTTTCCCAAGATGGCGGTCAAAGCTGATTTCTCCCGACGGGGGAAAACTTATCTATTTCCCCCTCCCTCGGGGACATTCTACGAGTCCTTATTCTACTTTCCCTCGGGAGCGTTGAATATGTCCAATGGCTGTCATATTGCCATACATAGCAAATATGTAGTAAACTACATAGTAAATATGTAGATCGTTGAGAATAACACAGTATCCTCACTGAGTTTCTGTACTCTACAGAGCACAGAAAGCCGACTCATGCAGGTCAGCGTTCAATCCCCCGGACCGTCTAAGTGGTTGGGCACCATTCCCCGTCCCATCCCAAATCCTTATCCTGACCCCTTCCCAGTGCTATATAGTCGTAATGAATTGGCGCTTTCTCCTTACAACTTCCACCCTCCCTCTCTCCTCCCCCTTGTCCAGCATTCGTCACAATGAACACCTCTATTATTATATTCCAGGTAGGCGTTGTCACTCCTTTTAGTTCAGCTGGAAAAGATACGAATAGGTTGGAAGTGCAGTGGCTGGATCTGGATATGTGTTTCAGGATATGACTTGGAGGAGAGACTATTATTTTATTATTAACATCTTTATTGACAAAATTAATTACAATTTTGCCTAATCTGAGGATTTCAATTAAACCTTGTTAAAGTGAGGATAGTGCTGGTGTTCACTGTCACGCAGGACAGAGGGTCATACACAAGACAATAAGTTTAAACTGTAGGCTGAAGCACATGTATATTATGGTAGAAATAGACACAGACAGACAGACAGACAGGGACAGGCAAAGACAGAGAGAGAGAGGCTAAGATACTGTTTGAGGACGAGGAGAGAAGAGACTCCTGTCAGCAGATCAATAGAGAGAGACAAGGACATTGAGACAGAGATATGAGAGGAGACCTGAGAGGTAAAAGAGAGATACATACTGAAATATCTCACACACACACCAACTTAAAGATAACATAAGAAGCCACTTGACGATAATGCTTTTCTCTAATACCAACTGTGCCATCCACGCAAGCCTTCCCTCCAGATATCGCGCACGATATCTCAAAACGTGGACTCAAATATCAATACAGCAAAATATCGCATAAAAATTTATAGCAGATCGGTGATGCTTGACAAAGGAAAGGAAGCCTCCGGGGTCTGGATGCTTAAGTTGTTTGTCATGTTATCTCCCAAGATGTAAAGTGAAGATTCTCCTGCCCAGCATCCTCCAGTTCCTCAGGCAAACTTCCAGCCAACAAATTTATGGTTTACATGGAGTTCATATTCAATTTACTTGTCAACTTGTCAGCGCCTTGAGTGTGTGTAGTAGTACGGTATAGCAGTGTTTTATTGGGTCTCCAACGTCAAGAACATTTGTTTTGTATACATACCTGTGTGTGTGTGTGTTTCCCTAACGGTGTTTATGTAAGAGTTAGTATGGGAATGTGTAGTCCAGCTGTTTATGCCCGTATATTGGCCTGGTTGTACCTGGTTACTGTACCTGGTTGTACCTGGTTACTGTACCTGGTTGTACCTGGTTACTGTACCTGGTTGTACCTGGTTACTGTACCTGGTTGTACCTGGTTACTGTACCTGGTTGTACCTGGTTACTGTACCTGGTTGTACCTGGTTACTGTACCTGGTTGTACCTGGTTGTGCTGGTTTTTTATTATTTAGGTTTCCTGACGTTCGAGAGAGAGAAAGAGAGAGAGAGTGTGTGTGTGTGTGTGTGTGTGTATTTACTATTTGCGACTGCAGGAAAGAACTGCTAGCTCTTGGACCCCGCCTTTCTACTCGTCGGTTGTGTAATGTACGGACTCCCGACGTATTTTGTTTGTGTGTACTCACCTAGTTGTCCTTGCGGGGGTTGAGCTTTGTCTCTTTGGTCCCGCCTCCCTTGTGTGTGTGTGTGTGTGTGTTTGTGTGTATGTAAAAACATAGAGATAATTTGTTGAAGTCTAGGTCGTCTCTGTACTGACCAGATCAAGTTAAATTTAGGAAGGAGGAAAGGAATAATGCCCAACTGTTTGAGCCATCGAGGATTGAACGCCGACCTGCATGAGGTGAGGTCACTGTACCGACCAGTCCTAAGTGGTTGGACAGTTCCCAAACCATGACGTCTCAGTGTCCTTTCTAAAACCAAATGGACTCAGTTCACTTCCATACTGTAGCAAAACTTACAACTTCGCTGTCGGAAATTGAAATTGAAATAAGCTAATTGAGGTAAAATACACACAAAGGGATGAGGTAGCTCAAGCTATTCTCACCCCGTTCAGTACATCGTGTTAATATATACACAGACACACATCACAGCAATAAACATATTACCGAACATTCTGAGAGATAAACATATACATTTCCTTTCGCTGTCGGAGTCAAGTGTTTATGTCTGGGTGGAGTAGTTCCGAGGGCCAGTAGGCAACATGGAGGCCCCTTGTGATTAATGACGTAATAATGACATCATCAATAACAAATGAGCATCGGAGCATGACGACCATGGGTGCGTAATTATATTTTCGATCAGTCAGAACTTGTATAGAACCACTTGCTTGCTTATACACAAGCAGTATACCAACTTTTCTGACACATTCTTACCTTGTGTGACCTTCTAA
>WNGS01165751.1:21370405-21399051 GCA_020271785.1 Procambarus virginalis | reverse complement strand
CACATATTTTCCCGTACATCATCATATATTCATCACCACTATAACTTCTCTCCTTCATGAACAAATCCGCAAGGGCCGTGATGGGGATTCGAACTTACGTCCTTCATTCTCTCCTTCATTCCTCCCCTCCCCATAATCCCCCCCCACACACACACACCATCCCTCTCCCTCCCTCCTTCCCCATCACCATCTTATACACCGAAGAAATAGTTTCGTAAATCAGTTGAGGTAGAAATACAAGGCGGAGGCACAGCATCCCAATCAGTCATCATCAAGTCAGTTCGAACAAGCTTTGGGAACTGTGTGTACTCACGCTCTTATAATTCTCTTGTGTCTTTCGTTATATTTCTTTGCTTTACGGCCGTTTGGTGAGCGAATTTCACATTGTTTTACCAGCTGCGTTCGCTCAGTTATCTGGGATGTAATGAATTTTGTTTAGTAAATTTCTTATTGTGCAATTTATGTGTGTATTATGTATAAGTTTGTATAAAAATATTTATGAACGATATTTTTTGGCGAAGTTAGTTCATTTGTTGGCGATGTTTTATGGTATTTTAAGGTTAAAGAGAGTTTCGGTCAGTGACCGATAATTTACTATGGGATATATTGAAAGGCTGTTAGGTGTGCGACATGGGATGTTCAGCGGAGGTCAGGGCGGTGGGAGGGGGTCACAGGTCATGGTGGTCAATGGGAGGTCAAAGTTCATGGTGGTTGGCAGAGGACAGAAGTCGTGATTGTACCCAAAAGTTAGTGGTGATGGTTGGTCAAAGGTCGTGATTGCTCTGTTGTGGTGGGCATCAGAGGTCAAAGGTTGTGGTGGTTACTCTTTGCTGTGTATGGTCCACATAATATATATGTGGATACATAAAATCTATATGTGGACCGTTATAAGCCTGCAGGAACGGCAAGGCAGTTGTGTGTACCAGTACGTCATGTGTGAGTGGCCATGTGTGTGTGTGTGTGTGTGTGTGGTGTGTGTGTGTGTGTGTGTGTGTGTGTGTGTGTGTGTGTGTGTGTGTGTGTGTGTGTGTCTAGAAATACACACATTGCGCTGAAATCAAATACATAACAAAACCGTAATTCACAAGACGATGAGGTTTATAGTATGATGTAATTTCGAACACAATGAAGTAATTCGAACATGGTGACTCTGTATAATGTACGCTCCCTGCATTATGTATTCTGGGATTACAGGCACCTTGCCACGATGAAATTACATAGATAACAATGTATTACCGACTTCGTAAGTATTAACTGCTCACTAGTTAAATACTGCTTATAAGTACATCTATCGTGTCTGAAGGTAATGTGACTCTAGAGAAAATAATTATTGCATTCTTGGAAACGTTCTGAAAATTGTATTAGAGCAATTAACTGCATATTTAATATGTTTTGTTCCTAGTCACAAGCTTTTCTTATATCAGCAAGTGTAATATCTTTCACAATTCAGGTTGGTTGCAGTAATACACACACACACACCACACACACACACACACACACACACACACACACCACACACACACACACACACACACACACACACACACAGGGTCACCAATGTTTATGGTGTGTGTGTATATATATATATATATATATATATATATATATATATATATATATATATATATATACACCGATATATATATATAAATATATATATATATATATATATATATATATATATATATATATATATATATATATATCAGTCATATCCAGGGTAGTTAAAGCCGCCGCCAGCGCGCGCAGTGGAGCGGCATCTTTACATATTATAAATATCTCCGTCACGCAGCTATTCAATCCACACCGGGCAAAGGCCTATTAATATGCAAAAATTCCGAATTCCAAAACACTCATAACATACAGTGAACATTTTCAGAATCCTCGCATTTTTCCGAACTGTTGCATCGGTGAAAAAAAAATTCAATTTGGAAAAATGCATCACGGGGCGACTACGGGGTTTTGGGTTTTTAAAGAACGGTATTTGTGATGGGGGAAAAAAAATGTTCTTTCGCGAACTGTTCTGAATTTAGTTTGTAATTTTTTTTTTGGTGATTTGATTTTTTTAATTTTCATTTATGTTTCTTTATATGTTATTAATTTCTAATTCTACCGCTTGTGTTTTTTAAAGGGACACTCAAAGGAATTATAAAGTATTGGGTCTTATGAGTCTGTTTATATATATATATACATATATATATATATATATATATATATATATATATATATATATATATAATGAATTATGTAAGGGAATGCAATAAAATGCATATTATATGCATACATGCATAGATACTTAAGCGCGTATGTATGCACACACACACACACACACACACACACACACACACACACACACACACACACACACACACACACACACACACACACACACACACACACACACAAAAGTTGTTATAAATGCGCTTTTTTCGTTTTCATCTTTTTTAAAATGTATAATTGAAACGTTGTGTGTGTGAGATCAGACAAATGTATATACTGACTGTAACAGGGAACTTGGGGGGGGGGGGGAATAGTTCCATTACTGCTCCTAGTGATAGTTATATAGGGCCTGGGGTAGAGGGGGGGAGGGAGGTACTAGTGTACTACTAGTAGTACCCGTTGCCTAAATGCTTTTTGGTTGACGTTGCTGGTGCGTTCCTGTTTCTCTCCTGTTTGGTACTGTTTTTTTTTTTTGGTTGTCTTGCCTACTCTTGATTTTGTTTTATGGTTGTTCCTGCCGTTGAGGTCTGTTCTACCGTTGGTTTTTACTGTTTTTTGTTAATGGTGGGCGGTGGGTCTGTGTTATGTTGGAGGCTGGTGTTGTTGTCACTGTCTCTGTTGGTGTTGACACTGTCTTTGTTAGTATTGATGCTACTGTCTTTGTTAGTATTGATACCACTAACTTTGTTAGTATTGATACCACTAACTCTGTTAGTATTGATGCCACTAACTTTGTTAGTATTGATACCACTAACTTTGTTAGTATTGATACCACTAACTCTGTTAGTATTGATACCACTAACTTTGTTAGTATTGATGCCACTAACTTTGTTAGTATTGATACCACTAACTTTGTTAGTATTGATACCACTAACTTTGTTAGTATTGATACCACTAACTTTGTTAGTATTGACGCCGGGGACTTTAGTACTACAGTGTCTTGACGTTGGGGAACCTTGGGAGACGGGCTGTTTGCAGCCTTTGGTATGTGTGCCTCTAGTATGGCTGCTCCTGGTATGGCTGCTCCTGGTATGGCTGCCCCTGGTATGGCTGCTCCTGGTATGGCTGCTCCTGGTATGGCTGCCCCTGGTATGGCTGCTCCTGGTATGGCTGCCCCTGGTATGGCTGCTCCTGGTATGGCTGCTCCTGGTATGGCTGCTCCTGGTATGGCTGCCCCTAGTATGGCTGCTCCTGGTATGGCTGCCCCTGGTATGGCTGCCCCTGGTATGGCTGCCCCTGGTATGGCTGCCCCTGGTATGGCTGCCCCTGGTATGGCTGCCCCTGGTATGGCTGCTCCTGGTATGGCTGCCCCTGGTATGGCTGCTCCTGGTATGGCTGCCCCTGGTATGGCTGCTCCTGGTATGGCTGCTCCTGGTATGGCTGCTCCTGGTATGGCTGCTCCTGGTATGGTTGCCCCTGGTATGGCTGCCCCTGGTATGGCTGCTCCTGGTATGGCTGCTCCTGGTATGGTTGCCCCTGGTATGGCTGCCCCTGGTATGGCTGCTCCTGGTATGGTTGCCCCTGGTATGGCTGCCCCTGGTATGGCTGCTCCTGGTATGGTTGCCCCTGGTATGGCTGCCCCTGGTATGGTTGCCCCTGGTATGGCTGCTCCTGGTATGGCTGCTCCTGGTATGGTTGCCCCTGGTATGGCTGCTCCTGGTATGGCTGCTCCTGGTATGGCTGCTCCTGGTATGGTTGCCCCTGGTATGGCTGCCCCTGGTATGGTTGCCCCTGGTATGGCTGCCCCTGGTGTGGCTGCCCCTGGTATGGCTGCCCCTGGTATGGCTGCCCCTGGTATGGCTGTCGTGGCTTAGAAATCGATTGTTTGTGATGCACGTAAACACACGTAAACACGCCGTTCATTACGAGGTGAGAATAGCGTGCGCCGCCTCGTCCCTTTCTCTGTGTATCTCCATAAACTTCAGTTCAATCCAATGTCTTCGAACAGCAGCAGTTATCAATGTATTTCTACATGGTTCACTATAATCGAATTCACGCGCGTTATATTGCTAGCATTGCAGGATTTATACGCTGTATCTCAAACTAAATCTCTATATACGGCATGAAATCACCATATAACGTGATTCATCTAGGCGAGACACGCGTCAGGGGGTTTGATCCCATCGCACTGCTCCAAAGATTTTCTCCTAAATCTTTATATATACAATTCCATGTATGTAACGTATAGAAATGGAAACAAAAATCTCTAAAAATTATATATATAGTGTCAGGAACACCTTGAAGGAGGTGGAACAGCACAGGATCAGTGTAATTCCTGTAATTCCTGTTACTATCAGACGAGCTGGAATATGTAGGCCTGAAGGGCTCATCTGGAATTGCGGGATTCATGGTGTGCAGTTTCACTCGCTCACTCACATAGACACATATATATATACACACATCACAAGTTAGATAACTATATAAGAATGACAAGGAGAATGTATCACTGATAACTCCCCACGGTACAAAATCTTACACAGTGACAAAAGAGTCATCAGACTTATTTACCTCTGCATGTGACGAGGACTAATAAGTTAGGAATCACACAATTAACTTCGTAAACCTACATGAAGACCTGGACAAACTGCAAGAGTTATCTGAATGTAGTTATGTTCACATCCAACAAATATTGGACCGGGTGTTTCCAAACTAGACAGCGCTGATGACAGGAACAAAAAAGTGATGATCGGAAGCTTAGATTTTGGATTACTTGGAAGAGTAATTAGAAATAAATTTCTGTTAGAAATATCAAACACCTTCACTGTTCCATATTCCCGGAAGGCAAACACTGACCAATTGAAATCTGACCTAATTCGACTAGAACAACGTTCGTTGGCTATCCACAATCCACTATCCACAATCCACTATACCCAATGCACTATCCCCAATGGACGAAGTATATTCAATAACATTGCTAAATTGGCGCAGGGAAATAATACCCCTCTTTTTGAGCGCTGTCTTCAACCTACGTGAGACCTGTCGTGAGACCTGTCGTTGTACAGGTATGTACAACATGAGTCGTAGAGGAGACTGAACAACGCTGAAATACTAAGGGAATTCGACCCAATCACACGGGGGGAAATAAGAACCGGACAAGGTACGATAGCATGGTAAACAAATTTAAGGTAGATTTTTATAGTCTACAAATTTAAGGTAGATTTTTATAATCTACAAATTTAAGGTAGATTTTTATAATCTACAAATTTAAGGTAGATTTTTATAATCTACAAATATTATATATTCCCCCAACGGTACAGTAGATCTTGACATGTATGGAATCTGGACATACACACAAGGGTAAGAGAGATATCAGGTAGAACTTATTCACCTTAAGAAAATAAGCTAACCGAATGAGGTAAAGGAAAGTTAATGGAAGTAAACTCAGTACACAGTTTTAAAAGCAAATGACAAAAAAAGAAAGAAATCTGGTCCCTGGAGCTACAAATCGACTGTGCAAGCACATGTAGGCGAGTAAACACATCTTGCAAGCCACCGTGCAAGAAAATATAACACCTTCAAGGGAAGCCTCCGGGGTGTTAACATTGCAAATCCCAGCTGCAGATTGCGTCTGGCGAATCGATTCCAAATCCCCCCCGTTGTGAAATTACCGGGAGCGCCGAGGCCAGAGATAGAGATCCAGGGCTTAAAATATATATATATAAGTATTTAGGTGCATAGGGAACCCCCTGGTGATCGTCTGGTGTCGTTCCTGGGCGCCTGGGGGAGGGGTAGTTGAGAGGGTTCCTTAATCACAGTCGTAAATCCTATTTTTATTTGCCTTAGGAACGGTATTGTTAATGTTTTAAGTTTGAGGTCAAATGAGTGGGGGGTTTTACCTGTAGTTAACAGGATTGGAGAGTTTCTGTGATTTATTGACTTGTAACTCCCCACTCCTCCCCTCCTATCCCCTCCTGTTCTTCACCCTATTCGGACGTCATCTTTTTCCACCGTTTCCTATCCTCCACCACCCCTATCCACCATCCCCCATTCCCAACAGTCCTTTTCCACCGCCTCTATCCCCACTATCCTTATCCGCTATAACATCCCCCGTCCCTATCCATATCTACCACCTACACCCCCCCATCCCCACCTCATCCACCTACCCTATCCCCCCCCACCTCATCCACCTGCCCTATCCCCCCCACCTCATCCACCGTCCCATCCCCCCCCCCCCACCGAGGTGATGTTTTAAGTATCCACCAACTGCCCCCCAGCACACACCACACACACACACACACACCACACACACACACACACACACACACACACACACACACACACACACACACAAACACCGAGCAAACACAACAATGATGTAAAACTCAGGCGGAAATTGCTGCCTGTTGAAACCCTGACACATTTATTAGGGGAGTGATAGACACGTCAGGACTACAAAATCAGGGGTTATTAGGGTAATTACCCGACGAAATTAAAGACAATAATTATTAACACATGGTGCGGACTGCCAGCATGCCAGGGCAGTACACAACTTGTACAATATGTTGCAATCATTAGTTGATGTTGCACAATAAAGGTGAAAAATGAGTCACTGAGAAAGCCCCTGGTGTAAACAAAGGCTGATTAGTCCATAAATATTTCCTAACGTATGGCTGTCTTGCTGCAATGATTTTTTATTATTTTTTGGGGCCAAATACATGTTCTTGAGACGTTGGGATTCGTGTTCTTGAGACGTCGTGATTCTTGTTCCTGAGACGTCGGGATTCTTGTTCTTGACACGTCGTGATTCTTGTTCCTGAGACGTCGGGATTCTTGTTCCTGAAACCACGTGATTCTTGTTCTTGAAACGTCGTGATTCTTGTTCCTGAGACCACGTGATTCTTGTTCTTGAAACGTCGTGATTCTTGTTCCTGAGACGTCGTGATTCTCGTTCTTGAGACCTGAAGCTCGTAGTTCATAGGACCACGTAATTCTAGAGTTCACTGGACTTCCAACTAGGGATTCGACTGGTGATGGACTTGTACTCAAGCATCTAGAATTTGCATTCAAGCTTCTTGGACTTCAGTTTAGTGTCCAAATCTGTTGGTGAGGAGACGTTGATGGGTCAAGAGTCCGTCACATGGTAGTGATAACCACAGTTCGAGGAGGTATTCCGCCCTCTCAGGTGATCCACCAGTGATCCACCCCATCACTTCAGCCATCTCAAGTGATCCACCACCACCCCATCACTTCAGCCGGCGATATAATTCTCAATCAAAGTATTTCCCAGTGCGATGGTGTCCAGGACATGACATAATTCATCTTCTCTTTCACACACACCCTTTTCTCCCTCACACCATTTCAACGGGACTGTTAGTTTAGCTCACTGCTACTCTCTCACTTCACCAAGTCTTCGGGTCACCCTAACACTCTACCTCAGCTGTCCTTCCCTCTCACCCCTCACCTTCTTCAAGACACAGCAAACTAACTAACCTCTTGAGTTATAAAGTATGACAGACAAAAATCATGTAAAGTGCGCAGGATCTATTGTTAACTGGTCTGTTCAGTATATATGTAAATCATGCTAATGTTTGAAACAAGATGATGGTTTGGAAGTTTTGGTAAATTTGCGTTTGTTTATACAGCAGCGTTTCTAAGAGCTTGGCAACGCATCGTTGAGACGGTGAAGGTTTGAGCGATTGATGACGCGCAATAGAGCCCTTTTCATTACCCTATTCACGCTAGAAAATGACACCTTTGCTAGAGAAACCAACGGAATGAAGAGGAATTCTTCGATTTAATGACACGAAGGGATTTATCGAAGTGCGCGGAAGGCGAACCTTTTTGGGAAGCGTCGAGAGAGAGTGGAGGAACGTCTGGAAAGCGGTGTGTGTCGGCGAGGTAATTTTACCTCGCGCAACGTATCATTACACCTGGATTTATTGACTATGAAACCACTGACAAATTAGAAGCGAACTTACGGCCATGTTCGGGCTCTTGTTCTTCTGTCCCATCCACTTCCCTGGTCATCATGCCTCCTCTACTTCCCATTTGCTTTCTCAGTTGACTTCACACATTTCTTAAGATTTCTCGTTTCCGTGATATTTTATGTTTATACATTTAATATATTTCTTACTAAGTCTTATTCGCCCACCATTTTAGATTTTAATTAAGTTCTTTTGACTGCCCATAGGCCTAGAGTGAGGGAGTTGATGCATCCAGTGTAGTTTCAGTTTGAATCGTCTTCAAGAAGGTGAAATGATTGCATGAAGCATTGCACGAGGCCTGTGTCGCCGAAGAGGGCAAATAATGTCCTTATGTTGATAGTAGAGAGGCACAGGTGAAGGTCAGGTGAAGGGGTCAGGGTCACAGAACGAGGTGACGGTCAGGTTCAGGGGTCAGGGTCACAGAACGAGGTGACGTCAGGTTCAGGGGGTCAGGGGTCACAGAACGAGTGGACGGTCAGGTTAGGGGTCAGGGTCACAGAACGAGGTGAAGGTCGACCTGAGGAAGAATGTCTCGGTTAAAGAGTGAAAGTCTGGGCCCAGAGTCAGGGTTACAGCTAGAGGGGGGGGGGGGATGAATGGAGGGGTAGGAGGCAGTTACAGCTAGGGTTGTTGTTATAGATTCAGCTACTCGGAACAAAAGTTCCAAGTAGCACGGGCTATGGTGAGCCCGTAGTGGACTTACCTGGCACAGGAGCGGGGCTGTAACTGGTGGGCCTACACCTAGGGGTTGAAGTCGGTTGAGGTTGTAGTACAGTCACACAAGTGTTCAAGGGAATTGGGGAACACTGGTTTAGAAAGTGGAACATGTCGCTGCCTGGTAGACGTCTTGGCGAATTTTAGAAGTTCCACTCTTTATTAGGAGTCAGTGGTTGAGTGGGTAGTGTGTGTGACGAACTGGTGATCACTTGATCGCAGGTTCGAGTCTAGATACTTCTGTGTGTGTGTGTGTGTGTACTTGCCTATGTGCTTGCGGGGGTTGAGCTCTGGCTCTTTGGCCCGTTTCTCAACTGTCAATCAACTGGTGTATAGATTCCTGAGCTTCTGGGGCTCCATCATATCTACACTTGAAACTGTGTATGGAGTCAGCCTCCACCACATCACTGCCTAATGCATTCCATTTACTAACTACTCTTACATTGAAAAGGTTATTTTTAACGTTCCTGTGGCTCATTTAGGTACTCAGCTTCCGCCTGTGTCCTCTTGAGCGTGTACCACCCGTTTTAAATAACTCATGATCTTATCTACCCTGTCAATTCCCCTGAGAATTTGTATGTGGTGATCATGTCTTTCCCGAGTTCTCCGGTCTGCAAGCGACGTGAGGTGCAGTTCCCGCAGCCTTTCCTTGTAACTCATGCCTCTTAGTTCTGGGACTAGCCTAGTGGCATATCGCTGAACTTTCTCCAGCTTCGTCTTTTGCTTGACAACGTATGGGCAGTTCTGATGGTAGCCAACGTTGCATACGCCGCTGATGATATTCTTTCGATGTAGGATTCAGGAAAAAATGAGACGGAAAATTCCTTAAGTTATTTCGTATTAATCATCTTAGATCCGTATATATATATATATATATATATATATATATATATATATATATATATATATATATATATTTATATATATATATATATATATATATATATATAATATATACTGTATAATATAAATAAAAATGGTGCTTTAATTAAATTAAAGCGCCATTTTATCAGCATCTTCGTCAAAACGTAATTTTGACGTTTTCTATATGTTGGCCTCCATAGGTTAGGTGGGTTGCTTGGGTTGATACGCTTTTGGTTAGGGGCAAACTGTTGCATTTTGTTACGGAGTGGCAAATCGAGAAAACGGGCTGATTGAAGAGGGTATAAGCCTGAGTCCAAGCTTCTCACCTTATCTTCAGGCTTCTATTGATTCAATGTCGGGCATGGTGAGACCCCCCCCCCCCCCACCCCCTGTTGGTAATGGTGGTAGAGGGAGAAGTAATTTGACCTTTGACCTCGCTCAAATCTGTCTATAAGGACAACGTCATCATGCTATGAGGGAGGTGTTTATAGGGATGAGGACGATGTTATCAACCTGTGTTCGATTTTCATATTCTTGTGATAAACGGTGGTGGAAAAGTCGGCCTGTCATAACTACCGGTAACAGGCGTTCCTCCTCTTCCTTCCTCTTCCTTCCCCTTCCTCTTCTGCCCGCTCTTCTGGTTCCTCTCCTTCCTCCTCATTCTTCAGCACCTTGCTCTTCCGTCACACCTATTCTTCGGACATTTTCGTCTTTATTTATCGTCTCTCATTTCCCCCCTTTTTTACCCTTTCTTATGTCCTTAATTATACTATTTCCCTGATTATCCCTTCCCTTTCTATTCTCATCCTATCCTCCAAACCCCACCTGTGACGCCCCATCAATTTTTGCTGCCTTTTATCTCAAGCTCATTTGTGGCTCGAACTCTTTCCCGTCTGGTGATAACGATGATGCTTCTCTGTTCTTGTGCAGACGATGAGTCACAATAACGAGGCTGAAGATATGATGACCAAACTACTCATCAGGAGATGAGGAGACGACGACCTTTCGCTCCGTCTTGGATCATTATCAAGTCGATTGTCTTGATAATTTCCGTGTGTCTCTGTTCTTACCTGATGATAATGATGACTTTAATTCTGGCCTCTAAATGCCTGCGAGGTGTAATACCTGTGTGAGCTGCCAGTAACGGGGGTCTTGTCGCGGGCGAGTGAGTGAATGATTCGAACTTCGGAAGCCTTAAGGGAGTGCTTGGATTTGTCCATTAATGAAAATATATCAATGTCATTACACACACACACACACACACACACACACACACACACACACACACACACACACACACACACACACACACAGGCCTACTTACCTGTCAGCTAATGTATGCGATGTTTGGTAAAGGCTGTGCCGAAGGAGTTTTTGACGCCTCGAAAAATATTCTTCCATCTTCAAAGCTCTTTGAGCCCAAGGATGGTGAAGGCTCTTTGAGCTTGTGGCAAAGACTCTCTTAAGCTTAAGCCTAAACACTCTAGCGGAGTACATATACAACAAATTAAGACTATCTGATAATGATAAAGACCTTTCGCTTAGACATAATAGTTAAAATCATCCAAAATTTAGCTAGTTAAAATCATCCAAATTTTAGCTGCCTCTCTTATTTATTTTTGAGTTCATGTTCACGTCCACGAGAACTCTTGAGACTCTTGGGAGTAATCATTGATCCCTCTGATCACGGGGCTCTAGTGATCAATAGATGTAAACACAATAATAAAAGCAATTTACCCAATCAAACAAATCCCCATGGCTTTTATATACGTGCTAGCGATTGGTTGCCGCGGTAATGATGTCACGGTTAGTGGGGCCGGTGATTGGACTGTGAACCTAAGACATCACAGTAGGATGTAACCAATCATACGGATCATTACGTGCACTCGTGTGAATGTTAGATGATTTGCTTTCCTGTTGTGGCGTGCGTTGTCGTTAGCTGTCGATACGTTGTTGAAGGTTTTCGTTATTTAACGAATGTGTGGTTCTCTTCCAGGCAACGTCACCCTATCACCCTAACAGCTGAATGGGGGGGGGGTGTACTCACCTATTTGTACTCACCTATTTGTGCTTGCAGGATCGAGCATTGACTCTTGGATCCCGCCTTTCCAGCCATCGGTTGTTTACAGCAATGACTCCTGTCCTATTTCCCTATCATACCTAGTCTTAAAAGTATGAATAGTATTTGCTTCCACGACCTGTTCCCCAAGTGCATTCCATTTTTCCACTACTCTCACGCTAAATGAAAACTTCCTAACATCTCTGTGACTCATCTGAGTTTCCAGTTTCCACCCATGTCCCCTCGTTCTGTTATTATTACGTGTGAACATTTCATCTATTTCCACTTTGTCAATTCCTCTGAGTATTTTATATGTCCCTATCATATCTCCTCTCTCCCTTCTTTTCTCTAGTGTCGTAAGGTTCAGTTCCTTCAGACGCTCTTCATATCCCATCCCTCGTAACTCTGGGACAAGCCTCGTCGCAAACCTCTGAACCTTCTCCAGTTTCCTTATGTGTTTCTTCAGGTGGGGGCTCCATGATGGCGCGGCATACTCTAAGACAGGTCTCACGTAGGCAGTGTAAAGCGCCCTGAAAGCCTCCTCATTTAGGTTTCTGAATGAAGTTCTAATTTTCGCCAGTGTAGAGTACGCTGCTGTCGTTATCCTATTTATATGTGCCTCAGGAGTTAGATTAGGTGTCACATCCACTCCCAGATCTCTTTCTCGAATCGTTACAGGTAGGCTGTTCCCCTTCATTGTGTACTGTCCCTTTGGTCTCCTATCACCTGATCCCATTTCCATAACTTTACATTTACTGGTGTTAAACTCCAGTAGCCATTTCCCTGACCATCTCTGCAACCTGTTTAAGTCCTCTTGGAGGATCCTACAATCCTCGTCTGTCACAATTCTTCTCATTAATTTTGCGTCATCCGCAAACATTGACACTCCTGTAAACATGTCATTTACGTAAATTAGAAAGAGGATTGGGCCCAGCACCGATCCTTGAGGTACTCCACTTGTTACTGTTCGCCAGTCCGACTTCTCGCCCCTTACCATTACCCTCTGGCTCCTTCCTGTTAGGTAGTTCTTCACCCATTCTAGGGCCTTTCCGCTTACTCCTGCCTGCCTCTCAAGTTTGTATAGCAGTCTCATGTGCGGTACTGTATCAAAGGCCTTTTGGCAGTCAAGAAATATGCAGTCTGCCCAGCCTTCTCTGTCCTGCCTTATCCTTGTTACTTTATCATAGAATTCTAAAAGGTTTGTTAGGCATGATTTCCCTGTCCAGAACCCATGTTGGTGCTTGTTTACAAACCCAATGCCCTCCAGGTGCTCAACAAGTCTTAGCCTAATTATTCTTTCAAGTATTTTGCAGGGGATGCTTGTCAATGATACGGGTCTGTAGTTAAGTGCCTCCTCCCTATCACCTTTCTTGAAAATCGGTACGACATTTGCCTCCTTCCAGCAACTAGGCAATTCTCCCGACATAAGTGACTCATTAAAGATCATTGCCAGAGGCACGCTGAGGGCCTGCGCTGCCTCTTTAAGTATCCACGGTGATACTTTGTCTGGTCCAACAGCTTTATTTGCATCCAGTGTTGTCAACTGTTTCATTACCTCCTCTGCTGTCACCTCTATATCTGATAGGCTTTCATCTAGGGTAATCGCTTCTAACAATGGGAGCTGTGTGTGTGTGTGTGTGTGTGTGTGTGTTGTGTGTGTGTGTTGTGTGTGTGTGTGTGTGTGTGTGTGTGTGTGTGTGTGTGTTGTGTTAGCCCTAGGGAAGGTTAGGTTAGGTTAGGTTAGGTTAGGTTAGGTTAGGGTAGGGTAGGTTAGGTTAGGTTAGGTTAGGTTAGGTTAGGTTAGGTTAGGTTACTATTCGTTCCCTGTGTTTAACCTTCCATAGCAGCCATAAGATGTGCTCAGTCGTGGTAGGTGGCTGCCTCCAGTCCGTCTCACCTAACCCTCTCTCGGTTAGGTGAGGTAGACTGATGGATGGATATGAGGGTAGGTGGACTGGTGGGCGGATACGGGCTCACCATAGCCCGTGCTACATGGACATTTCGTTCTGAGTAGCTAAATCTGAAACAACAACAACTTGGTGGATGGACACAGCACCGCTCCTGTGCCAGGTAAGTCCACTACGGGCTCACCATAGCCCGTGCTATTTGAAACTTGTTCTGAGTAGCTAAATCTAAAACAACAACAGTGGATGGATACGAGGATGGGTGAACAGGAGGACGGTAGATGTAGTTGAAAGACTGATAAATTGAGAAGTTGAATACGAAGAACTTATGCAGTCAAACCTTTTTACACGGGAAACAAATATCAAAAGACCATTTTAATGTAGGGAACCCCCCCCCCCCATACCATTATGTACCTGGTGTTTCATCTCGTAAACAGANTTTGAGTGCGAATGGGAGAGTTTTTGAGTGGGAATGTGAGAGTTTGAGTGCGAAAGCACACTTGGTTGTGAGTCAATGTTGACTGACGAATCATGTAGCGTGTCCAGGCGACTAACTACAATGGTAATGTGATTCATATCTGCGATGATTTCCATGGCTGGCTATTTTTTATTTTTTGTTCCAATTGTGTAATTGGGGTATATTGGTCTTAATTGCGCTAGTACCTCGTAGCGGAGTGCCGTATTAACTCAACGAGAGCATGAATATTGTACATTGGTAGTACACGCGGCTTGGCACGGTGCCATAAATTGAACAACCAATTATATTTTGTTCTCTGATAGAAATTATCTTCATTCAGGGAGCGAATCATTAGAGACTTCCACATACTCTCTCGGTAATTATTATTCTCCATTCGTCCTGATTTTCTCCAATTATCTGTTGCCGTCTTTTATGCCTTGTCGTTGATATTGTCGGAGGGAGTTTTTCTCCTCCTCCTCCTTCTCCTTCCCATTCCCCTCTACACACCTGTTCCCTACCACCTGTACGCTACCACCTGTACTCTGTCAGAGGCTCCACCATCTGTACTCTGTCACAGCAGCCCAGCACTGAAATTCACCATCTCACTACACCATGATCATCACTACCAGCACTGTCACCATGACTACCTCCACGCACTGTCATAATCACTGCCTCTCGTTCACCATCACTACCACAACTGTCACCATCACTACCACAACTGTCACCATCACTACCACAACTGTCACCATCACTACCACAACTGTCACCATCACTACCGCAACTGTCACCATCACTACCGCAACTGTCACCATCACTACCGCAACTGTCACCATCACTACCACGACTGTCACTACCACAACTGTCACCATCACTACCGCAACTGTCACCATCACTACCACAACTGTCACCATCACTACCACCAGTGCCCCCACCACTACAACCACTGTCACCATCACTGTCATTTTCAACCACCAAAAAAAAGACACAGCTACTATATATAATTGCTTAAAGGTGCTGAGGTTGTACCCGGGCGATGGATTGCTAGCGTAACGCAAAAGACAAAAGCAGCATTTAACTTCAATGTGAATATGGGAAACCGGATTAAAGTAAAAAAAAATAAAACCAAAGGTAATTTAATCAATCAAGCAAAATTTTTTTTAACACCTGCAATACATCTGTTTCGTGGAATATCCAATACATGTCAATATTACCCAGACCACACAGTCTTGACAACCTGCGGAGCAGTTTGCCAAGATCAGGTTGGTTTTTTTTTCAATTTTAATTTTTGCCCCGAGGGGCAAGTTTATTGGGTAGCGCCACTCATCTTGTGAGTGGACACACCGCCATAGCAGCATGTACAACACTCCCCAATAGAAGAAAACCCGATGGGTTGTTCATCCGTCACTTGTACCCAGACACAGCTGGGACTTGGGTTGGTCTTGTGGTGACGTCCAAAGTCGAGTGGTCTGGGAGGCTCGTCTCCACATGAAGTCACCTGCACTCCTGACCCAGGAGCGCAGGTGGCGTGACCATAAACTAGTTGATCAAGTGGTTACAGTGCTCAACCCACACACCATCACTATGCTATGTCGATCTGTCACCTATTTATTACCCATTACAGTAATTTCTTACAGTCATTTACACTGTAAATGACTGTAAGAACCCCCCCTGGAAATGGGCATGGGCCCATTTCCAGCTATGTTGAGCCCCTCGTTCTCCTGTGGTTAGCACAATAGCTTTTAACTAAAAATCATTTCCTTACACCTCATGCACCTGTTGAACTTAAAAAGAGTCAATAGGCACTATGGGAGTGACGGGACTGTTGTGGCTTGCATCCTGGGTAAAATGAGTCGTTAGGCTAAGGAGACATCAGAAACCATATCAATCAACATAGTCAACATTTCCATCAACATACAACAACAAATACCACCACATATTTTCCCCGTACATCATCATATATTCATCACCACTATAACTTCTCTCCTTCATGAACAAATCCGCAAGGGCCGTGATGGGGATTCGAACTTACGTCCTTCATTCTCTCCTTCATTCCTCCCCTCCCCATAATCCCCCCCCACACACACACACCATCCCCCTCCCTCCCTCCTTCCCCATCACCATCTTATACACCGAAGAATAGTTTCGTAAATCAGTTGAGGTAGAAATACAAGGCTGAGGCACAGCATCCCAATCAGTCATCATCAAGTCAGTTCGAACAAGCTTTGGGAACTGTGTGTAACGCAGGCTCTTATAATTCTCTTGTGTCTTTCGTTATATTTCTTTGCTTTACGGCCGTCTGGTGAGCGAATTTCACATTGTTTTACCAGCTGCGTTCGCTCAGTTATCTGGGATGTAATGAATTTTGTTTAGTAATTTCTTATTGTGCAATTTATGTATGTATTATGTATAATTTTGTATAAAAATATTTATGAACGATATTTTTTGGCGAAGTTAGTTCATTTGTTGGCGATGTTTTATGGTATTTTAAGGTTAAAGATAGTTTCGGTCAGCGACCGATAATTTACTATGGGATATATTGAATGGCTGTTAGGTGTGCGACATGGGATGTTCAGCGGAGGTCAGGGGCTGTGGGAGGGGGTCACAGGTCATGGTGGTCAATGGGAGGTCAAAGTTCATGGTGGTTGGCAGAGGACAGAAGTCGTGATTGTACCCAAAAGTTAGTGGTGATGGTTGGTCAAGGTCGTGATTGCTCTGTTGTGGTGGGCATCAGAGGTCAGAGGTTGTGGTGGTTACTCTTTGCTGTGTATGGTCCACATAATATATATGTGGATACATAAAATCTATATGTGGACCGTTATAAGCCTGCAGGAACGGCAAGGCAGTTGTGTGTACCAGTACGTCATGTGTGAGTGGCCATGTGTGTGTGTGTGTGTGTGTGGTGTGTGTGTGTGTGTGTGTGTGTGTGTGTGTGTGTGTGTGTGTGTGTGTGTGTGTCTAGAAATACACACATTGCGCTGAAATCAAATACATAACAAAACCGTAATTCACAAGACGATGAGGTTTATAGTATGATGTAATTTCGAACACAATGAAGTAATTCGAACATGGTGACTCTGTATAATGTACGCTCCCTGCAATTATGTATTCTGGGATTACAGGCACCTTGCCACGATGAAATTACATAGATAACAATGTATTACCGACTTCGTAAGTATTAACTGCTCACTAGTTAAATACTGCTTATAAGTACATCTATCGTGTCTGAAGGTAATGTGACTCTAGAGAAAATAATTATTGCATTCTTGGAACCGTTCTGAAAATTGTATTAGAGCAATTAACTGCATATTTAATATGTTTTGTTCCTAGTCACAAGCTTTTCTTATATCAGCAAGTGTAATATCTTTCACAATTCAGGTTGGTTGCAGTAATAGATACACACACACACACACACACACACACACACACACACACACACACACACCACACACAGGGTCACCAATGTTTATGGTGTGTGTGTGTGTGTATATATATATATATATATATATATATATATAATATATATATATATATATATATATATATATATATATATACCGATATATATATATATATATATATATATATATATATATATATATATATATATATATACCGATATATATATATACCGATATATATATATACCGACATATATATATATATATATATATATATATATATATATATATATATATATATATATATATCAGTCATATCCAGGTAGTTAAAGCCGCCGCCAGCGCGCGCAGTGGAGCGGCATCTTTACATATTATAAATATCTCCGTCACGCAGCTATTCAATCCACACCGGGCAAAGGCCTATTAATATGCAAAAATTCCGAATTCCAAAACACTCATAACATACAGTGAACATTTTCAGAATCCTCGCATTTTTCCGAACTGTTGCATCGGTGAAAAAAAATTTCAATTTGGAAAAATGCATCACGGGGCGACTACGGGGTTTTGGGTTTTTAAAGAACGGTATTTGTGATGGGGAAAAAAAATGTTCTTTCGCGAACTGTTCTGATTTAGTTTGTAATTTTTTTTTTGGTGATTTGATTTTTTAATTTTCATTTATGTTTCTTTATATGTTATTAATTTCTAATTCTACCGCTTGTGTTTTTTAAAGGGACACTCAAAGGAATTATAAAGTATTGGGTCTTATGAGTCTGTTTATATATATATATATATATATATATATATATATATATATATATATATATATATATATATATATATATATAATGAATTATGTAAGGGAATGCAATAAAATGCATATTATATGCATACATGCATAGATACTTAAGCGCGTATGTATGCACACACACACACACACACACACACACACACACACATACACACACACATACCACACACACACACACACACACACACACACACACACACACAAAAGTTGTTATAAATGCGCTTTTTTCGTTTTCATCTTTTTTAAAATGTATAATTGAAACGTTGTGTGTGTGAGATCAGACAAATGTATATACTGACTGTAACAGGGAACTTGGGGGGGGGGGAATAGTTCCATTACTGCTCCTAGTGATAGTTATATAGGGCCTGGGGTAGAGGGGGGGGGGGGAGGTACTAGTTTACTGCCAGTAGTACCCGTTGCCTAAATGCTTTTTGGTTGACGTTGCTGGTGCGTTCCTGTTTCTCTCCTGTTTGGTACTGTTTTTTTTTTGGTTGTCTTGCCTACTCTTGATTTTGTTTTATGGTTGTTCCTGCCGTTGAGGTCTGTTCTACCGTTGGTTTTTACTGTTTTTGTTAATGGTGGGCGGTGGGTCTGTGTTATGCTGGAGGCTGGTGTTGTTGTCACTGTCTCTGTTGGTGTTGACACTGTCTTTGTTAGTATTGATGCTACTGTCTTTGTTAGTATTGATACCCGTAACTTTGTTAGTATTGATACCACTAACTNGAGGCATTTAGAAAGCTGTACACTGCCTACGTGAGGCCAGTCTTAGAGTATGCCGCCCCATCAGGAGCCCCGCACCTAAAGAAACACTTAAGGGACTGGAAAAGGTTCAGAAGTTGGGACGAGACTCGTCCAAGAATGACAAGGGTAAATGAGAGAGACAGAATGAACCAAACCTGACCATGTAAGAAAAAAAAGAGAGGGGAGAAATTATAAAGACGTATAAAAATAAATACTTTGATTGGCAGAATAAAAAAAAGAGGAAACGTTCACAATGAACACCAATAAAACAAGGGACAATGGGTGGAAGCTAGGGACTCAGATGAGTCATAGAGATATTAGAAAGTTTTCATGTAGCGTACAGTAGAGGGGAAATGGAATGTAAAGGAACAGATTGTAGAAGCAAACTCCATTCACAATATTAACAGTAGATATGAAAGGGAAAATAGGTCAGAGTCTTTCAACCGGCGGATAGCAAGGCGGGATCCAGAGCTATGCTCAATTCTGCAGGTTACAATAGGCGAGTGCAGATCAGCTGTTGTTGCTCTCTTCAAGACGCATTATGGCTATCCACAACATGTATTAGCTTGGTGACTTGCGACTTCAGAGGATGAGAATGCATAGCGTTATGTTGCCCCCCCCCCCTGGCTTTGTTGTTGTTGTTTAAGATTCGCTACCATGAACAAAAGTTCCATGTAGCACGGGCTATGGTGAGCCCATAAAAAGGTCTACCACACTCCTAGGTCTCCTATATACCAGTCTACCTCCCCCCCCCCCCCCCCCCCCCCGCCCTCCTCAGGCTTCGTTTACGAGTCTCGCTCATCCGGAATATTACAGATAAAAAGATAAGTTATTGAATGAAAAGAGACGGGGTTCGAACCTATTTTGGGGGGTTGGAACGTCAACGTCGAGTGATTTTTTATTCCCGATGATTTGCATGTGGGCGGTGGCCGTGGGGGTTGGTCCATGCCGGTAGCTGGGGGCGTGTCTGGGCGCTATAACCCCCGCAAGTACACACACACACACACAGAAACACACACGGATATTGACTATGGATATTGACACACACGGATATTGACTATGATAGAGCCCAGTAGGCTCGGGAATCTGTACACCAGTTGATTGACAGTTGAGAGGCGGGACCAAAGAGCCAAAGCTCACCCCCGCAAGCACAAATAGGTGAGTACAACACACACACACACACAACACACACACACCCACACACACACACACACACACACACACAACACACACACTACACACAGGGTCACACACCACTAGGGGACACGTTTAAGCTGAGTGCCCAAATGAGCCACAGATATTTTAAAGAACTTTTTTAGTGTCAGAGTGGTTGACAAATGAATGCATTAGAAGCGATGTGGTGGAGGCTGACTCCATACACAGTTTCAAATGTAGATATGATAGAGCCCATTAGGCTCAGAAACTGTACACTCTTTGATTGACAGTTGAGAGGCGGGACCAAAGAGCCAGAGCTCAACCCCCGCAAGCACAAACTAGGTGAGTACAACACACACACACCCCTGATGTTTTATGGAACGAGAATAGATTATATACCCTCTGTATCGAAACCACATTAAAATGAATTCAGCTTTTGTCCCAGCCAATATTCAAATACCGGGAACATCCACTGCATGAGTTGAGGTTGTTGAGGCGTGCTGTGCCGTAATGACGCCTGCCTGATTAAAATGAAAACATACACCAATTGTCACTTGTATAATGGGACATGGATTGTAAGTATTGACACGGATGTGACACAGTGGTGTATGGTAATACTCTCTTCATTTGAGAATATTCTGAAAAAGAAATGAGAGGAGATAGTAAGAGCCAGTTACAAAACTAGAAACGACTCTTAGGCAAGGCAGTGTGGAGCCATTGTAATAGACAGCTGCAATAGTTTGGCTCAATTGCAAAATCTCCTCCGTGCAACTGTACAGGTCGTGAGTAGATATAGGTGAGCACACACAGGCAAGCTTTTAGTTGCTTGGACAGAGTTTCTTTTACTCTGATGCCCCCTGTTCACCTAGCAGTAAATAGGTACCTGGGAGTTAGACATATGCTACGGGCTGTTTCCTGGGAATGTGTAACAAAAAGGAGGCCCAGGTCGAGGACCGGGCCGCGGGGACGCTAAGCCCCGAAATCATCTCAAGATAACCTAAAGAAGATAACCTCTGGCAGTCATTGACTATTAAGTTATATTGTTCAATGCAGCTGATGGGGAACAAAACACAAGAGGCCTCCTTACCTTGAGGTTACCTTGAGGTGATTCCGGGGCTCAGCGACCCCGCGGCCCGGTCGTCGACTAGGCCTCCTTGCTGCTGGACTGGTTAACCAGGCTGTTGGACCCGGCTGCTCGCAGCCTGACGTATGAGTCACAGCCTGGTTGATCAGGTATCCTTTGGAAATGTTTGTCAAGTTCTCTCTTGAACACTGTGAGGGGTCGGCCAGTTATGCCACTTATGTGTAGAGGGAGCGTGTTGAACAGTCTCGAGCCTCTGATGTTGATAGTTCTCTCTCACAAGAAGAGAAGTCGACAAACGAAGTACTGGATGAAACGTAAATTTGGACCGTTGGGAATCGAACGCTGGCCTGCAAGAACTAAAGCCATTACTGCACCGACCAGGCCATATCTGATAACCAGGAGATGATGAATTACGTCACTAAGAAACAACGAAAATATAATGATTCACACAAAAAAATAATAGAAAAACGACAGTGAAATTATCAAGGGTTTAAGGAAGGAGTCCAGGAATCTAAGAACAGACAAGAACTATGGAAAAATGTACAAAGAAAAGAATACAAAAGGGAATAAAGAAAACGCAGGAGAGCTAGAAATGTAAATACTGAAGGGAGACTGAAACAATTTGGAAAAAAATGATGTATAGCGGTTTGTTGTTGTTGTTTAAGATTCGCCACTTGGAACAAAAAGTTCCAAGTAGCACGGGCTATGGTGAGCCCGTAGTTGTATTGCGGTGAGGGCCAAAGACATAGACTGCTTCTTTACCTTACAAAACGGTAATATCTCAAACTTGAAAGGAGCTCACGAGACAGAGAACTATCAATAACACCTCATCTTATAGTGTTTCGGTCATCAATACAAGGGGTAGTAATGACCGTATCGTATACCAGAAACACAAGAAGGAAAAATAAGGTTCACGTGTAGATATCTCCATCCTGTAAGTACTATACAAACACATAAAAACAACACACACACACACGTTGCAACCCGTCCTCGCAAATTTAATAAGTCAATATTGACTTATTAAATATGTGCATAGGTGACATACTTAACTTAATAGTTTCCCTTGAAAATCTTCGTAGAAAACACCGACCTTACCTAACCTTGTTAGTATGTTAAGACAAGCATCTTATTGCTTCGTAATTACAATTATTACCTAACCTATACCTATAATAGGTTAAGTAACAATTGTAATTACGAAGCTATAAGATGCTTATTTTAACATACTAACAAAGGTTAGGTAAGGTCGGTGTTTTCTATGAAGATTTTCAAGGGAAACTATTATGTTAAGTATGTCACCTATGCACGCAACTAATAAGTCAATATTGACTTATTAAATTTGCGAGGACGGTTGCACACACACACACACACACACACACACACACACACACACACACACACACACACACACACACACGCACACACGCACACACACACACACACACAGAAAGTGAAAAAGATATGATCGATTATTCATTCCCTCATATCATTATTCTCTCATTACATCAGGGAAGAGTGAATTATGAATCATATATCTATTCAGTTCATGACAGAATGAATAATGTATCACATATTTTCCGTGGAAGATTGGAGCATTCATTTTAACTTCAATTCTTAACAAATTAAGTTTTGTGACCTCTTTATTATTACTGATTATTATTATTATTATTATTATTATTATTATTATTATTATTATTATTATTATTATTATTATGCGAAAAACCACATATGAAGAATTAAAGAATACTGAACGCGTTTTCGGCTCAATTCGCCTTCATCAAAGCAAGATAGAGTTGTCTGTGTATCTTGCTCGGATGAAAGCGAATTGAGCCGAAACTGCGTTCATTTTATGAACGAAAACGTTCGTTCATCTTTTTCATCGTAGTCAAATTGCACAAACTTTATTACAATCTTTCTCCTGCGTTCGTATATTTATGTGTGTGTGTGTGTGTGTGTGTGTGTGTGTGTGTGTGTGTGTGTGTGTGTGTGTGTGTGTGTGTGTGTGTGTACTTACCTATTTGTACTTACCTATTTGTGCTTGCAGGATCGAGCATTGACTCTTGGATCCCGCCTTTCCAGCTATCGGTTGTTTACAGCAATGACTCCTGTGTGTGTGTGTGTGTGTGTGTGTGTGTGTGTGTGTGTGTGTGTGTGTGTGTGTGTGTGTGTGTGTAAGGGAGGAGGTAAGGAAGGGTGTGAGGGGGGGAAGGGGAGGTGGGTGTGTTGAGCAGGTCCCAGAGTGAAGGCGATGAACCCCGCAACACACGCACTCCACCACTCTTATTCCCAGGTGGGAACTTCCTGTAATTACACCTGGAGGCTCCTTGCTTGACGCAGGTAGCCAGGTAACACCCTCTCCCACCCCCCTCCCTCCACGCCTCCCCTCCTACTCTGTTCTGGATCCTCTCTTTTACTCCTTTCCGCAACTCTTTCCCTTTCCTGTTCTTCCTAATTCCCCCAGTTATGAATTTATTCTCCCATTTCATTCATTTACTTCCTCACTTTATATTTCATTTCATTCATGACTCGTCTTCTCTTTTATTCCTCATTTCTCCTATTCTCATGCACACCACAATATCCCCCCCCCCCCCACCAGCTCTGTCATTCTCTCCATCTTTCTCTGTGTCCCTCTTCTCTCATTCCTTTTCCTTCATCCTCCTCTCATCAGCTGTTTCTAATTCTCCGCAGTTTTCCTTAAACCCTTTATTCTATTCACCACTCTTCCCCCCCTTCCATCCATCCATTCACCATTCCTCCGTCTCCCCCTCTTCTCCTCCTTCCGTTCCTGAACGTGTTGGTGCTTCTGTTTAGTCTGTTGTTGTTTGTTGTTTTAGGTTTAGCTACTCAGGACGAAGTATCCATGTAGCACGGGCTATGGTGAGCCCGTAAACCTGTTTAGTCCTTGTCACGGCTCTTTATTCTCTGCCTCTCTCATTCTTCGTGTTCTCCTCATCCCTCTTATCTTATTCTCCTCGTACCTCACCTATTTGTCCCCCTCTGCCCCTTCCTCTCCTCCTACTCCTCCTCCTCCTGGCGATGGGGCCATCCGGGAGCATTTACACGTACAGGTCACGTCTTCCCGGACGTGAGAAGACGTACGGGTGACGTGGCCAGCTTAGGCGTCACGTGGTCAGCTTAAGGCGTCACGTGGTCAGCTTAAGGTGTCACGTGGTCAGCTTAAGGCGTCACGTGGTCAGTTTAAGGCGTCACGTGGTCAGCTTAAGGCGTCACGTGGTCAGCTTAAGGCGTCACGTGGTCAGATTAAGGCGTCACGTGGTCAGCTTAAGGCGTCACGTGGTCAGATTAAGGCGTCACGTGGTCAGCTTAAGGCGTCACGTGGTCAGCTTAAGGCGTCACGTGGTCAGATTAAGGCGTCACGTGGTCAGATTAAGGCGTCACGTGGTCAGCTTAAGGCGTCACGGAGCCTCCTCCATGTTCATCATTCTCAGATAGAGGAATCAATCGCCTTTGAATATTTAACTCGAGGTGAAGATACACGTTGTGGTTGGCAGGGCTGGACGAACGAGGCGTGGGGGGGGGAGGTAATTCGTGACGCGGTCGTTACGCTTGGCGTCGATGTTGCCAAGTGGCTCGTTCAGCCGCGTTGTGGGGAGTTGAGTTACTTGCAGGCGCTCTGGTTAAGACAGTACTGTGAACGATGGCCAGAAAGCTTCATTTAGTCAGCGGTCGTTAGCTAGGTTTGTTTTTATGAAGTGTACTTTGACCAAGCCATCCTCCAAGCGGCCCGCAGGGTATGTTCGTTCAGGCTGCAGCTGTCTTATTCAAGCTGGGGTCTCTCTCATTCAAGCTGGGGTCCCTCCCATTCAAGCTGGGGTCTCTCCCATTCAAGCTGGGGTCCCTCCCATTCAGCTGGGGTCTCTCCCATTCAAGCTGGGGTCTCTCTCATTCAAGCTGGGGTCTCTCTCATTCAAGCTGGGGTCTCTCTCATTCAAGCTGGGGTCTCTCTCATTCAAGCTGGGGTCTCTCCCATTCAAGCTGGGGTCTCTCCCATTCAAGGTTATGTCTCTTTCAGCTGCATTTTGGTAAATCTGTCCTAGGAGTCACGGTATTTTCTGCAATATATATATTGTCCCCTTCAGTAATACATTACTGTATTACAGTCTTGGGTTTTTGCTATCCCTAGAGATGGTTAGGTTAGGTGTTTTGGCTCTGTTGGTAATTATTAGTGTGAACATTACGTTGGTGGAATGGTGAAGCAGGTAGAGAACCGCACTTCGAACCTAAGTTCGAAGTAAGTATCGAAGTACTAAGTTCGAAGTGTAAAGTATCGTTCGTTCGTAAACAATGGAAAATGTGGTGTTGTATATTCTTAAACAAGGGAAAAGTATGTGGTGGTGGGTGGTCGTTTAACAACCATTTTTGCCGGTAATATAATAAACAGTTATTAACTACGCACGAGGCAGTTTTATTATTTTCGAAGCTTTTCTTAAACCATGCTTCACTCCCTTCACATATTTAAAAATGCTATACTCGTTGTAATGCAAAAAAATTGTCATGGAATCAGATTATCTAACTCACTCTAAATGGTCATAAAATCATGATGGACAACAATGTTAATTTGTTTTTGAGATAATTTTGTTGTTTTTGGTATTTTCAACTGAAGCTGGACGGTAGAGCGCCGGTCTCGCTTCATGCAGGTCTGCGTTCAATCCTCGACCGTCCAGGTTCAAGGCCTCTAAGTTCTAAGTTCAAGACCGTCCAAGGGCACCATTCCTTTCCCCCGTCCCATCCCAGATCCTTATCCTCAATCACTTCCAAGTGCTCTATAATCTTAATGACTTGGCGCTTTCCCCTGATAATTCCGTCCCTCCCTACGTAAACATGGGAGGGCAAAGTCTCGCCCAGTGGGATTGATATGTTGTTTCAAGAGTAGGTTAGACGTGTATTCGACTGGGTGAATATAAATAGAAAGGGAAGGGAAGGGAATTATCAGGGAAAAGCACCAAGCCATTACGACTATATAGCACTAGGAAGGGGTCAGGATAAGGATTTGGAGGGGGGGGGGACGAATGGGGCCCAACCACTTGGACTGTTGGGGATTGAACGCCGACCTGCATGAAGCGAGACCACCTCTCTACCGTCCAGCCCAAATGGTTGGGTCTATAAATAGAAAGTCACCTTTATTCTTATGTTCCTCTTTTGTAGTAAAGAAAAAAGTCATTCAGGAATCACAACATTGTCTGTTACACCTTCATTGGCCATTTAAAAGTTTCGTCGCAAGGAAAAAAAAGAGTAATTCACTGCGTAGATTAAGTCACAGAAATGTGACTGTAGATTAATAACCCAACACCCCACGTGAGGAAATTAATAATAGTCAATGATCTATTCTTTCTAATAGTTTCTTTCTAATAATAGCCAATAACCTTTCTCTGCCCCGAACCTTTTCTTGACTACATGAGAATCGAAGAAACTGCCGAATTAAGGCCTGTTGAACCGTACGAGGCAGCTCCTATTTATATCCATCTAAGCTCGTTCATAAATATGTCTAACCTGCGCTTGAAACAATGCAGCGATCCCGCGGATGTTATGTTACACATGAAGTTCAAGCTCAGCCCTGCTGTAATGTTATCAACTTATATTTGATAACATTAAATTATTAATATCTACTACAAGTGAGTTACAAAACTATATAAGATCTTACGTGATCTTGATGACTACAATTTTGTTCATACTCTTAAAAAATACAGAGCTATATAAGCTCCATAAAACTATAATAATAAATATGCTCCCTAAAACTACAAAACAGTATATAGGCTCCTTAAAACTACAAAAGTATACCAACTTTTCTGACACATTCTTACCTTGTGTGACCTTCTAATACTCATTCATAAACAGCTGAACAGACGCGGACCAGCCTCTTAATACCGGTATTGGGATCGAAGTGGACTTTAATGTTCAATAAAATGGGGTTTGCGAGCCAGTAACTCTGTCAGATACGCCGAGAGGAAAACACGCCATGCTCTCAGCTGCTGTTGTGATGGTGACAGTGAACCTGTGGAGGGTGGAGGGATGATAGTGAGTGTGGGTGATGGTGACCAGTGGTGGGTGGGGATGATTGTGTCACCTTCAACCTAAAAGTCCACTTCTGAAATTCTATGATACAGAATCAGATATAGTATCCAATAAAAAAAGTAAAGCAAACTAAAGATAATGAATACACCAGGAGAAAAAACAAGATAAATGTCAAAATCTCCATAACGGAACGAGGCAATAATCCAAAATGATCCTTCTCAAGGCTATATATGCTCCGGGTAGCGTAATGGAGCGTGGCAGGCCACCGGCGTCGCTATCAGACCTCCGGGGAGAAGGGGCCCAGTCGATCTCGATCCTCGACATGATCGTCAACTCTGACGTAGAATCTGACTAAACATACCATCAGAATATACTATTGAATACTAAGTAATTCATGCTGATGCTACTGCTCCCTCTACTCGCATCTGAAATGTTTCGGGGTATATATATATATATATATATATATATATATATATATGCAAACAAGCCTGAATGGTCCCCAGGACTAGATACAACTGAAAGGGGTGTGAGTTTTCAGTTATATATATATATATATATATATATATATATATATATATATATATATATATATATATATATATATATATATATGGTCATGACGAAGGTCTGTTAACATAGCTCAAGTCTGCTGCCTGTTGATACACTTTATATTTTCTGGGTGGCAGCGAAGGTAGAGGATTAGAGCAGTGAGGTAGTGAGAGAAGAGGAGAAGAACGATCATCACTACTTGTTAAAGCCAACGGATGCCACCTCCCAAGCATTAGTTATCGCTCTAGTTATCACTCTCGTTATCACCCTAGTTATCATCGTATGTTGGAATCATCACAGCAGAGGCCGGTGCAGCTTACCTGCTATAAAACCCCATAAAGGAATCCACTGTGACGTTTGTAAGACGCTAAAGGTCAAGAGGTCAGAGTTCGATACCGCGTGCCTTTATTTATTTATATATATTTTTTTCTTTGAATATGACAATAAGGCTTTTTTTTTTTAGGTCTTCGACGGGGCTATTTAGCCTTTCTGGCTTGGTGCTTTTTGATAATTACTTTTTTTAAAGGTACTGAGAGCACACATCATGTGAGGCTATCTTGAGGTTATCTTGAAATGATTTCGGGGCTTAGCGTCCCCGCGGCCCGGTCCTCGACCAGGCCTCCTTTTTGTTACACCCTCCCCCCTCCAGGAAGCAGCCCGTAGCAGCTGTTTAACTCCCAGGTACCTATTTACTGCTAGGTAACAGGGGGGCATCAGGGTAAAAGAATCATTTTGCCCA
>WNGS01165751.1:21336608-21356693 GCA_020271785.1 Procambarus virginalis | reverse complement strand
AAAATAACCCATGGTTAATAGACAGTGTCAGGAAGCAAAAATGGCCAGCAGGCGGAGTGGAGGAAATACAGAAGACAAAGGACAGAGGACAACAGGATCAGATGCAACAGAGCTAGGAACGATTACATTAACATCAGACGGACATCGGAAAGGGACTATGAGAACGATATTGCAATCAAAGCGAAAAAACAACCTAAGCTACTACACAGTCATATAAGAAGAAAAATGTCGGTGAACGACCAAGTGACAAGACTAAGGAAGGCAGAGGGGACATATACTGAAAGTGACAAGGAAATCTGTGAGGCACTGAATGCCAGTTTCCATGGAGTGTTCACTACCGAGCCCGAGCAGCTCCCATTGTTGGAAGGGGTTACCCTAGATGAAAGACTATCAGATATAGAGGTGACAGAGGAGGTAATGAAACAGTTGACAACTCTAGATGCATCTAAAGCAGTAGGACCAGACAAAGTATCACCGTGGATACTAAGAGAAGCAGCGCAGGCCCTCAGCGTGCCTCTGGCAATGATCTTTAATGAGTCACTTATGTCGGGAGAATTGCCCAGTTGCTGGAAGAAGGCAAATGTCGTGCCGATCTTCAAGAAAGGCGATAGGGAGGAGGCACTTAACTATAGACCTGTATCACTGACAAGCATCCCCTGTAAAATACTGGAAAGAATAATTAGGCTACGACTGGTTGCACACCTGGAGAACATTAGATTTGTGAACAAGCATCAACATGGGTTCTGGACAGGGAAATCGTGCCTAACAAACCTTCTGGAATTCTATGATAAAATAACGAGGATAAGACAGGACAGAGATGGTTGGGCAGACTGCATATTTCTGGACTGCCAAAAAGCCTTTGATACAGTACCGCACATGAGACTGCTATTCAAACTCGAGAGGCAGGCGGGGGTAGGGGGAAAGGTCCTAGCATGGATAAGGAACTACCTAACAGGAAGGAGCCAAAGAGTTACGGTAAGGGGCGAGAAGTCGGACTGGCGAACAGTAACAAGTGGAGTACCACAAGGATCGGTGCTGGGACCAATTCTATTTCTTGTATATGTTAACGACATGTTTACGGGTGTAGAGTCCTACATGTCGATGTTTGCGGATGACGCAAAGTTGATGAGAAGAGTTGTGACAGATGAGGATTGCAGGATCCTCCAAGAGGACCTGAACAGGTTGCAGAGATGGTCAGAGAAATGGCTACTGGAATTCAACACGAGCAAATGTAAAGTTATGGAAATGGGACTAGGAGATAGGAGACCAAAGGGACAGTACACAATGAAGGGGAACAGCCTACCTGTGACGACGCGCGAAAGAGACCTGGGTGTGGACGTAACACCTAATCTATCTCCTGAGGCACATATAAATAGGATAACGACAGCAGCGTACTCTACACTGGCAAAAGTTAGAACATCATTCAGAAACCTAAGTAAGGAGGCATTTAGGGCTCTTTACACTGCCTACGTGAGGCCAGTCTTAGAGTATGCCGCCTCATCATGGAGTCCCCATCTAAAGAAGCACATAATGAAACTGGAAAAGGTTCAGAGGTTTGCAACGAGACTCGTCCCAGAGCTACGAGGGATGGGGTATGAGGAGCGCCTGGGGGAACTATGCCTTACGACACTAGAAAGAAGAAGGGAGAGGGGGGACATGATAGGAACGTATAAATACTCAGAGGGATTGACAGAGTGGACATAGACGAAATGTTCACACGGAATAGTAACAGAACGAGGGGACATGGATGGAAGTTAGAAACTCAGATGAGTCACAGAGATGTTAGGAAGTTTTCTTTTAGCGTGAGAGTAGTGGGAAAATGGAATGCACTTAAGGAACAGGTTGTGGAAGCCAATACTATTCATAATTTTAAAACCAGGTATGATAGGGAAATGGGATAGGAGTCATTGCTGTAAACAACTGATGCTCGAAAGGCGGGATCCAAGAGTCAATGCTCGATCCTGCAGACACATATAGGTGAGTACATATAGGTGAGTACACACACACAAACACACACACAAACACACACACACACACCACACACACACACACACACACACACACACACACACACACACACACACACTACGACTAAACACAATTATGTCCTAAATACATTCATCATCATATTTAGTGATGCTAGAATTGTCTACAATATCAAGATCAAGTCTACAAGTGAAATTTGCGTCTCTTCGAAAGACTACAGTGTTGAGAGGACGCAAGAGAGCCACAAACTACACTACAACACCACAAACAATGCTACGATAATACTACTCTACATTACAGCAAGTTACAAGATGTACACTACATCACCCTAATCTATGCTATATCTGTACAAAGTACCCTACAGGTCTGGAAGGAAGGTAAGGTAGTTCATAAATTAGACAACATCGCTACAATGTAACCTACATCGCTATATGCTAGGCTACATACAACGTAAATACATCGCTATAAACTAGGCTACACGTATCAAATTTAAACCTAAATCACCGAACTGGATTACACAACACGCCAGGGTATCTGAGTCTAGGCCTATTCAGAGAGAATTTTCCCAGCCTACAAGCATTGGTGGTCCCTATGTTGATTTATATCACCGCTCCCTACACCATGACTCAGTTTATATAGCCGCGAACCTACTCTGCATATTAATCCCCATCGATTTATGACTCCCGACTGAAATAATTGGTTGTAATTCTGGGACGCACTAGGCTTCCTCGCGTCGAGTGCTTGGAGGCAAAGTTCTCCACCAATAAGAAGCGAGGCTCCGTCGAAAGCGAGTTTTTGACTGGCTGTTGTGGGGCGAGAGGGCGCCCGCACGTGACAGCCATGCGGGTGCTGATATTGTTTTACTGTAAAGTGAACTTTATGATTTGGACATTTGCATAGGACAGAGTACGGACGCCTAGTTAAGTCCGGTTCCCCCCGGGGTGGCGTTTTCGCACGTCCTCGCCCGGATTCAATATCTTTCGACACTCGCAGTTGCAAAAACGACAAAGACAGCGCAACATAAACTGTTTATACACCCTTTCAACTGGATACAAATGTATTTATATACACAAGCGCACTCGCGTTGCTTATCGATAATAGCTGGTCACTCAGAGCTTTATATATAACTCCCAGCCAGTAATGCACTTCAGAGCAAATGTCAAAGATCAACGTCCCCTCTCCATCTCCCCTTCCCCCTCCCCCTTCCTTTCCTCTCCCTCTTCCTTTCCTCTTCCCCTTCCCTCCTCCCTTCCTCTTCCCTTCCACCCTGTGCGGGCCAACTGATGTTTAATGTTGTAGAACAAACCATGCGACCCGTTGGGGTCTAATAATGAAGTAAGCCTCAGCCCACAGGCAGCTTGTTAGCCTCTTATAGGGAGAGTAGTTAGTTACATTGTTAGCTCTTGTGGAAGAGTAGTTAGCTTGCTAGTTCTTGATTGGGAGAAGTGTTAGGTGGTTAGTTTCTTGATTGAGAGAGTAGTTAGCTGGTTAGTTCTTCACTGGAAGAGTAGTTAGATGAGTTGTTTCTTAACTGGGAGAGTAGTTAGGCTGTTAGGTCTTGACTGGGAGAGTAGTTAAGCAGTTAGGTCTTGACTGGGAGAGTAGTTAAGCAGTTAGGTCTTGACTGGGAGAGTAGTTAAGCAGTTAGGTCTTGACTGGGAGAGTAGTTAAGCAGTTAGGTCTTGACTGGGAGAGTAGTTAGGTCTTGACTGGGAGAGTAGTTAAGCAGTTAGGTCTTGACTGGGAGAGTAGTTAAGCAGTTAGGTCTTGACTGGGAGAGTAGTTAGGTCTTGACTGGGAGAGTAGTTAAGCAGTTAGGTCTTGACTGGGAGAGTAGTTAAGCAGTTAGGTCTTGACTGGGAGAGTAGTTAAGCTGTTAGGTCTTGACTGGGAGAGTAGCTAAGCTGTTAGGTCTTGACTGGGAGAGTAGCTAAGCTGTTAGGTCTTGACTGGCAGAGTAGCTAAGCTGTTAGGTCTTGACTGGCAGAGTAGTTAGGCAGTTAGGTCTTGACTGGCAGAGTAGTTAGGCAGTTAGGTCTTGACTGGCAGAGTAATTAGGCAGTTAGGTCTTGACTGGCAGAGTAATTAGGCAGTTAGGTCTTGACTGGCAGAGTAATTAGGCTGTTAAGCCTTGACTAGGAGAGTAGTTAACTCGTTAAAGCTTCACATAAGTAGAAAGATTGCTCATCCATGATTCTCATCCAAGAAAACTTGGATGAGAAGCAAATCAATCAAAATCCTTTGTTATAAATGGTTGAACATTTACAAATGAAAGTTTATAAAGAGTTCTTTACTTTTTTTTTGGTCATTTATAAGAATAATTTGCATGTTAGCCCTTTATAAGTATAGTTTGCTTGCTAACTTTTATAAGTATAGTTTGCTTGCTAACTTTTATAAGTATAGTTTGCTTGTTAACCTTTATAAGTATAGTTTGCTTGCTAACCTTTATAAGTATAGTTTGCTTGCTAACTTTTATAAGTATAGTTTGCTTGCTAACCTTTATAAGTATAGTTTGCTTGCTAACCTTTATAAGTATAGTTTGCTTGCTAACCTTTATAAGTATAGTTTGCTTGCTAACCTTTATAAGTATAGTTTGCTTGCTAACTTTTATAAGTATAGTTTGCTTGCTAACTTTTATAAGTATAGTTTGCTTGCTAACCTTTATAAGTATAGTTTGCTTGCTAACTTTTATAAGTATAGTTTGCTTGCTAACCTTTATAAGTATAGTTTGCTTGCTAACCTTTATAAGTATAGTTTGCTTGCTAACCTTTATAAGTATAGTTTGCTTGCTAACCTTTATAAGAGTAGTTTGTTAGTCCCCATTGATCAGAATAGTTTGCTTGTTAGTCCCTTTATACACAGGTTTACATGCTAGTCCCATTAGTTTACTTGCTATCCCCAATAGTTTACTTGCTAGCCCCAATAGTTTACTTGCTAGCCCCAATAGTTTACTTGCAAGCCCCATTAGTTTACTTGCTAGACCCAATAGTTTACTTGCTAGACCCAATAGTTTACTTGCTAGCCCCAATAGTTTACTTGCTAGACCCAATAGTTTACTTGCTAGACCCAATAGTTTACTTGCTAGCCCCAATAATTTACTTGCTAGCCCCAATAGTTTACTTGCTAGCCCCAATAGCTTACTTGCTAGCCCCAATAGTTTACTTGCTAGCCCCAATAGTTTACTTGCTAGCCCCAATAGTTTACTTGCTAGCCCCAATAATTTACTTGCTAGCCCCAATAGTTTACTTGCTAGCCCCAATAGTTTACTTGCTAGCCCCAATAGTTTACTTGCTAGCCCCAATAGTTTACTTGCTAGCCCCAATAGTTTACTTGCTAGTCCCAATAGTTTACTTGCTAGCCCCAATAGTTTACTTGCTAGCCCCATTAGTTTACTTGCTAGCCCCAACAGTTTACTTGCTAGCCCCAATAGCTTACTTGCTAGCCCCAACAGTTTACTTGCTAGCCCCAATAGTTTACTTGCTAGCCCCAATAGTTTACTTGCTAGCCCCAATAGTTTACTTGCTAGCCCCAATAGTTTACTTGCTAGCCCAATAGTTTACTTGCTAGCCCCAATAGTTTACTTGCTAGCCCCAATAGTTTACTTGCTAACCCCAATAGTTTACTTGCTAGTCCCAATAGTTTACTTGCTAACCCCAATAGTTTACTTGCTAACCCCAATAGTTTACTTGCTAGCCCCAATAGTTTACTTGCTAACCCCAATAGTTTACTTGCTAACCCCAATAGTTTACTTGCTAGCCCTTTATAAACGAGCAGTCTGCCTGTGAGTCACAAATTAATAGTGTCTTATTATTTTACCAGAGAATATTAACCTTTTTTTAAAGTATCAGAGATAAGTCGCATTTGTGAGTTGATTAGGTAGGTCATCATCTGGGGCAGGATTTATCAGGCCTTTACGCAACCACTATCGAAACCTGTTCATCTTTCCTTAATCATGACGGCTTTGTATTCATATATGAGCTTCAAATCTTTATACGCGAGGTTATTATTATAAACAACCTCGTAGAGCTTCGGAGCTAATAAACTGTTTAATTAATGTAAATGGAGCTGCCTAATAGAGGAAATATGTGGTTGGGCATCTGCTTGATTAGTCTTGGGCTCTGTGTACTAGGGAATAGTTAGATGTCAATTCTTCATTGGACAAGTAATCCTTTACTTCATTATTGGAATATGATTACTAGTTTCTAAACGGTTGTTGCTTAAAGAAAATGTTTGCTAGTGAAAGATGTATACACACACACGTTCAATGCTGTAAACCCACAATGAAAAGTGAGTCTACCTTTCATTGTGGCTTTACACCTTTAATGTGATCAGTGTCATATATCATTTCGTGCATATAGCTCTATATTGAGATGAGAAATTACGTTTTAAAACAAATATATGACTTATTTTAACTATAAAAACTTCCTTGCTGACTTGTAGGTCGTTATTGAGCGTCGTAAAAGAGTTTATGTTTTAAGTGGATTTAGCTGTTGGCATTTAATGAAGGTGTGGGTAGTTAAATTGTCAGATATTACTAAACAAAAAAAACAATTAAGTTTCCCTTCTAGAGGCAGAGACTTAACTTTCTTGCAAATGGCAGATAAGCATCTAAGAAAGTCGGTAAACTTGTCTGTTTAGAGGAAATGGCTTGTTTGACGGTTTGACTAACAAAATTGCTGGTACATGAAGAGTGTCTTCACTACCTGACTTGGTGTCTTATTCACTCATAAAAAGCTTCTTGATTCTTGACTTTTTTATTTGATCACCGAGAGTTTTTGAGATCACTGACGGACTTTGAGTGTATAATATATATATATATATATATATATATATATATATATATATATATATATATATATATATATATATATATATATATATATATATATATATATATATATATATATATATGCGGAAAATCCACAGAGAAATATGAAAGAAAGTGAACGTTTCGGCCTGATAAAGCCTTTGTCAACACCAGACTGGTTGTTGACAGGCCGAAACGTTCACTTTCTTTCATACTTCTCTGTGGATTTTCCGCATAAAATGATCAGTGTTTTGTGATCGTCAATTGCATATATATATATATATATATATGTATATATATATATATATATATATATATATATATATATATATATATATATATATATATATATATATGCGAACAAGCCTGAATGGTTATATAATATATCTTATATGATATATAATATATCTTATATTATATAATATATCTTATATTATATGTAACAACAAGCCTCAGGAACAAGCCTGAGGGTTATTCATATATATATATATATATATATATATATATATATATATATATATATATATATATATATATATATATATATATATACATATTTGCGAACAAGCCTGAATGGTCCCCAAAAGAGTAAGATTAATGATTCTAACACGAATCTTCTCAATATTTCTTATGTTCTTCTTCATTGTCGAGGAAAGTTGACAAATTAACTCTCTAAAGGTCATAGTCACACTTTATTATAGTCTATAATATAAGATATACCACTATACCACCAGATGCTTGTCCCTCCCTAGGGACAAGCATTTAACCTACTTAAATGTTCAACATGTTTCAATAGCCTTAAGCTAGAGGAGTACGACAGCTTGCTGAAATCGTTGTTAGAAAAACCCTCAACATTTTTCTTAATGGAAACAAGCCACTATTCCTGTCAGACTCAGAGGGCCTCGGTGTTCGCACAGCAACACAAAATTTTGTACCAGCGTTCCTGTCCTCGTCAGTGGCATCTAACAACTTGTTGAAGGAAGTCCTACCAGATTACCTAGGTCAACGGGAAGGGGGATGTTCATGATCCCAGCTTTATACACTGCACCTCCAAATGGGTCTCTCTCGCAGGACCGGAACTCCAACCCCACCACCTTCTAAAACCCACAAGCAATCCAGCTGGGATGGCCCCATTGTAGACCGAGCTGCTGCAACATGCCTAGAAGCTGCAACACCACCACATGACACTGCTCGCCTTAACAGTAGCACCAGCTCCCCATGCAGGTGACTTCCTATTAGCAACCCCAATGTCAGCAACCGGCACGACGTGTGTCACACCGCAGGCCCTCTGAATTGCAATGCTGAGGTGCAGGGCAGCGTGGTGAACTCTGAGGGTGCTACACACATTTTGGAATATCTCAAAGTTTAAACAAGAGAACTGACGTACTAGAGAAATTTGCTAGGGCGAAGAGCGAAGTGAAATTGAATTTGAAGTAAGGGGATGGACTATCACCGAAGGAAGAGTTGAACTAAAATTAACTATCTACTGGTGATGTCAGTGTTCAACCCACTGTGGTGGAAAATGTTGAAACAAAAGCTAAGGTAAAACGGTTTAGAAAAATAGATGTTGAAGACATAGTTAAGAATAACATTACCTTTGATTTAAATTGATGCACAAGTGTTGAGCAAGAAGTATTGTTACATTATTGGGAGTCTGTGTCTAAGGGGCTCTTGCTTCTCAGTGAATACGCAGAAAAGGATAAAATTAAGAGTTAGAAAACTCCTCATGGAAGTAAAGAGAATATACTATCTTGGAACGTTATATGGGTCGACAGATACTAATATTCTTGTAAAATGTATTATGAGATGATTACTGAATTAATGTAAATGTATTTATAATGTGCAATATTTTATTTGTGCATTGTATGGATCTATGAGCCCCTTATAGCACCTGAAATAGAGGAGGGTGGAAATAGACTAAGCTATTCTATCCTTATGGGATGTACTTTATTATTTTAATAAACTTGAATTTGAATGTAATTACTAATAACAGTGAACATCTAATATTTGCGATATTAGTATGTAGTATTTGTTATATTGGTGACTATTAGAGTGGCAATGTTCATTTGATTCATCACGCTATTGTGATTTTTGTGTGTAGTGTAGTGTAGTGTAGTGTAGTGTAATGTAGTGTAGTGTAGTAATAATATTAATTTACCCTTCGGAGTAAGCTATTAATCTTGTCTCAAATCAGCATCAGGACACTCAGACAACAGTAGGAAAGCCCCAACAGAAAAAATAAAAATTTCCAAAGAGGATGGACCACTCTTAGTCACTCTTCTATCCTTAAGAAAGGCGAGGGGCTTCCACAAGCCACACTCAACTGCCGTCCAAGTCGCCAGTGTATACAATGACTCGCCATGCAACAGTGGAACAAGAGAGAGAAAGTAAAATATTATATAACCTGCAACATTAACCTGACTTTTAAATCAGAAATACATTTTGTATAAAAAAAAAGTCTTAACGAGCAAGAACACAAGTACAAAATCAATTAAAAACAGGAAGATTTGTGAAATGAAAGAAAAAAAATCCCATTTGCAAGTCAAAAAGAGTTTCTGAACTAACACTGTATAATTAGACCCATCAACAAATTTAGCTAACTCTGCTAAATTAAATAGATAAGAAAAAAACTCAGACCGAGAGATTCTCCTTGCCTGCATATTTCATTGGAGAATATGAGAGAGAAGTATGCAAATGAGATTTACTATTGCCAAAGAGAATTCTTTAGAAAATAATATTTTATAGCTTCCAGCGGGGCTTCCCCATGGGACAGGAGGAGAGGATGGGAGGGGGGGGATGGGGAAGGAAAGGGAGGGAGGATGAGAAGGTAAAAGGGAAGGAGGGGATGGAAAGTGCGGGAGGGAAGGGGGAAGGTGAACAGGGGAAGAAGGAGGAATCTGAGAAAGTTGACAGAAGGAAAAAAAAAGAATACATCACCTATTCTACACAAGTATACGAAATGTGTCAATATGTACACAACTTCACATACGTACACAGGATACTTGTTACGTACACGAGGCAGTCATCGCTACACATATACATATACATATACAAGATATAATTTTTTTTTTTATTTTGCTCATGACACTGATTACTAAGTTCGAGACACGTCATAATGACGAATGTATACATAATGATATGTACATGAAATACACATTATGTATCTGATATACATATTATTATATCATATACTGCACATATTATGTATAACATAGTAGTAGGCATACATCTGTCTCAAACTATGGGGTTAGGCTCTGGTTGTCGGTTTATACATATACATATATATGTATATACATAATTAATACACATTATTTATCATGGTCGTGGACAGGAACCCTTTCTGGTCTTATCAATGTCCCTTGCTATTGCTCACCTTTCCCAGGATACAACCCACAACAGTTGCCTCACTCAGATAACTGTTTACTGCTAGGTAAAGAGAGGCATCAGGTAAAAGGAAACTATTCCCTAACACAGACGTCCTGTCGTGGGAATCGAACCCTGGACCTTTTGGTTGTGACTAGACTACACCAATGCGCTAAAGGCCTCTATTGTGTACACAATGTACATATTGTTTTGCACATGTGTACAAATTATGTGCACGTGATACATATCAATATGTACACTACCTACAAGAAGCGCATATCATCACGCACAGTGGAAATAACTCGTGAAGAATAAGCCTCAATATGTAGGTCATGTTATCATTCTCGTCTATATGTAGTTCATGTTATCATTCTCCTCTATATGTAGTTCATGTTATTCACCTAATATGTTGGTAATGCTATCATTTCCCTAACATGAAAGCCATGTTATCATTCCTCATATATGTAAGTCATATTATCATTCCACACAGAAAGATACTGCTCAGTTGAGCTCAACAGAGTGGCGGAGCTCGAGAGCTTACTCTCGACCATTGCCTTAGCATCTCTAGATACGTAGGTGAGTGTATCCACATTTTCTCCACAGTTACATGCTGTAAACAGCATTTTGTTAATTCAAAATGTTGTAAACAGCATTTTGTTCATTCAAATTGTACAATTACTGCAAAAACACGTGCTTAATGTACTATGCATCATGTCTCAACTGTACGTTATTCATTATTTTGCATTTTTTTTCATAATAAATCACAGGACACACCTCCCTTCCGGACCCAAGAGTCATGATAGGGCAAAATGATCCTTGTGTCTCCAGGAAAATGATAGTACATTTGGCTTCATTAATTTGCAACCTCGCTCAGTATGTATATGTATACATAATTAGTATACTTAGTTCTGTATTACCTTTGGGATATGTATCCCTATGTATAGTTCCACTATATCTCTATCAACATGAATAGTTGTACTATTTATAACTAAACATAGCTATACCATTTACCTCTTTCTATGTATAGTTTCATTAATTGTATGTATCCCTATTCCCTATGATCTCACATTTTATAGCTATTCCTTTGTATAGGTCTGCCATTTGTAACTATTCTAATGTACAATATGACCCATAATGTTCTGTTGCATCCAACAGTCTGGTTAATCACACCACCACACCAGGAGCCTGGTCAGAGACCGGGCCGCGAGGACGTTGATCCCCGTAACTATCACAAGGTAAGATAACCACACCACATTTGTGTCTCCCTGCTCTTCTGCCAAATGAACAAGTTATCGCGAATAACCTCACAGCACAACTAATTTTGTTATTCTACGTGTCTTCGTGAATACTTGTATACACATAGTAGTGTAAAATGAGACAAAGTCGAATAAGGACTCCATATTCACATACTCCATATTCGCAAACTCCAACATCAATCCACACACATCACAGCATCCTCCTGCACTCCAGAACACCTTACAAACACAGCACATCCTGACTCTACCTCGGCAGCTTATTCTCACGCTTCCATAGTCACTAATCCTCTATCGTGCAGCATCAAGCCTGAATCATCAGGGTTGAGAAAGCTTCCAGCTGCCCCTTGAGCTGTGGAAGTTATCCAGTTGCTTCCTGTAATCCTAGGGGCCCTGGATACAGTAGGCCAAAAGCACAGGGCCCCTGGATACAGTAGGCCAAAGGTACAGGGGGCGCCTGCATACAGTGGGCCAAAGACACAGGGGGGCCCCTAGATACAGCAACATAAGACACAGAAACTTGTATATTTAAACACAATCACCATCACTGCCTATGTAAATTAGTACATTAAAATCCATCTCGAATTTTCATTATGTCTTTCAATTTGATGGATCTTACCCAATGTACGCGCGCGCACACACGCCCGCACGCACCCACACAATTTTTTCATCTGTTTCCTTTAATCATTATGAATGCCATAATTTTTTGTTCGCTTAATTGTTATTTCCCTACCATCGAAGAGGGGGGGTGGGGGAAGATGAAGTGCGTGTGCGTGCTCTTGGGGTCGTGCTTGTGTGCGCTCAGGCGTGTGCACGCGCGTTCGTGCGTCCTTGTACTTGTTAAATTTCGTGTTGTCCTGTGGCTGCTATTCTCCGTTCATTCTGCTTTACAGTTTATTAAGGCTGATATGCTGGTCTTTTTTTTCAATACTTCTACTCTCCTTCTTCTCTCGTTTAAAATACAGTTTTAACAAGGGTTTAATCTCCCGTAAATATACTAATAATTGAAGAAAAATGGCCTTTTGCTCCGTGAATTTTTCCATCTCTTATATAAATAGGTGTGTATGTATATATATATATATATATATATATATATATATATATATATATGGTCAAGAATGCAACCAATTTGCAAGTGTTCTTGAGAGTGAGTCTCTTCCTTGTAGGTGCAACTTGAAGCTCATAGACAACCATTTCCAAATATAAATCAAATTTGTATCATAAATTGTTACATCCGGTAAAAAAAATACATTTTTTTTCTGTTCTGGTGATGAATGGGACTTTGAAATTGTTCTTGTCAAACTGCCTCACTCAAACAGCCTCACTTAACATCAGAACTGCCTCAGTGTTTGTCAACAATGTATAACTGCCTCAGTAATCCCAGTATTAGATCACTAGGTGACCACTGAGAAAATCACAATGACATACTTTCGAGAAAATCTTTGGAGGAGCAGGACCGTGGGATCGAACCCTGCGACCAAGTTCCCACAAAGTTTTTCCCCCATGTGTGTTTAAGTTTATATATTTACATTCCTTTCTATGAGATACTCTATCAACGCCACATAATAACCTGAAGAATCAATACAGCTATTATGCATACTGGAATTTGAGTAAATAATAATGTACTATCTTGCGGACATTAATTAAGTGTGAGTTTTATTTCTATTCCTTACCCATTACATCGTCTCAATTGGACACAACTTGTGTACTATTAGATCGTAAATGCAAAAGATTTACCATTAGTTGCTAGCAACGTTCGAAGTATTTTTGAACGTTTTAGAGGACAATTTTACAGTCGTGTAAAATTGAAGCTTCTTAGAAAATTACTTTCTCCTGTGCAAATAATGTTCTGAAACTGAGTGATCTACATATAAATATACACCCATTTGGGAATAAACTTTTTGAGTTTGAATTTTGTGCAAAACAAGCATAACTGCTCCAAAACTCTAGTTTTCTTGAGGTGTGACTTATGATGCCATTGATAAGGTTATCCTCGAACCTTGACCAGACTTGTGACCTTGATCTATAACCTCATCCTGCGATCATAACCAGGTAACCCAACCTATAACTTTTAATCCTTTGACCTAAACTCGAAACATTACCCAGTTCAATTCCCCAACGCATCTAAATTCTCTTTTCTTAAAACCATTCAACTGGTGCTCAAGATATATACACACACACATTCAGAGAGGTAACAATAGGCTCTATATACTCTGCTGGCAGGGTTAATAACAGATCGCTTAAGTGTATTATGCAGTCTGTTTGTCTGTACAACAGAGGGAATATTGATCTGTATCAGCGCAATGGGGGATACGAGACTAGGATTAACGATGAAGTAGCGAAATTAAAAACCTGTGTGAAGAACTGTGTACATATGCAAGTGGAAGAGGAGGAGGAGGAGGATTATGGAATGGAGCTTGTTAGGAATAGAGGAAAAACATGAAAAATGAGAGGGGAAAAAAAGGAAACAGAGAAATAACGGCAAACAGAGGAATGAGGAGAAAGAGACACAGGGAAAGAAGACTCGAATAAACAAAGGAAGAGAAATCGGAGAAGAAAAGAAAGATAAGAACGAGAGACCTATCAGGGGAAAGCGCTAAGCCATTACGACTATATAGCACTGAGAAGGGATCAGGATAAGGATTGAGATGGGACGGGGGTAGGGAAGGAATGGTGGCCAACCACTTGGACGCCGACCTGCATGAAGCGAGACCGTCGCTCTACCATCCAGCCCAAGTGGTTGGACAAGATAAGAACGAGAAAACAGACGAAGCGAAGGAAGACAAAAAGCAAGAGAAAGAGGAGAGAGAGAGAGGTGGGAATACGAGCGCGTAAGTTTTCCTCGCAGGGAGAGAGAGATACGATGTCGTCAATGAGAACGGGAAGAGGTTCAGGCGGGATATTGTGTCAGTTGCAGGAGAAATGCGCGCGTTGGCACCGCCACAGCCGGCAAAAATATAAGGAAACAGCATTGTGGCATAAATATGTGATAAGATCGGTGAGACGGGAGGGAGGGAGGGGCAGGGATGTGCCAGCTAGGGGGGGAGTAGTATAGGTATGTGCAGGCGGCGGTGGTGTTGAAGGGGTCAGTGGAATGATCAGGTGATGGTAGAGGGATGTGAAAAAAGGTGTTCAGCATTTTATTCTGAAACTAAACATTAGGGTAGAGAGAGATTCATTTTTTGTATTCTGTAACTTTCACAATTTGGTAAAAGGTTTAAGGTGTCATTCAACCTTTCTGTATACTGACTCAGTTTACAGAAAGTCAGTATACTAACTCGTAAGGAAGTCTTTTATAAAAGCTAAAAAACAAACTTCAATATTCCTAGGCCTAGTAAGCACATATATTTGCTATATTAGGCCTCAGATTTCGTCTGTTAGGCCTAACCTGGGAAGGTTAGATTAGTTTAGATTGTCTTTGCAACACAAGGGGAAAAAACAGTATTCCGGTTTGTCCAACTCAATAGTGCCGATTTCTACTTTCTAATTTCGCTGTATGTCGGTATATATACTATGGTCCTCATTGTTACTCGAAGTACTATATATATATATATATATATATATATATATATATATATATATATATATATATATATATATATATATATATATATATTTTGTCCCCAGACAATTGCCTGTGCAAAATTGAGTGAGACTAACCTTAGACGTCTGGCCTCAAACCCTCAAACAATAAACATTGTCTCCTATAGATACAAACTGGCTTAGCGCTCTCTCTTAATTATCTCGGTTTAATATTCTTTGTCTCAAGGATAGAGATGAAAATTTCAGGGTAAAGAATAAGGACTTTCTTCTCCGCCCTTTTTTTTCTACCAACGTTATGGCAAAAAAGTGGAGGAAGAGCGTAACACCTTTCTGGGCTCCGTATATCAGCTTAGAGGTTGGTTCTTGGTCGTTGTCTAGACACAGGAAAACGCACACCCCACACTTGCCGACCGGCCCCTCTGGGACACAAGCAAAAAAGAGGCAGATATACTTGATGTTACTTCGTAACACCACGTGGTATAGAACTTATACTACCCCCTTCCTCCCCCCCAAAAAAAGTTTTACTGCGAAACGGAAAAAGACACACGAAGCTCAACGCAAAGTCTTTAGTTAATAAGTCCTGTGTAGCAAGGTAACGTGTTCAAGGTCCTGTACAGTAGGGTAGTCGTAGAGTGTTGCTGGTACCAGTCAGCTGTCCGGGTTCTCCTTGAACCCATGCAGCATCCGCTGATAATTCCCGCCCCTGTCTCTCTCTCTCCTCTCTCTCTCTCTCTCTCTCCTCTTCGCAAAGGATTCAGTTGCCTCTTATTTCTATATGGTGATTTCATATAGTTACATTAACATTATAAATTATACATTATAATACATATATTATAATTAATGAAATAATCAATGAAGTCTGAATTTAATCTGATCCCACCAACACCACTTCATCCCACTGATACAAAGTAATGCAAGAGAGTAATACAGAGTAATACAGAGTAATACAATGACTCTGAGAACACAGTATTTCATTACTCTATGAGAAGTCTTTAATCCAGAGACAATTTTAACTTAATGACAAAATTTCAACCCACTGACATATTACAGCCCTTCAACATTTATGACCCAAATATGACATTTGACCTGATTGACACACTATTACCCCCGGGCCACTGAAAGTTCTCCCGCCCATCAATAACAATCTCCATAGTCATCAATCAATCAAGTTGTCATCCCCTGCCAGCACTTGATGTGGACATTATTTACATCTACGTCACTCACAGATCGATACCAACTTGGTCCAAACAAAAGTAGAACTATTTATAGCACGATAATTAACTAGTCACCAATAATATCAGAAAAAGGATGCTATGAAGCAGACATTATAAGAAAATATAGAAAATAAAACCCTCAGGAAAATGCATATATAAGACCTACTGGCGAATAGAAGGCACCTCCTATTTGTATTCATTTTATCGTAACTCAAATTGCGAGTTTAAACGCTGAAACGTAAGGCAGCGAGGTCGTCGTCTACTCGTATGAAATTGGTAACTCGGAGTGTCAAGAGGGGTCAAGGGTCACGGGTTTTCAATCACCCGGCTCCCTCACTGTGGCACTCTCTGAAAAAGACTCTACTGTCAATAAAGATGTTAATAATAATAATACTCCTCACTAGCAACGTACAAACCCAACCAACCCGTCGAGAGAGCGGTTGCCCTTCACGTGTTATACCTGTGGTTGCAGACAAGTGAACAACAGCATGGCGACGACGGACACTAAAGTTCCTCCAGAGTTCGAGCTTTTGTATTACTCTATGTATATATAAATTTGAAAACGAGAAATTATGGTTCTCCCTCCATGGCTGGAAGTTACGTCATGCTCCCTGGATGGTTCAACCTTACAGTGAACCCTCATACCGCTGGTGTATATAATATATATATATATATATAATATAATTCCGCCTTGGGCACCCGCCTGGACCATCGGGCCCTAAGTATTGGTGTTGCCCTTCGCCTTGCCGCCCCTATCTCCACCGAACACCCTAGTTTCCTCTTTCAGCGCCTTAGTGTGGTGATCCAGAGAGGAAACGCACACTGCATCTATGCATCCATGGTTCCTGCCCGCCATCTGTGAAGCTGGTAGAACTCTACAAACTATGACAAGTAGCCTCGTACCTTGCATGTAACCAATGTTGTAACACTTTTTTGTGCAATGAAGTTTTAAATAAAATCAAATGACAAAATACAACAAATATAGGGAAGAGGGGTAGGAGAAGACAATATGGGAGTGTACACGGGTGCCCCACAAGGCTTCTCCAGATGGTACCTATTGGCGGCGCCGGCGAGAAACAAAATGGGCAGAGTTTCTTTCACCCTGATGCCCCCTGTTACCTAGCAGTTAATAAGTACCTGGGAGTTAGTCAGCTGTCACAGGCTGCTTCCTGGGGGTGTGTGTGGGGGTAAAAATAAATTAATTAGTAGTTAGTAACAATTGATTGATTGACAGTTGAGAGGCGCGCCGAAAGAACAGAGCTCAACCCCCGCAAGCACAACTAGGTGAATACACCCAGGTGAATACACACACACACTTCATCTGTGTGTGATGTGTAAAACATCTTCAGTGATGTTGTTGCTGTTGCAACAAGAAAAGTTCCTACTGCAACGCCTTCCCTTCTACCACCACTACCACCACTAGCAACAGCAGCAGCAGCAGCCCCCATCCCATACTTCTCCCAGGGGATGCCCCTGCTACAAGTAACACCCAAGACAACGACATTCAGAGCAAAGACAAGCAGGGCAAACGACAGCGGAGGCGGGAACAAAAACAATAGTCACCACTCACCCCCGACAGCAAAGAAGGAAGATACACCGGAACCGACTAAATATTCCATACAGTATTACCGTGCTGGAGCCGCCGCCACCCGGACTGATAAATTATTAATTCTATCACTGACTTTGAGATACGGCAAAGGCTGCCCGCGCCTACGAGCAAAGGTTCAAATAAATTCCCTCCGACGCGCTTTTAAGAATGCCTCGTAATTCAGGGCCTTGATATTGGAGGAGCTTCCGTCTTGGTGTAGATGAGAGGCACTAAGGTCCCTCAAGGCGAGGCAACTTGCAGAATCCGACCTTAGTGCCTTATTGCTCCCTCAAACCAGAAAATAGCAATAACCGGTTGATATTCTTAAAAATTCCATTCCATTCTGCAAGTTTTTTCCTGCGCTCGCTCTGAAAGATATTGCTGACACCGGCGGGCTGGTTCCGCCTGTCGGATCACTTATGATTATTTCAGCCTCCGAGGAACTTCGCATTTTGTTAACATTTCAATTTAACATTTAGATTTAACATCCTTTCTTTCTTCTCTCTCTCTCTTTCTCTCTCTCTCTCTCTCTCTCTCTGGGAAAGTGGAATAGCACAGAGCGGCGGGTAGCATTTTAAACTCTTAAGATATTCTGGGCTTGATTGAGATTTGCTGCAAGAGTTTTGTGTTTACATAATTATATTAAATATAATGGCATGAAAAGTGTTTTCCATCTTTGTATACAATTTAATTTTGTACTTTTAACATTATATATATATATATATATATATATATATATATATATATATATATATATATATATATATGCCACTAGTTTCTATCTGAGTTTAACTTAATTGTAAGTGATGCAGGTAATTTGTTCTAAGAGGTTTTATGAGCTTATTAAAACTGGTTTCCTGCTTTTATTTCAAACCAACATTCATTTGAATTCAGAAAACCGAGCATTGCAAGGCAGGAAATAGTATTTGCATCTGTACGCTCGGGTGAGTAAACTGAACAATTAGAGTTTAGGTCGAAACAAAACTCCTAGATATGCAAATTTTCTGAATAATTTTTATATATATGCGTGTATATAACTGAGTGAGTGCGCGCTCGCTTTCCCCACCCACACCCTCAAACACACCCGAAATACACACACACACACACACACACACACACACACACACACACACACACACACACACACACACACACACACACACACACACATACACAGACATACGGTATAGTTGGCAAGGCTTAAGGTGGTACATTGAACGTACTAAAAGGGAAATTATATAACGTAGGGGAGGTCATCTATCGGAGAACACACAGCCCCGCTCCTGTGCCAGGTAAGTCCACAACGGGCTCACCATAGCCCGTGCTACCTGGAACTTGTTCCGAGTAGCTGAATCTATAACAACAACAACAACCTGCGTCTATACTTTTCACAAGCATATATGACAAGAAATATAGGCAGCCCTGCTACTGTGATTATAACCGTCTGCCAGATATATAGAGGTGACGGGAGATATAAGTAAATATGTGCCCAAACGTCTCGTCCCGGGAACCTCTCGGTAGAGATTAACGCAATCGATCTTATCACCTATCAATGAACACTATTCAACATATAAGAAATCTAACTCCTGCGAAAAAAACTTTATTTGATGATCATCGTGAATGAATTATATATTTATCCAGCGTCCCTATACCATCCCCCTCCCCTGCTGGATATATATCCAGCGTCACTATCAGGGGAAAGCGCTAGGCCATTACGGCTGTATAGCCCTTGCAATTGATTAGGATAAGGATTTTGGGATGGGACGGGAGGAAAGGAATGATGCCCAACCACTTGGACGGTCGGGGGGATTGAACGCCGAACCATCATGAAGCGAGACCGTCGCTCTACCGTCCACCGTTTTTCACGAATAACGAATTGCAAACTTTATGATCCTTAAATCTTGCACATGTGTAATAATTTTGTAGTGCCTGGGATATTTCAGGCAGTCTAGAATGTTATTTTTGACCCGGTGGGCACAATACTCAAAGAGTAACGTCAATTATACGTCGAATCAACGTCATCACCGTTGATTTAAGGCGGAATCAACGTCGCTCCTTTCTTGTCTTGCATTCAGACGGGAAAAAAACATTTACGCAATTAATTAAATTTACAATAAAACATCAAAACAGTACTCCAAGATTATACCAGTAACCTTTATTAAACAGAATTTGGCGAAAATAATTGAATAAAAAAAATTTGGTTTTTAAATCGAAATGAGTTTGGATGAGAAGGCGCCCTGGATATTTAATACAATCAGTCTTTCAACTAAGAACAAATCCACAAGGGGCAGTGATGAAGGTTCGAACTTACGTTCGAGAGGATCCCCGACG
>WNGS01165751.1:21287560-21307528 GCA_020271785.1 Procambarus virginalis | reverse complement strand
ACTTGTGTAAGGAATCTTTCAGAACATTATCAACCACATATCTCATATAAGCAGCCATGTTCTCATATAGCAGCCATGTTCTCATATAAGCAGCCATGTTCTCATATAAGCAGCCATGTTCACATATAAGCAGCCATGTTCTCATATAAGCAGCCATGTTCTCATATAAGCAGCCATGTTCTCATATAAGCAGCCATGTTCTCATATAAGCAGGCAAAATATCTCACAAACAGTCAATATGTACCAAGAAAAACACATGTTCTAGGAACACAGAGAAGAGGCAGTAGTTAGTCCCTCAGTCTTCCAGTCATCAAAGATCAGAGTGCCGTATCATCACAGGATCTGCCACACGAATGACGACCTACAAACACATACACCAGTTCCCTTGAGAGTGGCTACACACACCTCCCCTTGCACTGCCGCTGGGCCGGGATTCATCAAGTTCTTTAGTACCACGAAACCTGTACATCTTTTACTCAATGATAACAGCTTAGTTTGCATTCATGAAAACAGGTGGAAAGCACCAAGAAGTTAACAAATCCACAAGGGCCGTGACGAGGGTTCGAACCTACGTCTGAGAGGATCCCAGATGCTGCCTTATCGACTGAGCTACGACATGGTAAAAAGAATTGCACCAAGAAGTTGCCTGTAACAATGATTACCTCAAGTTACGAAGTTCGGGGAACACGCAAACTGTTTAATAAATAAGAGACTATACCGCAATGATTGAGAAAAAGATGTACTGACTTCGCAAGAGGACTTTAAATGCTTGATAATTACCGGCCCTGTACAACACTCGTACGGACACACTGAGGGAGAATGCCCATCTCATACACTTAAGTCACTATAAATCCCTCGCGTAAACACACTTGGTAATTCCCTTATTTCACCTTTATCCAGTCCAACTAGTTGGGGTGGACGGTAGAGCGACGGTCTCGCTTCATGCAGGTGGGCGTTCAATCCCCGACCGCCCAAGTGGTTGGGCACCATTCCTTTCCACTGTTCCATCCCAAATCCTTATCCTGACGCCTTCCAGTACTATATAGTCGTAATGGCTTGGCGCTTTCCCCCCTGATAATTCCCTCCCTCCCTCACAGGACAATCACCTTTATCCATTCGAAGTGTATTTATCTCAAGATGCAAGGACGATGTCGTAGACATGAAAGCGACGTAAACTCGACACATAGACTTAAACATGTTAAATACGCAGTTTACAGATACTCAAACATGGCCCCAAGATATACCAACGCTTGATAATACGCGAAGAGTTATACACACACACACACACACACATTTTTACAAACGCACTCAGGCATATTAGCCCAAAACACACACTAGAGCACGTATGCGGCTCATAAACGCACTCACACAAAAGTACAAAATAAAACTAACATGTTTAGATACCCATCTTACAGCAACTCCGCATTAGAACACACATGCATAAACCAGCTTAAAGGAATACCTCGAACGCACTCGTATAATACCTCAAGCACTCGGACGCTGAAGACACTCCCAGACGCACTCTGGGACAAAAACTACTCCCAAGTATCCAAGGCTGAAGAGATGGTATTGATTCTATACCAGTTTACGGGGGGAGGGGCGGAGCCCGCACTGCCGATCACGCGGCTGCCTTGTGTTTGTGGGACTCTCTAAAGCAAAGAGGGAAAGGGTGAGGAAGTCGAGAAAGTGAGAGAGAGTGAGAGAGAGAGAGAGAGAGAGAGAGAGAGAGAGAGAGAGAGAGAGAGAGAGTTGAATGATATGCGGTATGTTCTCTGTGCTTATTTATTTAATTCTATTCTAGGCAAGTGATATTTACTGCTTGTGTCTTGCACTGATTAGGATGTAAACAGTGAGATGTAGAGAATGGGAAAGACAGAGAGAGAGAGAAAGAGAGAGAGAGGGGGGGGGATGGGTAGGGAAAGGTGAAAGTGAGAACAAGGAGGGGATGAAACTAATACAGTGAATGGAGAGATACAGAACGGAGAATACGAAAGTGAGGCAAGAAAGGAGAGAAGTGAATACACAGAAAAGGTGGGGGTTAGTAGGGAGAGACTGAGAGAAAGTGTCAGAAAGAGAAAGAAAGTGGAACATTGAAAGAGGAAAAAAAGTGGATAGAAAGTAAAGAAGACAAAGAGAGACGGGGAGAAGTAAACAGTGAATAGAGAAAGGGGAGGAGAAATAGAAACTGAAGAGTGAAAGTGAAGTCCTTAGAGATATCGAGATATATATAAAGAGAGAGAAAGAGAGGAAGAGAGAGGGGGGGGAGGGGAGAGAGGCGGGAGAGGTATTCGACGCTGGCATATCGGTAGGTTTCGTATTCTTCAAACGTGTTTAATTTGTACCCGGTATGGAACATTGGGCTTGACCGAGGAATTGTGAAACCCAACCTTCATCAATGACAAGTCACCCCGGACGACACCAGAGAAATAAATAGTGCGCAATACTAATTCTGTCCACGGTCCAAATCCCCCTCTTGCTTCCTCGTACCCGTTGCCCGTAACGCCATTCAACCGAAAAATATTTAGTTCTCGTCAGATATCTTCGGAAAAATTGATTATGGAGGAACTGTTGACATGGTATGGCAATCCCCACCCCCCTATACCCGCCGGAAACCATCTGAGACCCCGCCATTACACCTGATTGGTGTATTAGAAACCGATCGCTTCTGTTATTGGCCGATACCCGTCGATAGCTGCGCTGATTGGCTGGCACTGTGCCGAGGCGCGCCTGTCAATACTCTGCGATTGGTCCGGCCACCTCGATAGCGCCTTTTTGACTTGGTGGCGGGAAAGTAGGTCGCTGAGAGAGACTGGGATTGGCTGCTCGGGGGATCAATCACTTGCATCGCTCCAGCTGCGTCTCCACCACCGCCACCTGCCGGAGGACTGGTGGCGACGCCGAAGCAACAGCAGGAGGGAGGATAGGAGAGCGCTGAGTACGGGGGCTGACGCGCGGAGGGAAAGAGAGAAGGATGCACGAAATGTTAAGAGGAGCCAACCAGGATAATTAAGAGATAGAGAGGGAGACGCAGCAGGAGCTAGTGATGGAGGTGGCGGCCGGCCGGCGGAGTATGGACGTTAGATGGTATAAATGGAGACGATGGCTAGATATTGAGATTATCAACGAAATAAAGGGGTATAGAGTTGAGGGTTAAGGGTATGGAGTTAAAGAGAAGGAACGTAAATTTAGGAGGAACGTAAGAACGTAATCCTATTCCTCCATATTCCTCCACGCCTAAGATGAGAAAACGAAGAAGGGGGAGATAAATTATGTTTGGGTTAATAGATGATAAAAAAAGGGACTAAGCTGGAAGCAAGTTACCAAAACAAAGGTCACTCAGAGCAAGCACTCTCCCTTGCATCACGAGGGGAACACAAGACATGGGACGAAACATTTTTGGCATGGTGTATGTGACTGTAGCGTGTGACTGTAGTGTGTGACTGTAGCGTGTGACTGTAGTGTGTATGTGACAGTGGCGTGTGTACACACCACAGTAACAAACACCAGTAACAAGAGCAGCAAAAGTTACAGTAATCTGTTAAACATTCTACTACCTCTTCACCTTTTTGTGCCTTTTCAGACTTTTCCAACATTTCAAGGCTTACTTTCAGGCCGTTAAAGATCAATAAAATCTTGGATAATGTTTAACGAAAAGGGAGAAAACATGTGTGTAAGTCTACAGCAGTTGTTGTTGCAGTTGTTGGAGGCAAAGCTAAGTCGGTGGGCCTGAGACGGCCCCCGGGTTAGTTTCCTTGGTATGGACAAGGAATGCTTAGTATCCAACGGGCGTTCTTCGACCGGCAAAAAAAAGTCGGGGCATGGCGAATGTGTGTGTGTGTGTGGTGTGTGTGTGTGTGTGTGTGTGTGTGTGTGGGTGTGTGTGTGTGTGTGTGTGTGTGTGTGTGTGTGTGTGTGTGTGTGTGGGTGTGTGTGTGTGGTGTGGGTGGGTGTGGGGTGGGGGGGGGGGGTTCACCTATTTGTTCCTTGGGGATCGAGTTTTATTTTGGGTCGTGTGTGCGCCCTTGTGTGTGTGTGTGTGTGTGTGTGTGTGTGTGTGTGTGTGAGTGTGTGTGGGTGTGTGTTTAGGTTCATATGCAAATCGTTGTACACAGCTTGGCGTTTCAATTTCCATGTCACAGTTGTATTTAATAATCAAAGGGAAGTGGTTCTTGTAGTCAATAAACATATTTGTTGCTTTGAATAATTTAACATTGTATTGAATCCTAAAAATTATTCTTTGCACTGAATAATTTTACGTGCCGTTATATTAAATAACCTAACAGTCGTAAAATTACAAAAAAATTAGTACCCAGTGTATGGAAATAAATTAATTTATAGTTGTATGAACTAGACTTAATAACTGAAGTGTCCGTTCTATAGATTTGTTGAAGAAAAGTATAGAATTTAACCGAATAAAAGAATAGGTGTTATATTATATATATATAATATATAATGTTATATAACTTTTACGCTGTGAAAAACTGCATATAGTTAAGAGCTTTAATGACCTGTAGACCGGTTAGAGATGTTAAATAATTAAGATCAATGATAAATGTAAACAACTAATAACTAGAAAAATAACTAATGAACAGTAAAGGAGTTACAGCTACACACACACACACAACACACACACACACACACACACACACACACAACACACACACACACACACACACACACACACACACACACACACATCTTGGTGTGTGTGTTCTAATTAGAACTTTATGAGGCCTTGCGGCTGAGTGGATACCGCTTCGGGGTCGTAGTCCTAATAGCCCGGGTTCGATTCCGGCGGAGGCGGAACAAATGGGCAAAGTCTATTTCACCCTGATGCACCTGTTCACCTAACAGTACATAATTACCGGGGAGTTAGACAGCTCCTACGGGCTGCTTCCTGGGGATGTGTGAGTGTGTTACAGAGAAAAATATAGTTAGTAGATATAATAGAAGAAAAAAGATTGGTTAGCAACTGCCTTTAGAAAATTGTGTAAGGAATCATTCAGAACCTTGTATACTACATATGTAAGACCAATTCTAACCAACATGGCATGCATAGATGCGCTAGAAAGAGCAGGAACCACAGCATAACAATAAGGAAGGAATTATCAAGGGAAAGCGCCAAGTCATTACGACTATATAGCACTGGGAAGGGGTCAGGATAATGGTAAGGGATGCGACGGGGGGAAGGAATGGTGCCCCAACCACTTGGACGGTCGGGGATTGAACGCCGATCTGCATGAAGCGATTAAAGATTCAGAAGACAGAATAAGATTAAAATACTGATCATGGAGAATATAAACCACGAGAGAGAGAGAGAGAGGGAGACTAGAATTCAACCAACTTCCATAGTGGAGAAGAAATTCAGATTTGGAAATTAGTAATAATAACGGAGAGAAAATGGAAGCACAACATTAAAAATATTATGCAAAGGAAAACTGAAATGCATGTAGCGTTCTGGACCTGATCTTCACCCTGAATGGTGGACAGATGAGAATGTTTGAGATGGATTCCTACTAGGAGTCCACCTAGTAGTTCAACCAAGTGCGTAGTAGAGGGCGTCCATCAGTCTCAGGAGACTGTGGAGTTGCGCTCTGGTTGCCGGTCTGGAGTGGCCTCTCCAGGGCGCAAAGCCAAGGTAGGTTGATACGGAGGAGAAGCTGTTACCCATGCAGCAGGTCTCCCCCCCCCCCCTCTCCACGGCGCCGAAAGTCTCCAATGGAAAGGTAAACGTTAATACAGTAAAGAAAACTGTATTGTCCTCTTATTTACCCTANTGGCTGTCTCACTGTCTTGACCTTGAAAAAGTTCGAGAAAACTAAATTCAAAATCACATTTTTTCTTAACGATTAGTAAAATGTCCGTAAAATTCAAATTCTCACTAACACACACACACATCCCCAGGAAGCAGCCCTTAGCAGTTGTCTAACTCCCAGGTACACATTTACTGCTAGGTCGACAGGAGCACCAGGGTGAAAGAAACTCTGCCCATTTGTTTTTGCCTCTGCCGAGGGATCGAACCCGGGCCCTTACGACTACCATCCCAGAACGCTGTCCACTCAGCCGCGAGGGTCCCCAAATGATGTGTACTCACCTATTTGTTCTTGCACACACGCCTGTGTGTGTGTGTGTGTGTGTGGGGCGAGGGCTCACAGTTGAATGGTTCACAGGTATATAGTGACTGTGGGTTCACAGGTGTAGTGGCTGTGTGGTTCACAGGTGTAGTGGCTGTGTGTTCACAGGTGTATAGTGAATGTGTGGTTCACAGGTGTAGTGGCTGTGTGGTTCACAGGTGTAGTAGCTGTGTGGTTCACAGGTGTAGTAGCTGTGTGGTTCACAGGTGTAGTAGCTGTGTGGTTCACAGTGTAGTGGCTGTGTGGTTCACAGGTGTAGTAGCTGTGTGGTTCACAGGTGTAGTAGCTGTGTGGTTCACAGGTGTAGTGGCTGTGTGGTTCACAGGTGTAGTGGCTGTGTGGTTCACAGGTGTAGTGACTGTGGGGTTCACAGGTGTATAGTGACTGTGTGGTTCACAGGTGTTCACAGGTGTATAGTGACTGCGTGGTTCATGGGGTGTAGTGGCTGAGTGGTTCACAGGTGTGTAGTAACATCCGCTCGAGCCCCCCCCCCCATTATGAGTGGTGGGGGGGGGGGCGTGACATTCCCCACCCAAGAACCCTTGTTTGCGCTTTACAGGAAGCGACCCAAATTATTCCCTATCTATAAGCATGTAAATTTCACATTTTTTCGGGGTTGATGCATTCACTAAATACCTGTCTTCCGGTCACCTGTTGCTTCAAGGTGGCCTCGAGCTAGGTGAGGGGGGTGGGGGGAGACTGGGGGCTGATTGTGGGGGAGGGGGGGGAGGTAGGGAAAGGGTGGGGGGGGGGAAGGTGGGGGGTTGGTTGCTGTGTGTGTGTTTGTTCTCTGTGAATGCTGCTGTGGCGGGTAACATGGATGTGTAACGCCGTGTTACCCGTGACTCCGTAACTCGTCACTCGTCGTGACACTTGATGGCCGGGCGTGACAGGTAGTGACACGGGCTCCCTGGTGATATTTGGCGTCAAATAACATGATGTCTGATGACATTTTACGCCTGGTGACGCGTGATACTTTATGCCAAGTGATTACTAATGTCATGTGTCGGTTCGTGACGCGTGACTCCTGGTGACAGCCTAAGACGTGACTCCTGGTGACGGAGGTGTGACAATCACTACCTCGTGCGAGGATGCAACACGTCCTCCTAATTGAACGTCGCATTTTGACGTATTACCTAAAGCCAAAAATCGTCGTACTAGATAATGGTTTAGCGGCTCGCGAAATTGACACACAGTCCCGTTTTCTGTTTTGGGTCCTCAGGTAGGTTCAGCATAAGGGGGTTGATGTTGAAGATGGTATTGATGGTGATGTTGTTAGCCGTCGTGGTCGTGTTGTTTGTGGTTGTTGTCGTGTTGTTAGCGGCCGTTGTGGTGAATCTTAGCGAGGGTAGTTACGCTAACAGCGACGACTATTGTAATCACCACAGCGAGGATATTCCGTTTAAGTGGTAGTAGTTATAGTACCAGTATTGAGATAGTTATAGTCGTAGGTAGTAGTAGTAGTCGTAGTCGGAAAATATAAGAGAACAATGGTGTGGAGAATTGAAAAATTGATGATACTCCGATTTCTTAAGCGTAGGATGAACCAGGCTTGGAGGGTATGGTGGTGGCCAGGCTTGGGTGGGTATGGTGGCCAGGCTTGGGTGGGTATGGTGGCAAGGCTTGGGTGGGTATGGTGGCAAGGCTTGGGTGGGTATGGTGGCCAGGCTTGGGTGGGTATGGTGGTCAGGCTTGGGTGGGTATGGTGGCCAGGCTTGGGTGGGTATGGTGGCCAGGCTTGGGTGGGTATGGTGGCCAGGCTTGGGTGGGTATGGTGGCCAGGCTTGGGTGGGTATGGTGGCCAGGCTTGGGTGGGTATGGTGGCCAGGCTTGGGTGGGTATGGTGGCCAGGCTTGGAGGGTATGGTGGCCAGGCTTGGGTGGGTCTGGTGGCCAGGCTTGGGTGGGTATGGTGGCCAGCCTTGGGTGGGTCTGGTGGCCAGGCTTGGGTGGGTATGGTGGCCAGGCTTGGGTGGGTATGGTGGCCAGGCTTGGCTACCATATTACTCTCCAACATCATTGCCAGGGTATACACAAAGCGGTGTATCCAACATCTATGTATATACACTGAAGGGTTTCTTTAGTCCTGAACTGTGTACTCACCAAGTGTATTCTTGCTACCTGGCTAGTAAGCAATTATGGTGGCCTTAATTACTCTCCTGAGGTTGATTGGCCTTCAGCCCAACACGAAACCAACCTGACAACCGCTGCACCATACCTCGACATCAATTACCCTCCTCCGCGATTTTGGACCAATGGCTGACCTGGCTACAATTCACATCGTATACATAATGGGTAATGTGTTCGAGAGAGGTGTTATATGGGAGCGCGTCCGAACACTTGCGTCGTCCAGGGTCAATGTTACCGTAGTTGGCCTGAAACAGGTGTTGAATGCGTCACAACGCACATGTATACTACATACAGGGACACGCACGTATGCAGACACATATATATACACATACACATAACTGAACAAGTGGGCACAGGAGGAAGCTAAGTACTCAGGGTACAACCCCAGGAAGCAGCCCGTAGCAGCTGTCTAACTCTCAGGTATCTATTTACTGCTAGGTGAACACTGGCATCAGCATGAAAGAAACTTAGCCCATATGTTTCCGCCTCCACCGAGGCTCGAACCCGGGACCTCAGGACTACGAATCCCGAGCGCTGTCCACTCAGCCGTCACGGCCCTGGAAATGGTGTCAGTTCTCCTGAACCACCCGCGTGTGTGAGTGCATGAGTACATTGCTGTGTGCCGAGAACCTTCACATAATTACAGTTTACATTTTTGGCCCAAGAGGCGAGTTTATTGGGCAGCGTCACTCAGCCTGTGAGTGAACACGCCGTCACGGCTACATTTTCATCACATCCACCCCCTAATAGGAAGAAAACCCGTTGGGCTATAATTTTTTCCTTGCTGGGATGCGGATTTAGTCTTTGGGAAGAGAATTAAATTATCTTGCTTTGGTCAAGTTCTGACTTGATTGTTTTTAATATGATTTCCAGGTATTGTTTTGTGGTTTTGACGTCATTCCATCGTGCTCATCTAGTTGTATTTGCAGGGGTTGAGCTACGGCTCTTTGGTCCCGCCTCTCAACTATCAGTCAACTGGTCTACAGGTTCCTGAGCTTATTGGGCTCTTATCATATCTAAATTTTAAGCTGTGTATGGAGTAAGCCTCCACCACATCACTCCCTAATGCATTCCATTTATTAACTACTCTGACGCTGAAAAGTTCGTTCTAATGTCTCTGTGGCTCATTTGGGTACTCAGTTTTCACTTGCGTGTGTGTGTTTGTACTCACCTATTTGTACTCGCCTATTTGTGCCTGCAGGATCGAATACTGACTAGGATCCCGCCTTTCCAGCCATCGGTTGTTTACAGCAATGACTCCAGTCCTATTTCCCTATCATATTTAGTTTTAAAATTATGAATAGAGTTTGCTTCCATAACCTGCTCCTTAAGTGCATTCCAATTTTTCCACTACTCTCACGCTAAACGAAAACTTCCTAACATCTCTGTGACTCATCTGATTTTCCAGCTTCCACCCATGTCCCCTCGTTCTGTTAGTATTCCGTGCGAACATTTCTTCTATTTCCACTCTGTCAATCCCCCTGAGTATTTTATATATTCCTATCATATCCTCCCTCTCCCTTCTTTTTTTCGAGTGTCGTAAGGTTCAGTTCCTTTAGGCGCTCTTCATACCCCATCCCTCGTAACTCTGGGACGAGGCTCCTCCCAAACTTCTGAACCTTTTCCAGTTTCCTTATGAGTTTCTTCAGGTGGGGACTCCATGATGGCACGGCATACTCTTAAGACTGGTCTCATGTAGGCAGTGTAAAGCGCCCTAAAAGCCTCCTCACTTAGGTTTCTGAATGATGTTCTAACTTTTCCCAGTGAAGAGTACGCTGCTGTCGTTATCCTATTTATATGTGCCTCAGGAGTTAGATTAAATGTTATTTTAATTCAATTTCCGTAACTTTACATTTGCTCGTGTTAAACTCCAGTAGCCAATTCTCTGACCATCTCTGCAACCTGCTCAAGTCCTCTTGGAGAATCCTACATTCCTCATATGTCACAACTCTTTTCATTAATTTTACATCATCAGCGAACATCGACACGTAGGATTCTACTCCTGTAAACATGTCATTAACGTATATTAGAAATAGAACTGGTCCCAGCACCGATTCTTGCGGTACTCCATTCGTTACTGTTCGCCTGTCCGACTTCTCGCCCCTTACTGTTACTTACACGTGAGTGTGTACACACACCATGTGTGTGTGTGTGTGTGTCTGTGTGTCTGTGTGTGTGTCTGTGTGTGTGTGTGTGTGTTCTGTGTGTGTGTGTGTGTACTCACCTATTTGTGCTTGCAGGATCGAGCATTGACTCTTGGATGTGTGTGTGGATGTGTGTGTGGATGTGTGTGTGTGTGGTGTGTGTGTGTGTGTGTGTGTGTACTCACCTAGTTGTACTCACCTAGTTGTACTTGCGGGGGTTGAGCTCTGGCTCTTTGGTCCCGCCTCTCAACCGTCAATCAACAGGTGTACAGTTTCCTGAGCCTATTGGGCTCTATCATATCTACACTTGAAACTGTGTATGGAGTCAGCCTCCACCACATCGCTTCCTAATGCATTCCATTTGTCAACCACTCTGACACTAAAAAAGTTCTTTCTAATATCTCTGTGGCTCATTTGGGCACTCAGTTTCCACCTGTGTCCCCTAGTGCGTGTGCCCCTTGTGTTAAACAGCCTGTCTTTATCAACCCTGTCGATTCCCCTGAGAATCTTGAATGTGGTGATCATGTCCCCCCTAACTCTTCTGTCTTCCAACGAAGTGAGGTTTAATTCCTGCAGTCGCTCCTCGTAGCTCATACCTCTCAGCTCGGGTACTAGTCTGGTGGCAAACCTTTGAACCTTTTCCAGTTTAGTCTTATGCTTGACTAGATAGGGACTCCATGCTGGAGCCGCATACTCCAGGATTGGTCTGACATATGTGGTATATAATGTTCTGAAAGATTCCTTACACAAGTTTCTAAAGGCCGTTCTTATGTTAGCCAACCTGGCATATGCTGCTGATGTTATCCTCTTGATATGAGCTTCAGGGGACAGGTCTGGCGTGATATCAACCCCCAGGTCTTTCTCTCTCTCTGACTCTTGAAGTATTTCATCTCCCAAATGATACCTTGTATCTGGTCTCCTGCTTCCTACCCCTATCTTCATTACATTACATTTGCTTGGGTTAAACTCTAACAGCCATTTGTTCGACCATTCCTGCAGCTTGTCCAGGTCTTCTTGAAGTCTCAAGCTGTCCTCCTCTGTCTTAATCCTTCTCATAATTTTGGCGTCGTCAGCAAACATTGAGAGGAATGAGTCTATACCCTCTGGGAGATCATTTACGTATATCAGAAACAGGATAGGTCCAAGTACAGAGCCCTGTGGGACTCCACTGGTGACTTCACGCCAGTCTGAGGTCTCACCCCTCACTGTAACTCTCTGCTTCCTATTGCTTAGGTACTCCCTTATCCACTGGAGCGCCCTACCTGTTACTCCTGCCTGTTTCTCCAGCTTATGCATCAACCTTTTATGGGGTACTGTGTCAAAGGCTTTCCGACAGTCCAAAAAATGCAGTCCGCCCACCCTTCTCTTTCTTGCTTAATTCTTGTCACCTGATCGTAGAATTCTATCAAGCCTGTAAGGCAAGATTTACCCTCCCTGAACCCATGTTGATGGGTTGTCACGAAGTCTCTTCTCTCCAGATGTGTTACTAGGTTTTTTCTCACAATCTTCTCCATCACCTTGCATGGTATACAAGTGTGTGTGTGTGTGTGTGTGTTGTGGTGTGTTTGTGTGTGTGTGTGTGTGTGTGTGTTGTGTGTGTGTGTGCGTGCGTGTGCTCACCTATTCACCTATTNCCCAGATAACCATCCAGGTGCCGGCGGGGGAAGTGGTTCAATATAGCTCGGCTATCACTTCCTTATGTCCGGTCGTGATGGTCAAGTGGTTAAGGCGCCCTGTACATACCAGTTGCGTTGCTCCTGGGAGTATGGTTCGAGTCACTTCTGGGGTGTGAGTTTTCAGTTATCTATTCCTGGGGACCATTCAGGCTTGTTTGCATTTGTGTTCCTCACGTGTTGCCCCAAAAAATGAGGTGATTTGATAAAATGCTATGCCCAAGATAACCATCCAGGTGCCGGCGGGGAAGTGGTTCATATAGCTCAGGCTATCACTTCCTTATGTCCGGTCGTGATGGTCAAGCGGTTTAAGGCGCCCTGTACATACCAGTTGCTTTGCTCCTGGGAGTATGGGTTCGAGTCACTTCTGGGTGTGAGTTTTCAGTTGTATCTAGTCCTGGGGACCATTCAGGCTTGTTTGCATTTGTGTTCCTCACGTGTTGCCCCAAAAAATGAGGTGATTTGATAAAATGCTATGCCCAAGATAACCATCCAGGTGCCGGCGGGGAAGTGGTTCATATAGCTCAGGCTATCACTTCCTTATGTCCGGTCGTGATGGTCAAGCGGTTTAAGGCGCCCTGTACATACCAGTTGCGTTGCTCCTGGGAGTATGGGTTCGAGTCACTTCTGGGGTGTGAGTTTTCAGTTGTATCTAGTCCTGGGGACCATTCAGGCTTGTTTGCATTTGTGTTCCTCACGTGTTGCCCCAAAAATGAGGTGATTTGATAAAATGCTATGCCCAAGATAACCATCCAGGTGCCGGCGGGGAAGTGGTTCATATAGCTCAGGCTATCACTTCCTTATGTCCGGTCGTGATGGTCAAGCGGTTTAAGGCGCCCTGTACATACCAGTTGCGTTGCTCCTGGGAGTATGGGTTCGAGTCACTTCTGGGGTGTGAGTTTTCAGTTGTATCTAGTCCTGGGGACCATTCAGGCTTGTTTGCATTTGTGTTCCTCACGTGTTGCCCCAAAAAATGAGGTGATTTGATAAAATGCTATGCCCAAGATAACCATCCAGGTGCCGGCGGGGAAGTGGTTCATATAGCTCAGGCTATCACTTCCTTATGTCCGGTCGTGATGGTCAAGCGGTTTAAGGCGCCCTGTACATACCAGTTGCGTTGCTCCTGGGAGTATGGGTTCGAGTCACTTCTGGGGTGTGAGTTTTCAGTTGTATCTAGTCCTGGGGACCATTCAGGCTTGTTTGCATTTGTGTTCCTCACGTGTTGCCCCAAAAAATGAGGTGATTTGATAAAATGCTATGCCCAAGATAACCATCCAGGTGCCGGCGGGGAAGTGGTTCATATAGCTCAGGCTATCACTTCCTTATGTCCGGTCGTGATGGTCAAGCGGATTAAGGCGCCCTGTACATACCAGTTGCGTTGCTCCTGGGAGTATGGGTTCGAGTCACTTCTGGGGTGTGAGTTTTCAGTTGTATCTAGTCCTGGGGACCATTCAGGCTTGTTTGCATTTGTGTTCCTCACGTGTTGCCCCAAAAAATGAGGTGATTTGATAAAATGCTATGCCCAAGATAACCATCCAGGTGCCGGCGGGGAAGTGGTTCATATAGCTCAGGCTATCACTTCCTTATGTCCGGTCGTGATGGTCAAGCGGATTAAGGCGCCCTGTACATACCAGTTGCGTTGCTCCTGGGAGTATGGGTTCGAGTCACTTCTGGGGTGTGAGTTTTCAGTTGTATCTAGTCCTGGGGACCATTCAGGCTTGTTTGCATTTGTGTTCCTCACGTGTTGCCCCAAAAAATGAGGTGATTTGATAAAATGCTATGCCCAAGATAACCATCCAGGTGCCGGCGGGGAAGTGGTTCATATAGCTCAGGCTATCACTTCCTTATGTCCGGTCGTGATGGTCAAGCGGTTTAAGGCGCCCTGTACATACCAGTTGCGTTGCTCCTGGGAGTATGGGTTCGAGTCACTTCTGGGGTGTGAGTTTTCAGTTGTATCTAGTCCTGGGGACCATTCAGGCTTGTTTGCATTTGTGTTCCTCACGTGTTGCCCCAAAAAATGAGGTGATTTGATAAAATGCTATGCCCAAGATAACCATCCAGGTGCCGGCGGGGAAGTGGTTCATATAGCTCAGGCTATCACTTCCTTATGTCCGGTCGTGATGGTCAAGCGGATTAAGGCGCCCTGTAGTTACCAGTTGCTTTGCTCCTGGGAGTATGGGTTCGAGTCACTTCTGGGGTGTGAGTTTTCAGTTATATATATATATATTATATATATTATATATAATTATTGCACAGCACTGTGCAACAGCCATAACCAGTGCTGTAACTTAACACAAGTTTCTGTACCACAACATATAAGTATTACAAATAAGTACCACAAAATATAAGTATGTATTTTCTGCAATGATTAAACAGCCAAATCATTTTTGAACTTGATAGAGCAGAGTTAATCCCAAATATTTTATGAACTTTAAATAAACTAAACTTAGCCAAAGTACAGCTAAGCAAATACAGCCGAGGTGAATAGAATTAGCCAAATTATTTTACAAACTTTTATAAAAAAAACTTAACCAATTTTTGTATTAGCTTTAAGCAAACTTTACTTAACTACATATTATTATTAGGCGGAACATTTAATCAGTTTGGACTTAATTTAAATATATTAAAAACTGTATATTAAAGGTAATCAAATATTAAATAAATTTAAAAATATATTTAAATATTCCATAAACATAGCCAGATAGTTTCAAAAACTTTAAGCTGACTAAACTTAATTAACTATAGTCTAGGCCTATATGAACTTGATCAATGGTAAATGAATAGGTGGTGGTGTAAATGAACAGGTGGTGTTTTTAATGAACAGGTAGTGGTGTTAATGAACAGGTGGTGCTGTAAATGAACAGGTGGTGTTGTTAATGAACAGGTGGTGGTGTTAATGAACAGGTGGTGCTGTAAATGAACAGGTGGTGGTGTTAATGAACAGGTGGTGCTGTAAATGAACAGGTGGTGTTGTTAATGAACAGGTGGTGGTGTAATGAACAGGTGGTGCTGTAAATGAACAGGTGGTGGTGTTAATGAACAGGTGGTGCTGTAAATGAACAGGTGGTGTTGTTAATGAACAGGTGGTGCTGTAAATGAACAGGTGGTGTTGTTAATGAACAGGTGGTGGTGTTAATGAACAGGTGGTGCTGTAAATGAACAGGTGGTGGTGTTAATGAACAGTGGTGCTGTAAATGAACAGGTGGTGTGTTAATGAACAGATGGTGCTGTAAATGAACAGGTGGTGTTGTAAATGCACAGGTGGTGGTGTTAATGAACAGATGGTGCTGTAAATGAACAGGTGGTGTTGTAAATGCACAGGTGGTGCTGTAAATACGCAAGTGTCATACATTTTCAAGTGGTGCCGTGGATTACCTGAGATGTCAAGGTGGACAGGTGGTGTGTGGGTGAGGAACTTCTTCTTAGAACTGGACTAATTACCATGCTCAAAATCTCTCACTTTATTGAGCAGAAATTACTACCTTCTGTTACTTTTTTTACCTTTACTGATTAAACGGTCTTTATTGGTCATGAGGCTGTTTACGTGGAAGCGAAGCTGCCGTTCGCAACCCTTTTTTTATTATTAAATCTTACGATAAGTGAGCTGGTTTGAAAGGGGCTCACTCGGGTTTTTTTTGGATGAGTAATGCAGACGTTTTGATGGATCTTCAGTACATTCTTTAGTTCTTTTTGAAGGGGGATAGACAGATGTTTTCATAGAGCCTGACAAAGTTTTTGAAGGGTCCAGGCGGTCCATCAGTTAACTCTTAAAGGCAGTTTTTTTTTTAGGGACCAATCAGAACCTTTCAAACGCCCAACAAGACCTTTTGAACCAATTGTTGCAATCCAAACCAATGTTACACGTAAATGTAACACGTAATGTACACGTAAAATGGGAGTTACATTTATTGGGAATAGCAGTGACCCTATTGTGGGGGGGAAGGGAATGGGGGTTGCAACCCATCGTTTGGGAACCAATGCGTGATATTTAGGGGACGAGGTCAACACGAGCTTCAGTACTCTCTTAATTAAGGAAGTTTTATGAATGAACCCTCGGCTGACGCTGGTTCGAGGTGTCATAGGTTCGGCTTTTCCCTGAGGTCCGAGGTTCATTATAAAGATGAACCAGGCGAAGCAGGTTGACCATTTGGGTGCAGTCAGGCCCAAATCTCCAACGCCAGCTGTCATTGTCTCTTGTTCTTGTTCGCTGGTGTCTTTGTTGGCCGTCATTGTACGTTTGTCTTTGTTGTGTACCGCCAGGTCTCTCCAGGGCGCCTCGGGGCCCTCTCTCGGGAAAATATATAAAAATGTCTAAAAAAATTTGGGCCTAATGGATAATGTGGATCTCACTCTTGATTCTACTGATGTGGGAGAGGCGCCCGTGGCTCGCGACATCAGGGGGGACTTGGATTGAAAGCCATATGGTCGTGATTTACAGAGTCGCGGCATTGGAGATTAGTCCTTGTGCGACGTTGTGGTATAGAGAGGTCTTGCCCCGGGAGGCAAGGACGCTGGGAGGTAGAGTCATTTGATACATGTTTTACATTTGGTTAAAAGGGTGGTAATGATGATAATTATTTGCCTCCTGACGTTGTTGCAGTGTTGCAGTCATATCTCCGCGAACGGACGAACGCCTCCGTCCGTGTTCCTCCCCCGTCCTTGTTTACCTTCTGCTGCGTTACCTCTCCTACATGCGCGTTTATCTAGCTATCATTCAACGTTGTTTGATGTTCTGTGTCTCGTGCGGTGGGTCCCCCGCGCGCGACTGTGGACGAAACAGTCACAATAACGCGGACGAAACAGTCCAACACACTCAGGTGAAATGAAAGTAGCAACGTCATTATGTGCGTTGGTTATCTTATTTATTATGAGAGAATTATGTATTCGTGTGAGGAGAATGCTGTCACCTGGTCGGCTAGCAGGAAGGCTAGAACTACAAATACAGTAACGGACAAAATGTTAAAGATAATTCTTTAACACAGTGTCTAGCCTTACCAAGGCTTGACTGTGCATCAGCCTATATTTATCATTGTATTAATAATATATATATTTTATAAAATACCGTTTATTGTTGCATCTAAACATTCACCCTGTCAGTCGCTTGTTGGATGAATTGGGTAAATATTTGTATGTCAACTTTGACAGTTGTCTGTTTTTTGTACTTTTGTCTTAGGTTTTTGAGGAGACATAAGTTGGCGTCCACCACATCACTGCCTAATGCATTCCACTTGTTAACTACTCTGACACTGAAAAAAGTTCTTTCTAACGTCCCTGTGGCTCATTTGGGTACTCAGTCTCCACCTGTGTCCCCTTGTTCGCGTACCACCCGTGTTTAAAAGTTTATCCTTATCTACCTAGTCAATTCCTCTTGAGAATTGTGTTGGTAGTGATCATGTCTCCCCCTTACTCTTCTGTCTTCTGGTGTCGTAATGTGCCTTTAATGTAATGTGCCACGCAGCCTTTCCTTGTAGCTCATGCCTCTTAGTTCTGGGACTAAGTTCAGAGGTATGCCTAGTGGCATACGTCTGAACTTTTTCCAGCTTCGCCTTATGCTTGACAAGATACGGGCTCCATGCCGGGGCCACATACTCCAGGATTGGTCTTACATATGCGGTATACAAGGCTCTGAATGATTCCTTACACAGGTTCCTGAAGGCTGTTCCGATGTTACCCAGCCTTGCGTATGCCGCATATATAATTATTTTTATGTGGGCTTCAGGAGATAGTTTTGGTGTGATATCAACTATTAGATCTTGTGTGTGTGTGTGTGTGTGTGTGTGTGTGTGTGTGTGTGTGTGTGTGTGTGTGTGTGTGTGGAAATTAAAAAAAATAGTAACAGTTGATTGACAGTTGAGAGGCGGACCGAAAGAGCAGAGCTCAACCCCCGCAAGCACAACAACGTGAATACAACTAGATGAATACACACACACACTTGCATTGTGTTTTGAGTATATGTCCTGTTTATCCCATGTTCACTTACCTCGTTAATGTCTTCATGATTTATTGCTCGGTGTTTGAGCAATGGTGTTTTTTCATGGCATTTATTGCTTGTGTTTGATAAATATTATGCAGACGATGAGTCATATTAACGAGGCTGAAGATATGATCACCGGACCACACACTAGAAGATGAAGGGACGACGACGTTTCGGTCCGTCCTAGACCATCGGGAACAACGTCGTTTCGATACGATGTCGTTCCTTCATTTCTTGACTTGTGGTTGGTCATCATAAATATTAATTTTAGACTTAATTTAACCAATGCTGTATTCCACAGGTAAGTTTGGCAGTCAACGTGGATACAGGAGACGCCTGGTGAGTAGTACAGTGGAAAAAGTTTGTGTTTTTGCATTATAGTTGGATTGAAAATATATTAATTTGAACCTGGACAGTTCAGTAATGGTTCTGCTTCAAAATTAGCGACATTACAGCGAGGTGGGTCACTCAGTGAGTAGGTTCTGGGAACACTGTATTGGGTAGCGAAGTATTTCTTTGTGTGTGTGTGTGTGTGTGTGTGTGTGTGTGTGTGTGTGTGTGTGTGTGTGTGTGTGTGTGTGTGTGTGTGTGTACTCACCTAGTTGTACTCACCTAGTTGTGTCTGCAGGATCGAGCATTGACTTTTGGATCCTGCCTTTCGAGCATCAGTTGTTTACAGCAATGACTTGTGTGTGTGTGTGTGTGTGTGAGAGAGAGAAACTGCTCAAACAATTCAACTCAGAAACTCTCTGCTTTGTGGTAACAATAGTTTGAAGGTCAAAAAATCGATGAAATAACTAACGAGAGTATGGATGACAGGTGAATCTCCCTGAACACAGGTGTGCAGGGTGCTCGTTCGCCAATCTAATGATCGTCTGTAGCCACGTTCTGCAACTGTGATCCGGCTAATTCGCACATTTATTGGGGGAATTCAATGTAATCGTGGCGAAGTCTTCCCAGGAAAGCTTGCTGTAACGGAGAGAGTCGTTCACCTGTGACAGGTAATGACAATCAGAAGCTCTTCAGTTATAGGTTATAGGACCATCGAACTTTGGGTTTCCTGCAGCCATTATTTCTCACGTATAATGTACACGTGTGTGTGTACAGTGTTAAGTTACTGTAGATTGTAAGGGTGTGTCCGCCTGCGTCACTGTAGGTGTTATTTGTTAGTCACTGTTGGTGTTATTAGCTGGTCACTGTTGGTGTTATTAGTTGGTCACTGTTGGTGTTATTTGTTAGTCACTGTTGGTGTTATTTATTGGTCACTGTTGGTGTTATTAGTTGGTCACTGTTGGTGTTATTAGTTGGTCACTGTTGGTGTTATTTGTTAGTCACTGTTGGTGTTATTAGCTGGTCACTGTTGGTGTTATTTGTTAGTCACTGTTGGTGTTATTAGCTGGTCACTGTTGGTGTTATTTGTTGGTCACTGTTGGTGTTATTAGTTGGTCACTGTTGGTGTTATTAGTTGGTCACTGTTGGTGTTATTAGTTGGTCACTGTTGGTGTTATTAGTTGGTCACTGTTGGTGTTATTAGTTGGTCACTGTTGGTGTTATTAGTTGGTCACTGTTGGTGTTATTGTTAGTCACTGTTGGTGTTATTAGTTGGTCACTGTTGGTGTTATTAGTTGGTCACTGTTGGTGTTATTAGTTGGTCACTGTTGGTGTTATTAGTTGGTCACTGTTGGTGTTATTAGTTGGTCACTGTTGGTGTTATTGGTCACTGTTGGTGTTATAACTGTCAATGTGGATGCTATCAGCTGTCACTAAATAGGTGTTATTGCTTTCCTTGCAGATGTTACATAGGTCACTGCACGTGTTATAAGCCATATGCAGGTCCGCGTTCGATCCCCGATGGTGCAAGTGGTTGGGCACCGTTCCTCCCCTCCCCTCTCCCTTCTATCCCAGCTCCCTTCC
>WNGS01165751.1:21266996-21284186 GCA_020271785.1 Procambarus virginalis | reverse complement strand
ATATATATATATATATATATATATATATCTATTAGGAAAGCAGACTGTGGGTGTGTCAGGTAACAATCTGGTCAGGTATAGAGAATCAGGTGTTGTCGCACAAATTGTTCTGTGTTCAAAATTAAGCAGATGCAATCAGGTACGAATGGATTGCGCCGTAAATGAACACCCAAAATCATAATTGAACAGATATAATCAAGGACTAACGAGCCTGGGGTCTTAAGTGAACAAGATGGTTTCTTATAATGACACAGGCGGTATTTTGAATACGACAATACTTCACCAAATTGCTGATCTGATACTCGCCTTAGTTCTGTAGTGAACACGACTCATCTGCAGCGAACAAATGACACGAAATGAATAGAAGCTGAACACGAATTTAAGTCTTCAGCATCGTAAGGACACGAATCTGTTGCAGTGAAGATAATGTCGCTGGTGAAATGATGCCCTGTCAAGGAGTTAATGATGCCTAAAGGGAAAAATACTGCAGAGGTAAAAAAGAGGGTATCGTGTGGCAAGATAGCCTCAAGGAACAGATGGTTAGTGAGAGTGTGACAAGAGTAAACCTAGGTTATCTTTAAGGGGGGGGGGGGGAGAGGTTATCCTTAGGTGGGTAAGGTTGAGGGTGTCCGGAGGGAGGGAGGTTAGAGAGAGACCAGAAGGAAGGAAGAGAGGGAGAAAAACCATAGTGGGAGAGAGACCAGGGGGAGAGAAACTAGAGGGAGGGGAAGAGACCATAGAGAATGAGGGAGGGAGGGATGGAGGGAGAGGGAGTGAGAGACCATGAGGAAGAAAGAGGAGATAAACCATAGGGAGGGATGGGGGACAGAAACAGTAGGGAGTGAAACTATAGGGAGGGAGTGAAGCAGTAGGGAGGGAGAGAGGGAGAGGAGAGGGAAGAAGGGAAAAGGAAGGAGGAGACAGAGAGGAGAGTAGCATCACTCGGGCAGATTATGGTCACATATGATTAACACTGGAATGTATACGGGAAGCGCCGCCATGTTCTCGAGTGAACTGTTGTACTCTAGTGTATATTAGTGCTAGAGTGTACCGGTGTACACTCTAGCACCACTGTACACTATTGTACCACTGTGCACTCAACAACACAATGGGCAATATAGTAACACAGTGTCTAATAAAGTAAATTGTATAGTAACCTAACACTCAAGTAACTCATTATTATATAGTGAGTAAATATAAGTCTCGTAATGCAATATGATATAGGAAAATTTGATACATAACAACAGAAGGCAAACCAGAACAGTGCAAAATACAAGAATACAATACGGAATGCAACACTGTAAAATAAAGAAAATAATGCAATACAATACCTGGTTGATACCTGTATTATAATTATACATCATTATACAATAATGATGTATAATACATCATTATACAATAATTATGTATAATACATCATTATACAATAATGATGTATAATACATCATTATACAATAATGATGTATAATACAATACGGTACAGTCCCACCGAATACAAAACAATTAAATGCAACCGAGTTCAAAATATTACAACGTAACCAAAATGCAATACACTTCAGCACAAAAATATTAACACACAATACAGTACCGCAAGATACAATACAGACCGCAAGATACAATACAGTACTGCAAGATACATTACAGTTCAGCTGTACAGCAACAAAAGAATACATTGCAGTTCAAATGTACAGCAACAAAATAATACATTACAGTTCAACACAATACAACATGATACAGAACAATTCAACATAGACCAATACAGCAGCTTGCAGACAACATAATACCACACGGAGTTCATCTTAGTGCAAAGGGTCCTGTGAAACGACTGTTCATTTATGCACTTTATGTTACAAGAAAAAGTAATGTCCAATCTCCTTTTCAAGTTTCGTGTTGTAGAGTGAATTCTATTTTAAAGAAAGAGGGAGAGGGTAAGAGAGGAGGGAGAAAGGAGGGGGGGGGGAGAGGGAGGCCTGAGAAAGATGGGGATTGGGAGGAAATGGAGACTTAGAACAAGACGAATGTTTGTATGATAAAGAATTTGGAGAAGAAATGAAGGAATGGGGGAGTGGGGCAGATTTGAATGCGTTCAGGTAGGTAGGTAGGTAGGTAGGTAGGTAGGTAGGTAGGTAGGTAGGCGGAGGAAGGGAGAGAAGTGAGGGATGGAAGGAATGGGAGGAAGGAATGTGGTGAGAGACCATCTTGGGAATGTGTATAGTGTGTGTGTGTGATGGTACGTCTAATTGTGCTTCCGGGGGTTAGGCTTTATCTCTTTGGTTCCGCCTCTCAGCTTCCAATTCACTGTTGTATTGTACAGATTCCCAAACCTATTGGGCTATATCGTATCTGTTTGGAACTTTGTATCTGCATGTGAAACTTTCCTCCAAAAAATGTACTTTTTATGCATTCCATTTGTGCGTTAATCACACTGAAAAAAGTATTATTAATATCTCTTTGACACATTAATCCTGTCAATTCACCTTGCAGGTTACCTTGCGTTGATTTCTGGGATCAATATCACCGCGGCCCGGCTCCTGATTAGGCCTATAGGTTTATGGTCTCTTCAACCAGGCTGTTGGACGCGGCTGCTCGCAGCCTGACGTATGAATCACAGCCTGGTTGATCAGGCATCCTTTGGAGGTATTTATCGGGTTTTCTCTTGAACACCGTGAGGCGTCGGCCAGCTGTGGCCCTTGTGTAGTGGAAGCACATATAAGCACTGTGCTAATCACTCTTCTGTCGTCTAGTGGCGAGAGGGTCAAGTTACCTAGTCTTTCCTCGTAACTCATCCCTCTCAGCTCCGGTACTGGTCTGGTGCCACACCTCGGGATTTGCTCCAGCTTCATTTAGTGTTATCTAGGTAGGATTCTCCACGTTGGGATGAAATGAAGAAAGAAAGATAAAACCTGGGAGAGAAAAATGGAATAAACGAAGCATTTGTGAGAGAAATATAATGATGTGTGGGTCCAGGTAACTGTATTTGTGTGGATCAAAGCTGATGATTAGAGTTAAGAGTATATAAAGGAAATAGTTGCTAGTGTGAAGAAAGGTATCCACATGGTCATCATCTTGGGACAGATAGATAGATAGATAGACAGTTCAGTAGATAATACATATAAACACTGAATTAACAATCACTTCCACGTCAGAAAGATGCTAATTTGCTCTTGAGATAATTGACTTGATGTTTTGTGAATTAATTTTTGTTTATTCCGCTAGGTGAAAGTTATTATAAATTTAGTTAATACTGTTGAACCATTTTTGTGGTGATTGATGTTTGTGTAGTTTTATCCGTGTGCATCGCGCGCCAAAGTAAATATTTACACGATATTTGTTCCAGCTTATGAATATTTCCACAGAAAAATAATTTAACTTAAAAAATAAAAAAAGATAGTTGAAACTTTGGATATATAATCATATACAGAACCGAGATATGAAAATAATTGTTTTTATATCGTATATTGTATACAGAGTAAGATTTATTGAGTAGTTATGCTCAAGAAACCTCAAAATACTCCCCTAGTTGTGCTTGCGGGGGGGGGGGGGTTGAGTTGCGGCTATTTGGTCCCGCCATTCGGCTGTCAGTCAACTGGTATACAGGTTTCTGAGCCTATTAGACTCTGTCATATCTACATCTGAGACTGTGTATGGAGTCTGCCTCCATCACATCCTTGTGTAATGCTTTCCATTTATTAACTAGGTGTGCACTGAGAGGTGTATGTACACTGGGAGTACATACCTTATCCATCTTATCCATCTGTATGTACCTTATCCATCGACAATGTTTAGGAGTACCATGTCCTAAACATAGTACTCCTAAACATACATAAAGTACTCCTATGTTTAGGAGTACTATGTCCTAAACAAGTGCCAAGGTTTTAATAACCCTCCTGCAGTTGATAGGCCTTATCCCTCGTGGCATTGACAGGCTTGAAACCCTATCCTAACCACCCTAAACAGGTTGAGGAGAAAACAATATCACTGAGACTCATCACAGATTCGGTCGCCAGAACCACACAGGTAATGTAACTACCTGCCTACCTGTTGACTACCTGTTCGGGAATCAGTGTCCCGGCGGCCCGGTCTGTGACCAGGCCTGGTCTGAAACCACTGTGGTATTCTCTGCCTTCAGAACAAAAACAAACTTGTTATTCAATAAAGATTTTACTAACCTGGAATATTTTATATGCCGTACATATTGCACAATATTTTATTTATTTTAATTAAATATTAATGAACGTTATTAACATGATGTAAAAGTTGCATTTTGTATGCAGCTAATATTCTGTATTAATATCATTCAAGAAGTATTATGAATAGTTTTATCTTCAGCAACTTGCAATTGCTGTTATTTGTTCTTTTGTATTTCCTTTTGATATTATAATCCAAATCTCGTTCTCATTTTCCCAGATTAAATATCATGAGGTTCAAAGTTGTAATCCATTATTCATCTGCCAAAAAAAAGCCTACTTATGTTTACGACATATTTTATGTTATTGTTAATCTTTTAATTCCATACTCACTCAGAATTTCTATTTTACTAATAATGATGTCTTTTAATTTTTATATATCCAACGTTATATTCCCCACCCCACCCCCCCCCCCAAAAAAAAAATCACAAAATATTTTTGCCGTTTTCAGTTCACGTATTCCTACTTATGTAGTTTTTATGTAAATTAAGCAAACAGTAATTCAATAATTTAAAATAATTTATACCGACAATTTAGCTGTTGGAATAAGTCACTTTTTAGATATAATTTACATCCATGAGAAGATTTTTGTCACTGCTTTTATGTTCTTTACAATTATTTTTATTATCTATAATTTAATACATATTTTTATACTCTTAATTAGTGCTGTAATTGACACATGTTCCTATTTTATAGCTAGTGTATATATATAATTATATATATATATATTATATTATATATATATAATATATATGTCGTACCTAGTAGCCAGAACGCACTTGTCAGCCTACTATGCAAGGCCCGATTTGCCTAATGGGCCAAGTTTTCATGAATTAATTGTTTTTCGTCTACCTAACCAACCTAACCTAACTTTTTCGGCTACCTNGGTGGGAAAAACCTGCTGTGATTGATATAAGAGGAGGGACCAGAGACTTGTACTGAACTAAATAATAAATTACTGTATGCAATAAATTCAACTAAAATCTCTAGCTAGGGTCGTAAATCCTAGCTCCTCTTTCCTAATGATAGATAATGGGCTGTAAGGGGCAGGTGGGGTGAGTGAATAGTTGATAGGTTGATTGCAGTTCCACGTCCACTGCCAACAGGTATCTCACATCAGCTTGTATTTTATACAAGGATAAGATTTAAATTCAGTTTTATAAAACTGAACACTGGCTCTGTTTAAATCAGAGATTTAAACATACACAGTCTAGCCTAGCACCTTAGCAATTAACAGCCAATACACTTATACTTTAAACAACTTAAATTGTAAATTGTAAAGTATGATAAATGACCTAATTATGGTCTAAGTACTGTACTGAGTACTAAAATTTATATTCAATTACATGAACTTTATGATTACTTAAAAAAAATAACTAAGCAAGCAATTGTTAACTTAATTTATATATACAAGTATGCAATGTATATGATCAATGTATATGATTAATACAGAGCTTGTTGAATCTCTTCCTATACTCTGGACACTCATGATTATTAGTTACTTATTGTGACAATCTTCTCTGACACTGGACACTCATGAGGTTCAGAGCTTGGATAAGATTCTGCTGTACCACAATATTAATAATAAACTCACAGAAATATGAGGCGTTGCCTCGCCTTTACCGACTATCAGTCTTATAGAATATTAATGTTATACTAGCTTTAATTGGCCAACTAATACGCTACAGTAATAACATTCAATAAACTTAGCTGAAGCCGGGTGCCTGTCTGACAAAGTGTGCCAGACTGAAGAACTCTCTTGGCGAGTTTAGGCACGATATTTAGATTACAGCGTTGCTGTTTGATGTACGAGTAGCGTTGCTACGGATATGGGACTGCGTTGCAGAAGATAACAATGAAGATTAGGGATGAGATTAGGGATGAAGGTGGAGACCGCGTCACTAAATGCTCCACTCTACACTTATAGATAAATGTTCTAGGATTTTCCTTGTTGATATATGTCCAGGTACTCCCCCAGTTCTAGAGAGTGTTCACTGGTGATAATGATATGAGATAAGGTGTCCTTGAGCTGAAAATGTTCGCTAAGGGACCGTCACTGTTCACAGTTGTGTAAACATACGTGTTCTCCTCCGGGCAGTGGTGGGCGCTTCTCTGTCGAGATGCCCTCCCCATCCCCCTTGAAAAAGGGGTAGCTTACAATGAATATTGATAGATTATTTTTACAGTCTAGACTTATGATTGAGATAAGATGTGATTATAATAAAATATGATATAGGATTTAAAGATTATAAGTAGTACTTGATAATACCACTGACTCTTAATAAGGATTCGATTTTATCTCTACCGGATACTACGTCATGTTCCAATAAATTTTTAATTAACAAATCCTTCTAGAAGCTTCTGGATCCTTGAGAGATCATGCACAAAGTCACGTAGGCAACTATAGGGCCCTATGGCGTACGTGATCATAGTGGCATCATCTAGGATCAAGCTATGTTGTGAATCTATTGTGATTCTGATATGATTCTGATATGATATAGATATGATATAGATATGATTTGATATGATATTGATATGATATAGAAATAATACATTTCTTAGATGATTATTAGATATGGTGGGTAAAAATTCCCACAAGTGGCATACAGCTCTACCCCCCCCCCTCTCTCCACACACACACACCACACACACACACACACACACACACACACACACACCACACCTGCAGTGTGGTAATTCTCCACAAACTATAAGAGTCGTGTGGGAAAAACTTCACTCTCAGACCTCCAGGGCAGGTGGTCTTTGACCCCCCCCTTCCCCTTGTCTTGAGATGCTTAGTGTGGTAGTGTGTTTTGATTTATTTGTTGTTAGTGTGGCTGGTTGTGCAGGGGTTGTGTGTGGGGGGGGGTTGTATGGTAGGGAGTGTAGAAGGTTGTGTGGCCAAATAACGTATGTACTCAACTATTTGTTCTTACAGGATTGAGCTGCAGCTCTCGGACCCGCCTATCAGCCGTCGGTTGTTTAGTGCAATAACATCCGACATAAATTTATCCTGTCATACGTGTTTTTTTTTTTGTTAGAAACTAAATGTAATTGAATTACTGTCTCATATTTTCTTATAACTCTTTGGCTTAAACACTACTTTTTCTCATTCCTCGCTAACACAGTTGGTTCATTCTCGATTCACAGTCGGGAATTCAGGATTCGAATCCCGAGTGGGACGGAAACGGTGGGGCACGTTTCCTATCACCTATTGCCTCTGTTCACCCAGCAGTAAATAGGTATCCAGGAGTTAGTCACCTTGTTTGGGTTTCCATCAGTAGTTCGACCTGAGGAGACCTAGATATTAGCCTAGATACGCGGTCTTGGATCCTGGAGGGTGCCAGCGAAAAGGTGCTGGGGGGGGGGCAGCGGGCAGGTGCTGGGGGTGCCAGAGGCCAGGTGCTGGGGATGCCAGAGGCCAGGTGCTGGGGGTGCCAGAGGCCAGGTGCTGGGTGCCAGAGGCCAGGTGCTGGGGTGCCAGCGGCCAGCCAGTAAAGCGCAAGTTTCAATAAAGAAGAAAGGTAAAAGTGTGTAACGTTTCCAGGGAATCGATGCTCAGGTGCCCCATCGCGCCGCCACATTTCTCAGAACTCTCTTGTCTTTCCTGTTTACTGGGAACGTTGACGATTGTACTCACCTAATTGTGCTTGCGGGGAGATTGAGCTCTGGCTCTTTGGTCCCGCCGCTCAACTGTCAAACAACTGATGTACAGATTCCTGAACCTATTAGGCTGTATCATATCTACATTTGAAACTGTGTATGGTGTCAGCCTCCACTACATCAATTTCTAATGCATTCCATTAATGTGTGTGTGTGCGTGTGTGAATAACTTAAAATGTGCTTGCAAGGGTCTAGCGCTAGCTCCTAAGCCCAGCCTTGGAGCTATTTTGTCGTTGAATGACCCTCGAGTTTCTGACTCTAAATGAAAATAGCCTACTGGTCTTTACCTGTTTTTATTCTAGTATTATGACCCCGAAAGGAATATAAGTAAACTACCCCGTCAACAGTCGATAAATATAAACAAATAAGCTTTAGTAAAATTTCCCATGTATGTTTCTCAAGTGCAAAAATTATATAAAAAAAGTCTTTCTATTCTGATTCGAATCCAAAGCCATCCAGCTCAATATTTTCACTGAGGATCGGTCACAAGGCGCATCTTATCGCTCATCGACCACAGTTTCCCCCGAGCCGGAAAAGGATACAAAGTAAGGTAAATGCAAGCAAGCAACAAAGGTTGTGTGATTGGGCAGACAGTCGATGCTATATGAACACTGAACGCTGAATTACGAAACGTGAGGACTTAAATTTTCAAAAAAAAAAAATTGCTTTCTGTGGCGCGCGTATCACGGGATATTGTGAATGAGTTTTGGGAGAGAGAGAGAGAGAGAGAGAGAGAGAGAGAGAGAGAGAGAGAGAGTGAGAGAGGAGAGAGAGAGAAAAAAAAATGTAGAGGGAGTGGGAGAGAGAGAGAGGGGAGGAGGAGGGGGTAGAGAGACAGAGAGAGGAGAGAGAGAGAGAGGAGAGAGAGAGAGAGAGAGAGAGAGAGAGAGAGAGAGAGAGCAGGTGAAAAGTGGGAGGCAAGTCAGGCGGAGGTGGAAGGAGGAGGAGGAGGAAGTAGTGGAGAGGGAAGGGGGCGGGGGGTGGGGGGGGGGGCAGGCCGCGCTTGTTACGGTGGTGATAATGGATAAATTGCCGTCGGCGTTTTTCAACGACTGCAACAAACGTGGTCAGATTTGTCGATTTTTTCAACCTCCCGCCTACCACTTTTACCCCCGATTTAAACCCGTTTTTCTTTCTGCTCTGCGGAGGACCCTCAGTTTGTTATGATACGTGATACTGTATTAATAAGATTATTATTTTATTATATTATTATTATTATTATTATTATTATTATTATTATTTGAAGATAAGATTTTTCTAAGTTTTTAGTGTTATGATACTTTTAAGTTAAGTCCGTATGAATACACGCATACATACATACTAGAAATTAGTGTATCTTACGTTGATCGGGATACAGGGACTACATATTCAGTACATAACTATCTTCATTTGTAACTACGTTGACTGTTGACTACACTATCTTCATCACTGTAACCATCATTACTACACACCATCTGCATCACTGTAATATTCTTTAATACACAAGCATGCTCAATGTATCCATCTTCACTATACTCAAGCATCTTAACCGTAACCATCTTAAAACTACACACCGTCTTCATCCCGGTACTTATCGTCACTACCCGGGCACCGCCGGGTTTAGGAGGAGGAAGTCATGTCAGTTGTCTACAACAATTGACGTGACTACTTTTCATCTCCATCATTCGCCATCCCTACCCTTCGCCACCTTCTCTATACCCTTCTTCATCTTCCTTACCCTTCACTCCACAACATTATCCCTTCATCACTGTAACCATCTTCAATATACATTGTCTTCAAAAAATAATAAACTACATGAGACAAATTAACATTTGATCAGCTTTTTTAAGTAAATATGTTGGATGATCTTCAGTTCGTCCAACATACTACTTAAAACTACATATTACTACATTCATGAACTTCAATGGAGGTCGACCCGGCGTTGCTCGGGTGTCAGAAGCCACATATTCACTACACACAATTTTAATGATTGTATTTTTCTAGACTGTTAAAGGCATTTAACACGGTTCCCCATGAAAGGCTGTTGAAGAAGATGGAGAACCAGACTGGGATAAACTAGGTAAGGGAGACACTGAACTAGGTACGGGAATACCTGAAGGACTGAAAGCAGAGAGTCACAGTCTGGTTTCCAGCTGGAGGAATGTAACAAGTGGGGTCCCACAAGGCTCTATCCTGGGGTCGCTGCTGATCCTAATTTCAGCTCAGACGTGTCAATGTTTGCTGATGATGCAAAGCTGATGAGGAACGCAAAAACAGAGCAATACTGCAGGAAGTTACAGGAGGACCTTGACAAACCCCGGGAGTGGTCAGACTGGCTGCTAGAGTTCAATCCCAACAAGTGTAAGGTAATGAGGATGGGAAAGGGAGAAAGAAGACCAGACGGCATTAACACCATAAGAAGAAGGCAGTTACAACAATCAGAAAGAGAGAAGGATGTGGGAGTGGATATAATCCCGACACTCACACCAGAGGCACACATAAACAGGATAACATTGGCAGCATATGGAACGCTGGCAAATATAAAAAAATCATTTAGGAACCCGAATCAGGACTTTTCAAATCAATTTACACAACATTTGTTAAAGTAATATTGGAATTCGTATCACCAGTATGGAATCCTCACCTTGTGAAACATAAAGCCAAAATTTATAAAGCACAGATGTTTGCAACAAGATTGGTGCCAGAGGTAAGAGGTCTAAGCTATGAACATGGACCAATGGATTAGAACTCACCCTAGATCTATTCCTAGAGGATAGAAGGAACGGAGGGGATATGATCACAACTTACAACATACTGAGGGGAATAGATCAGTGGACAGGGACAGCCTCACAGACTGAGAGAAAGCAGGACAAGAGGACACAGGTGTGTGTGTGTGTGTGTGTGTGTGTGTGTGTGTGTGTGTGTGTGTGTGTGTGTGTGTGTGTGTCTGTGTGTGTGTGTATTTACTATTTGTATATGCAGAATCGAGCTATTAGGTCTTGGACCCCGTCTTTCTAACCAATTTATTTTTCCTCTATTATGTCTACTACATATATTTATCTCTAACACACACACACACACACACACACACACACACACACACACACACATTATTGAGGGGGCCAGGTAGCCTGGTGGATAGCGTGCAGGATTCGTAATTCTGTGGCGCGGGTTCGATTCCCGCACCCGGCAGAAACAAATGGGCAAAGTTTCTTTCACCCTGTATGCCCCTGTTACCTAGCAGTAAATAGGTACCTGGGAGTTAGTCAGCTGTCACGGGCTGCTTCCTGGGGTGTGTGTGTGTGGTGTGAAAAAAAAAAAAAAAAAAGTAGTTAGTGTAGTTAGTAAAAACAGTTGATTGATAGTTGAGAGGCGGGCCGAAAGAGCAAAGCTCAACCCCCGTAAAATACAACTAAGTGAATACAACTAAGTGAATACACACCAGGAAGCAGCCCGTAGCAGCTGTCTAACTCCTAGGTACCTATTTACTGCTAGGTGAACAGAAGGCATTAGGGTGAAAGAAACTGTACCCATTTGTTTCTGCCTTTGCCGAGAATCGAACCATAGCCCTTAGGACTACGACCCCAGAGCGCTGTCCACTCAGCCGCAAGGCCCCAAAGCCATGTGTGCGCGCGCGCGTGCGTGCTTGTGTCCTCCATCGACGATGCACAAAGCCACTGGGTTTTAAATCACACGGGCGATTTTTTTTAACAACCTTCTCTTCTCTTTCATCTAAGCCATTGTCCGATACCGAGTCTTAAATATAGCCGGGGGCAGGTTCCCCCATTACTTGTATTAAGAGCGAGCTCTGGAACTTTTTGTAGGACCCAGTCAATACACGCTAATTGAGAGTGAGAGAGTGCTCGCGCTCTGTGTATTATGTAAGGGAGAGGGCACGCCTCCAGAGAAAAGAGAAATAAGAGAGGAGAGAGAGAGAGATAATGATTCGGGAAGAAGAGAGGAAGGAGAGATTCGGAAAGGAGAGAAAGACGAGTGATATATAGTGATATGGGAAGAACAGAGAGAGAGAGAGATGGATAAATGTTGTGAATGTGATGTATGCGCATGTAGGTGTGCCGTATATGTTTATATATGCTGAAGGATGTGCTTGAAATATATGATATCGCTCATTCATTCAGCCATATTTTTAACAATTATTTGTCATTATTTGACGGAAAGTGATAGCGTGGTGACAAGGCAATTGAACGAAGTGCTGTAATTAGACGAACCTTAGCTGATCCCAAACTGTCTAACCTTGAGCATTAAGAGAAGAATCTGAAGATCTATCTTCACAGGTCGCTTACCAAGATATACAGGTCATTGGAAATAGGGAAAACAACCAGGTAGAAGACTCCAAACCTCATGTCAGCTTACCAATCAAAAATATAAATAAGGGAAGCAAGATGGAGACTTATAAACTACAATTTTGAATTCATCACCACCATCACCACCACCACCACCACCACCACCACCACCACCATCATCACCACTACCACCGTCACCACCACCTGCCTGGCTTGCTTGCTTGCTTGCTGTATAACAGGAGAATGTGATTTTTTTGTCTGGCTTTCCAGCCTGAGCGGCCGCCCGGACAAGTGAAGTCAAGCGGCAGGTCTTGTGAGCATCCTCGTCGCAGTCAAATGAGAACTCTCTCAGTCCTGTGTCTCAAGCGTACTCACCCGCCTTCGGGGGAAAGGTAGAACGAGACACAGAGAGAGAGAGAGAGAGAGAAAGGGAGATACAGAGAAAGGTGGATGGATGGTGAATAGAGAAGAATGGTGGAAGGGAATAATAAGGAGAAAGAGGAACTATATTATCGTCTTGCAAGAGTTCAATTAGGCAGCCTACTGCTCGCTCCTCCGAAAATCAAAATGAGGAACTATCGCACCCATTTCCTCTGGCTGTCCAAACGAGGGATCCGAGGCTATTTGGAAGACTCGCATCGCGTGAATAAGAGTCCTTGTTTTAAATTCTCTTCAACAAGGCATTACACTCAAACTTACACTGGACGAACGAACCCAATTATCAGAGTCTGGGGCAAGGAAAACCTATTTCTTTATAGAGAATAAATTTGTTTATTGAATCAAACGGAAGAGTGTTAGCGGAGTAAGTCATTGGTAGGTGAAAGAAAAACTCCAGTAGGCCATGAGGTTAATGAGAAATGACGGCTCCTCCATTGTAAGTTAAATGAGGAACGGCAGTCATTACGAGTCAAATGAGCAACTCTAGTGTCTCCACTATGAGTCAAATGAGAAACATTATTCTCTTTGCTAAGATTCCAGATGAGAAATTGCAGCCTTCGCACCGTCTAGCAGAGATGTAAAAGACATCTCGCGTCCTCAGGCGCTAAAGGTGGATACCTTGTACGGTGATTACGACTTCCGACCATACTAGCAATTTAGAGTGATGGCGGGTCTGTCAGTCAAGGGGTGATCTTAGAAGGCCGAATTAAGGGGGAAAGTGGGATAATCAAAGGGTTATACCCCCCTTATACGTCTGGTTGTTAGAAACCCGGCCATCGTCCAAACGACCAAGAACAAACTCCACACCCATTACTAACTAAATCTAAATTCATGCTCCTTCTAAAGAACATGAAAATGGCTCAGTTTGAATATTTGTTAAAATTTGTTTCGCTCTTTCTGACCTTTGTTTATATACATTTAAGCATCTTGAGGTGTTAGTTAATCGCGCGAGAGTAGTTTGTAGGTGGTTGGAGTCTTTGGGGATTGTTACTGGTACAGGAAAGTTGTCTGTAATGACTGAAATGATTTGTTCTTTTCCTCCTGTTAAGCGTTCTTCGGTCCTTGAAAATGCTAATTTTATCTTAATAGAACAGACCGTGCTACGGGGACGGTTTTATGTTGCTGTTCCAGCTGCTGCTGTAGTTATTATGCTGCAGCTGCTGTTGCTCTCTATAATGCTGCAGCTGCTGTTGCTCTCTATAATGCTGCAGCTGCTGTTGCTCTCTATAATGCTGCAGCTGCTGTTGCTCTCTATAATGCTGCAGCTGCTGTTGCTCTCTATAATGCTGCAGCTGCTGTTGCTCTCTATAATGCTGTAGCTGCTGCTGTTGTTGCTCTGTATAAAGCTGCTGCTGCTGCTGCTGTTCTGTACTCACCTAGTTGTACTCACCTAGTTGTGCTTGCGGGGGTTGAGCTCTGGCTCTTTGGTCCCGCCTCTCAACCGTCAATCAACAGGTGTACAGTTTCCTGAGCCTAATGGGCTCTATCATATCTACACTTGAAACTGTGTATGGAGTCAGCCTCCACCACATCGCTTCCTAATGCATTCCATTTGTCAACCACTCTGACACTAAAAAAGTTCTTTCTAATATCTCTGTGGCTCATTTGGGCACTCAGCTTCCACCTGTGTCCCCTAGTGCGTGTGCCCCTTGTGTTAAACAGCCTGTCTTTATCAACCCTGTCGATTCCCCTGAGAATCTTGAATGTGGTGATCATGTCCCCCCTAACTCTTCTGTCTTCCAACGAAGTGAGGTTTAATTCCTGCAGTCGCTCCTCGTAGCTCATACCTCTCAGCTCGGGTACTAGTCTGGTGGCAAACCTTTGAACCTTTTCCAGTTTAGTCTTATGCTTGACTAGATAGGGACTCCATGCTGGAGCCGCATACTCCAGGATTGGTCTGACATATGTGGTATATAATGTTCTGAAAGATTCCTTACACAAGTTTCTAAAGGCCGTTCTTATGTTAGCCAACCTGGCATATGCTGCTGATGTTATCCTCTTGATATGAGCTTCAGGGGACAGGTCTGGCGTGATATCAACCCCCAGGTCTTTCTCTCTCTCTGACTCTTGAAGTATTTCATCTCCCAAATGATACCTTGTATCTGGTCTCCTGCTTCCTACCCCTATCTTCATTACATTACATTTGCTTGGGTTAAACTCTAACAGCCATTTGTTCGACCATTCCTGCAGCTTGTCCAGGTCTTCTTGAAGTCTCAAGCTGTCCTCCTCTGTCTTAATCCTTCTCATAATTTTCTTAATTAAATCCTTCTCTTAATTTGACTCATAATCTGTGTAGTGCTGCAGCTGCTGGTGTTGCTCTGTATAATGCTGTTGCTGCTGCTCGTAGTCGTATCTACTACTGATGGAAACTGTGTACTAGGAGTCAGCTCCCAACACATGCCCTGTCCTAGTGATTGCACCATCAGGTGTGTGTGTGTGTGTGTGGTGTGTTTGTGTGAGGGGAGTGTGTTGTGTGTGTGGTGTTGGTGTGGTGTGGGGTCTGCATAATTCACGCGGGCAGTCAAAACATCTATCTACTTTTCTACAATGTTTAAATTCGTACCAAAACTATCCCTACCATCCACAAACTATGTCACACCACCCTTCCTCCTTGGGAACATTCTAATTCTATCCTCCTATCCTCACACCATCTCCCTATTCTGCATCACAGTTACCTATTCAGCTCTGATTGTCCCCCCCCATTTAACTATTACGGCTCTCACATTCCTCCCCCGCCCTTCCCCTCTTGGCTGCAACCCTCCCGTTCCTTGATCTGACCCTCCGCTCTCCCTTCCCTGAATTCAACCCTTCTCCCATCCCGCCAACCTTTACCATAAACCCCTGTACAACCCCTCAGTCTACTCGACCAACATTCCAGTCTACCCCTTCCCTCTACACTAGATCCCGAGCCCTTCGCTAGCTTCATTTCACCTTCACTCTAACCTCCCCTTCCATCCGGCCATGCCATCCTATCCCTTTCGGCAGGCAGGGTCAAGTTACTGCGTGCTCATGTGACAAGAGAGTCATTGAGTCCTTGAATGAATGGAGGGAAGAAGAGGTCGTCACCCTAGCTAGAGGTACTGAGTAAGGAGAGCTAGCCATAATGGTCCCAGCCGACTCTAAAGACAATCAGGGAAGAGTAGGCCGGAGGCTTGTAGCGGGTTGGTTGATTAAATCAGCAAGGCATTAGCCGGAAGTAGATGGATTAAGTGGTGCTGTAGGTGGTTTCAGGATGGTAGGTAGGTCGGTGGTCATGGTATGGTGGTTGTTGTGGGGGTGTTGTTTTTTTTTTAGTGTTATTAAAGTGCTTTGTTTATTAAGTTGTTTTGGTGTTTGTAGTGGTGTTTTGTGTGGGAGTGTGGGTGTGCTGGTAGGGAGTGTGGGTGGATTGGTTAGAAGGTGTGGTTGCCTGGTAGGTGGATGACCGGTGGTGGTCGTAGAGGGTAGCTGGTATGGGTAGGTGGTGGGCTGGCTGGTGGATAGACTGGGTGTGTGTCGGCAATTATAGCAGATGAAGATTCTTTCAACAGCTACCACCAACCCAACACCACACACCACCACCTCTCAAATCGAACGATTCTAACAGGTCGACTTGTGATTGAACGGTGAGTCTAGGACATGATGTTCGATATGGGCATGATGTACCCTATGTGGTTGTGTGTTATCACATTATCAGTGGGGCGGGAGAAGAGGGGAACTTACCTTGCCACAGTACTGTAGCATAATCATGTGGAACTACCGGGATGTTCGTCGTTTGAGTGACTGATATTAAGCGACCCAAGGAGGTTGGGGAGGGTGGCACACGGGCCATGAATATACATCACGTGTAAGGTGGTTTGATTTTTAGCAGCTGAACTGTGTGATTATCTCACAGACCGGGAAGTGAGGTTTAGTCTCTGACCTCAAAGATCCCTTCCTAGCAGTTACCGTAGCCATGTGCTGGTGGTGGTCGGAAAGAAGCCTGGTAGTTATTGTCAAGGGATGCCAGTTGACTGGTGATAAGTAGATGGTGAACGGGAGCTAGATAGCCGAAAAAAAATATTGAGGAAATCAGTAGGAGCTATGAGCAGGATTCGAACCCGTTTTCTGGGTACTCCCAAGCACAGGCCCTAAACCACTAGACCATCGGATTATGCTACTACATACAGTAATATAACCTAGGATTAAACTCTCCTATATATATATATATATAATATAATATACTATAAGTATATAATATAGTTAATTTCATATATTACTATATTATCATCATCATCGAATAGTATATATATATATTAGATATATATATATACCTATTATGTATTACTATTATATATATATAATTTTGGTAATGAAGTGCAGCACGAACGGACCTTGACGGGCATTGTTCCAGCCGACACCTTGCATGTGTGCCTGTGGCTGTGCATCGAAGAATCACACATATGTTGTAGCAGGGCATAGAGATCAGTTCATCCCGATTATCCAATACTTTTATTTCATTCGCCCAGCAGATGAAATAACCGGGTAGGGAAAAATAAACGACTAGAAGTTTTTCCCTGCAGTTCCCGACTGTGTCGGTTCGGTTTGACTCCCAAATATATATTTAAATCATTTATCATTGTATGCATCAGCCTCGATCT
>WNGS01165751.1:21265603-21266971 GCA_020271785.1 Procambarus virginalis | reverse complement strand
ATGGAAATTAGACACAATTCTCCTTGGTGAAATTTATCCATTATTGCTACAGGGCCTAACCTGTCCCTACCAAATTAAAACAAATTTTCGCCTGTCTATTTCTTAGTGTCTGTCAATCTGTCCACCTGTTTTTGTCCTCTTAGCCTGTCTAAATGAATTTCACATATTATCGCTCAATATTGCATAATCCGTGACAATAAAAGTCATGTCAAGGAAAAAGTGTTTTCCTTGACGTTTTCTTGACTTTCAATTCTTCTTAATAATGTTGTTAGCTTAATTAAATATAAATAGAGCTCTAAAATATACATTTTATCTCGTGAGGGAGGGTTTGGAAAATAAAATTTATAACCCGAAAATACATTGAATCATACAATCATGGAACTTATTTCAACACATAAATTAATACACAAAAGCCTACATAAAATGTCCACATTTTGATAAATATGGCATTAAATAAATGCTCGAAATGATATCTTAATTTATATCAAACAAATTCAGCCTATAGAAAGTTACAAGCTGAAACAGAAAAACATGCAAAACTTTACACACAGAAATCAACAATAGCCTGACGCATCAAATGAACAAACCCAAAGGCCGTGACGAGGGTTCGACCTGCGTCACCGGCCCTTGTGGATTGTTTCATATGCAAACTTGTTTTCGTCAAACTTAACAAAAAATAAGTAATTTGCGCATCAATATAACACTTCTATTGCGCTTGGAACGGATATATCAGACTATAATTAAATTAAGATATTGACCAACAGTATATCTGCAGAACTACATCTGAACAATTTATATGATTATATATGAACAGCATTATATCTGAAATTATACAGCTAACCGTAAAACCAAGTTTTTTTTATAAGTTGTTCCAAGCAGCAGCAAAAAAAGTAGGAACAACTCACCAGCAACAGAAGCAGGCACATAGTAACAAAAAAAAGGAACAAGATCCCCTGCAACAACAAGCAGGAACCAGATCACCTGCAACAAAAAGCAGGAACAAAGATCACCTGCAACAACACCGCAGCAGGAGGCATACAACTAGCAACAAGAGCAAAGCTGAAAAATAATGCAACTGCACCCACAGCAACGCATTACTGCATCAGCAGTAGCAGTTACTTCAACAACTGAAAAAGTAAAAACCGGCGTCGGAAAAAGCTAACAGCAGCAGCTTGCAGCACTTTTACAGAGCAACAGCAGCAACAGCATTATACAGGCAACCACCAGCAGCTGCAGCACTACACAGAACAGCAGCAGCAGCAACAGCATTATACAGAGGCAACACCAGCAGCTGCAGCACTACACACGAACAGCAACCCAGTAGGCTCAGCAATCTGTTCACCAGTTGATTGACAGTTAAGAGGCATG
>WNGS01165751.1:21248103-21263103 GCA_020271785.1 Procambarus virginalis | reverse complement strand
TCCTGGGAATTGGAATCTAGGAAACGGCGAGCGGATGGGGTTAGGAATAGGGGCTGAGGGAAGGGTGAAAGGATGGGAATGGGGGCTAGAAAGGGGGGATTGGGATTGGGCTGCGAAAAAATGGGTTTAGGGGGACGATCGATACAGCTGAGGGAGGATTAGCTATAGAAGGATGGTGTTTTAGGGAGAATGTAGGTTTAGGGAGAATGGTGGATCGTGGAGGATGGTGTGTGGGGGGGGGGGAGATATAGTGCAGGGAGAATTGAGCAGGTAGAGTAGTGAGAGAAAGAGAAGGACGGTAGTAAACAGGGAGGTTGTTTGTATTTTGAAGAATTAGTTACATTTTTAATTCGTCTCAGAAATGTTGATGTTTCAGATTTCGATGTTTTTACTCAATATGGGGCTCATTAGTCTTATTCTTAATTATATCTTATTGCTTTACTTGTATAAATTTATCCATGTAATGTTTTAATTTTACCATATATATATATATATAATATATATATATATATATATATATATATATATATATATATTATATATATATAATTTTTTTGCGTGTGTGTGCTTTTATTGTAAATAATTTCTTTCTGATCATTTTTGTTCTTTTGTCATTTCTTTTTATTTTGTTACAGTATTTGTTCTGTTTCTCGTGTTTTCTCTTGAGTGTTGCTCTCCCCTTCCATTCTGCTGTTTGCATGCCTCTCTTCCTCCCCCTCTTCCTGTATGTAAATTAGACTCGCAAGAAATGGTGTGGAAAGAATTGGCGTTCAGTATTTCTTCTTTTAATCAGATCTCAGTGAATATAGAGCTACAGGTGATTGAGAAGAGGTGAAAGGAAGGATAAAAGGGAGAGAAAGGGGAGGAGCAGAGAGGGAAAGGAAGTTGAGGATGAGGAGCAGGTAGAAGGAAGAGGATTTAACTGCGTTGGTGGAAAAAAGCTAAGAAATACTATTCGTAACATTCGTCAGACCAACGATAGAAAAATGCAGCACCGGAGTGGTGGCCGCACAACAAGAAACACGGGCACGTAATAAGAGAGCACAAAATTGCGCAGCTATACCAGTACCGGAACTGAAGGATAAGAGCTATAAGAGGGGCTAAATAAGTGGATCTGACAGCTTTGGAATGTATAAGGAAAAGGGAAGTTCTAAGCATTTCAAGTGCATCATGAAATGTGACAAAGTGGACAAGACTGCTTCGGAATTATGGGGACCTTCTACCTGGGCTCTATGCCGACTCAAGGAGTCGGCATAGAGCCTCAATTTCAATTTCATAGAGCACTCAATTTCAAGGAGCCTGGGTTTAGTGTCCTCTTCCTTGTGGAAGAGGACACGTAGTTCCAGTTCATACAGGAGTGAAGCATACAGTGACGGACAAGTATAAATGTGTCACTGGCTTTCAATTATTGACAAAATTCTCAACATAATTATATAAAAACGATTGTTTTCGAAAAAAAGTTTTTTGTTTGTTTTGTTTTACTATCATCTATTACAGTGTAGACGGCCATACGGTTTCAGGAAAGACCACTCTGCTACTGTTTTTGTAACTAGCTCATCAAGATTGCAACTTGCTTAGCTAAATGAATTGTGGGGTTCAGTCCCTGAGCCCATTATGTGCCTCTGTAACCCTTTCCACTACCGCCCACAAGATGGGTATGAGGTGCATAATAAATAAACTAAACTAACTGCTACTGATCCGTTAAACTTCTCCACTAAGTGACACTAGTCGCTGGATGTCTCCAAGATCAGATGTGTTGTTGCATTAGGCATTGCAGGTGCCTCTGATTGGTTGTGGCATCTTGATCTACTTGCAGAGCTTCTAGCACTCGGTATCTCAGACTTCATTGCACAGTTGAGAGAACTGCCTTCTAGAACGGACTCTAAGGGTCCTCAATGAAACATCTAACAGCCACTCAATTGGTGCCGTTGCACCACAGTGCAACGTGCAATTGGCCCTTTCTTATGGTATGACCACATCATTGATATACTACTCGTTCATAAAGCTCTACCGTGTGCTGATGATTACACTCTAATCTTTACATATTCAAGAAAATAAATGCCGGTTTGGACGACGTTCGCTAAAAACAAAATTGCAGCACCATCCTTCTGGAGTAAGCAATGACATGGTACAGTTGGCGCAGAGAAAACACACGCGATGATTATAGCTGAACTGCACGACACTGAACCAGCGACAGGCACATGGGTTGGAAAAGATCCAGGTGCTTGGTGACAAAGTTAACATCTTGGGGGAGGGAGTCTAAGTCTACAGTGAACAGGAAGAGCCACATGCTGAACCTAGCAAGCAAGTAGCTAGGAAACTTAAAGCCTCCTAAAAACATAATTCATACCTCGACAGCAGGAGTTGCAAAACATTCTAAGAAGCACAAATTCACTCCCATTGAAATTTTGTATAGTTCAATCTTACCGATTCCCGTGAAAATCTTTGATGTCGTTATCATGTCTCGTTGATTACGTCTTTGTTGAAGTGTAGTGACAATCGCCACTCGGACTTTGTTAATAGTTCAACCCTTAGAGCTGCAACACCGGAGAGATGGTGGCAGCTTTGCTGTTATTTATAATGCCACTTTTCTCAAGCTTCCCCCCACCTGCATCAACTACGGACAATCAGAAGTTGGTAATCACAACACAAGGCGCCCAGCCATCTGGAGCTTGATGTTGACTGTACCAATGTCAAGAAGATCAATTTATCAGCGATCATTCATTCCTAGTCCGACTCGGGAGTATCACAGGTCCCCTCATAGTGTACATGTGAAGTCAAGTCACCCGACTATGGCAAGGCACTTGCAAACAGTTGGCTCCAGATTTATCCTTCTAACTTAGTACCAAATAAAATTTATTCCTAATAGAAACAAATAATATGCTCATCAAATAACTGTTTCAAGAGTCTAGCTTCAGATGTGCGATAACAGCTCTTAGCACGGGGCTTCAGTAGGAACATAATGATGAGCACTAAAATGGCAACAATGACAAATTTTCCATGAAAGGAAATTAATATATTGCGTATTACTGGATTATCTGAAATCATTTGGTGCTGTTCTTAAGCAATTCTTTGGTGCTGTTCTTAAGTTCTTTGGTGCTGTTCTTAAGTTCTTTGATGCTGTTCTAAAGTTCTTTGGTGCTGTTCTTAAGTTCTTTGGTGCTGTTCTTAAGTTCTTTGGTGCTGTTCTTAAGTTCTTTGGTGCTGTTCTTAAGTTCTTTGGTGCTGTTCAAAATACAAACTTGGGAATCACACAGGATTAATGGGCGGGAGTTAAATTGGATTAGAGAGCGCCTCTTTAAGGGGTCGCATTACGAAAATATGCAATAAATGAAAACTGGTTCGATTTCAATCAAACTTTTTTGACTATTTGTATATGAAATTGGGTTCAACTGGTCCAAGTCTGAGCATCGTAGCTTAAATAGGGAGAAAACAAATATTGAATTATGTGTCAAAAATAAAAAATGAAACAGAGAGTTATGATGAGATGGTCAAAAGTGAGGTACCACAAGGTCGGTTCTACGTCCCATTCTGTTCTTACATACGTATATGACCTGAAATAAAAATTTAATGCATTCTTATGAGTGCAGATCATGCAAAATTAATGATGTCACAACGTGAAGCTGACGTTGTGGGACAGCTTCAGGGATGGTTAGGGCTAGGAGGCCTGGTGGACGACCGGGCCGCGGGGTCGCTGAACCCCGAAATCATCTCAAGGTAATTTCACTGTATGGTCGTAGAAATGACTTAAATAATAACGCATATGCAAGATAATGCATTATCTTGATGGATAGGAAGTCCTGTTAAACAGAACTCAACCAAAAAGAAAGAAACCCTGAGATTGGGTAAGAGAAGAAAATGATAGTTTACACAGCTAGTAACCAAGCATTAAATGGTGATAATGATAACATCATCAGCATATGTATAGCTTTGTGAGCATTGCTAACTTAGGAAAGGTCTTCAGAGCATTGTGCTCGAGATTTGTGAGGTCTTTTCTGGAGTATGCCGTCCCAGCGTGGAACCCCAAGCCTAAGGAAGAAGTAATTCAAACTTGAAAGCGCTCATGGGTTTACAACAAGGTTCCTACTTGAACTGTGAAGGGTTGAAGTATTAGGAAAGTCTGAGTGGCAATTGTCACTACACTTCAACAAAGACGTAATCAACGAGACATGACAACGACATCAAAGATTTTCACGGGCATCGATAAAATTGATAACAACAAATTTTAAGTATCATACAAACCAGAACAAAAGGACATGATTAGAAACTTGAGGTGTAGATGAGTCGCCGAGATGTTAGAAATTACTTTTGTAGCATAATAGTAAAAAAAAAATCTAGATGGAGAGATAGTAGAATTTAATGCAAGTAAGAGGTTCAAAATCCGATAAGAAAAAACCTATTCATCTGATTATAGTCTTTAGGATTTATTAAGAAAATAGCAGCCATTGAGATGAGAAAGAGAGAGAGAGAGAGAGAGAGAGAGAGAGAGAGAGAGAGAGAGAGAGAGAGAGAGAGAGAAAGAGAGAGAATGATTAAGCAAATTCGTTGCCTGAGTCCTACAAACAGCCAGGTATTACATCCTCTCCTGATAAAATTCTGGCATCTTGACGCCACGAAGCGGGCTTGCTTGCTTGCTTCCCTGCCATTGTCCAAGTCTTACACCAAGGCGGGAGGAACATATCTTTCTCAAACTATCCCTACTTTATATAGGATGACATTTCAGCGTAGCGTTGTAGCATGATAATATTTCATAGCGTGACTGCACACTGTTGGGTACACGCAAAAGAGAATCTTTATACCGTATTTGTATGCTGTGGGGACATTTGATATGCTCTGGGATTACCGTGTATGACATCATATATGTGCTGTACGGGTTCCTTATTCTGTTCAGCTTTAGTTATTATGCAGCAGAATACAATTGTTGTTGTTTTTGTATTTTCTTTATTGACTATTGAGATGTATTGTTGGTTAAGCTCTGTGTTAGTTGAATCAGGTCCTGTTTAAATTGTTTTATGTCCTTGTTAAGATTACTTTGTTTTTTTTTTGTAAAATCCGTTGCATTTTGCTGTATTAGTTGAGATCCGTTATAATTGTATTCAAGGTCATGACTGTTGTATTTAGATTCATTATTGTTGTATTAAGATCCATGAGTGTTCTATTAAGACCTGTAATAGCTATGTTAAGATCCACATTGTAAGTACATTTGAGTTGTATTTAAACCGACAATAGATGTATAAAGAAGTATGTGTTTGTATCAAAATATGTATTAGTTATACAAATGTTCGTGTTGATGAATATTGTTGCAGTGTAATGGGATCTAACCTGTGTTCCTGAGCGCCTCAGGATTGTGCACTTGGACGGTGGCACCGGTGTAACAGCTAGGGAAATCTCTGTATTATTTTCAACAGCATTATTATCTTTCTCTGTATCTCTCTCTCTCTCTCTCTCCTCTCTCTGTCTCTCTCTCTCTCTCTCTCTCTCTCTCTCTCTCTCTCTCTCCTTATTCCTTATATCCTCCACCTTTTTACCCAGACGTATCAAATTCCACAGAATGAGGACTTTAAATGACTCAACCACTGGACCTAGCCATCCCCTCTCCTCTGTGTCCTGTCTTCCCCTCTATTGCACAGTTTACATCTTACAACAGTTGATAATTTGTCATGTAAGGCACAATGTCTAGGGCACCAGGGTGGGAGAATGCCACGCCCTCTGGTCCTCAAGTAGGCCTTAGCAAGTGATTGGCTCTTGTGTGCCCAGGGTTTCGTGCATTGTTACATATTTGTGTGGCTAGAAGGAGGAGTTTCGCACCACTCCTGGAAGTTCTTAGTTGTTGAGTGTTGGCTGTACCGGAGTTCGTAATGGGGAAGATATTCCTCAGTTTTTGAGGGGATTGCATTATATACAATGTACAAATTATTTTCCAGTTTACAATATATATGTCCCTTAATATAGAGAGGGGGCTATATTAGTCAATAACTATTATAGATTATATGTATATATACAACAATATTTATTATATTTTACGGGCTGTTTTATTTTACGTGATCGATTGTGTTATAAAATAGACATAATTACAGTAATAAGTACACTTTATGTTTTGCATAAGGAGAGAGCAACCTTTTATATCTCCTTATATGAATAACGATAATTAAATTACCACGTTGGCATTAATGACTCCATGGTGTTTAAGATGATACATGTATCGTGAATTATTGTGATTAGGTTTAGTAAAAACTGCATTTTCTGCAAATACTTAATGGTGGTACAAATTTCGCAACTGCTGCGCTTTTCGTTATATGTTTTATATTACTGAATGTGACCGAAAGAGTGAGACCAATGATTCCAGCGCCAGTCATTTCTATCTTCTTCACATTTGTCCTCACTACTGAAGGAAGTTGAAAAATTAACTCTGCAAAGTTAATTTTTACAGTTTTATTTGGCCTGATGGTAAGAGATTCGTTTCGTTAACTCTTGTTAACATTCTCAAAGGCAGAGCTGGAATGATTACAAATTTTCTTGCTACATAATTTATATCCGAGGATGAAGTGAAGGTGAAGCACCTCCCTTATAGGTCCGTTGTATCTTGTCAATCTCCTGTTTGCATGATGGCTTGTGTAGGATGATGCATGTTCCCTCGTATGGTGGAAGTTGGCAGAATGTAATTTGGCGGTAGTTGGCTATTGATACCTGGCTTGGTTTGCTTGGTGTATAGGGCTTTGCTCGATGTCCAGTCTTCTGTATATATACTTATACGTATTTAGAGTCAAACGGCAAGTTTTTCCCCCTGAATACTCTATATTCCCTTCCTCGAGGCTATGGGTCCCTACAATTGCAGAAGAGGTGGTACCCTTATATATATATATATATATATATATAATATATATATATATATATAATATATATATATATATATATATATATATATATATATATATATATATATATATATATATATATATATATATCTATATATATTATATATATATATATTTGCGTTGGCTTCTACAATGGAAAGTCCCAAAAAATCTCGTGTGTAACGCGTATTTTACAAGTATAATATATATTTTTTCTTTGTGTCTGTAATATATGCGATCTGACAACAAAGTAAAAAGATTTTGAAATTTGAAATGGTCATATGCAACTATTTTTCCGCCTCTACTGGGCATAGTGGGATAAAGCGCTTAAAACGTAATGCGGACTGCTGTATATAGCAAAATGTACAATGTATAATGGAATGTGTGTTGTTTAATTGCTTTTGTTTAATGTCTTTGTCAGTCTAGGCAATTTTTAGCATGCGTTGCTGTGTTTGTGTCCGCAAATATATTTGTTGTCAGCTGCTTTGTGTACAAATGATATGAAGGGTACCTTTTGGAGGTGATAGATCGATGGTATATCATTTAAATGGTTGAGAGCCTTTTTCTTTTAAGTTTTGGTACATTGCTTCACAAATTCTGTTACCACGTGCGTTAAAAAGATTGAATGAGCGAGGTTTAGAGGGGTAAAATATATTTGTTTACATTGAATTGCAGCCTAGTGCCCCTGAAATTGTTAGTTTTTGGTTTGGGTAACTCTTAACCAAATTTTATCCCTGGGTAATAGGACCTTCCTAAATGCTTATGCCTCCAAAAGTATAGAAAATGGATATTATTTCTCCATCAAGCTCTGACTCTTGCCTAAGATAACTTAGGGAAAATATTTTACCTAGGCTATATCTTACCTTATTGAGTAGGTAGCCTACTCAATAAGGAGTTGGCTACCTACTCCTTATTGAGAACTGGGACAAATGGTTACAGATCTTGAGATTTGGACTCGGCTATCTTCATGTACCTTGAAGACATCTTTAAGCTATCTAGGCAAAGGTTACAGCTCTAGATAACGAGTCGGCAGCTTTCCGATAACCTTTAAGATATCTTCCATAAATTGTCTAAGGCAAAGTTAAAACAGAGTTTGATTAGTATAAACAGATTCTATACTATGGAGGCATAAGCAATAGAAAATAGCACCTTTTGGAGCTATTTTACAAGGGAAAAAGAGCTATTTTCCAATAGTTATCCAAGGGGAAAATGTGGTTTTAGTGTAAACGTTTGCTTTGCTTCTACATTTGTATATATTGTAATTCGTGTTACTATCCTTTTTATCTCTTCTCCCTGTCTCTCTCTCTCTCTCTTTCTCTTGCCTCTTTTTCCCTTTCTCTCTCTCCATTTCCCCTCTTACCTATGCGTCTCTTCACCTGTCCTTTCTTCTGTATCTCCGGTTCCTCTATATCATTTTTCGTGCCTCACTTTTCTCTACTTCTCTTACCCCCCTTTGTTTCTTGTACCAGTTCCTCTGTTCTGCCTCTCCTATTCTCCCCTCACCCCATCTCTTTTCCATCCACACCTTGTCCCTTTCCATTTCCCTTCTTAGCGCTTCTATTTGACATGTATCCTTTCCCTTTGCCGCTCCTCTCATGCCCTTGTCTGCTTCTCTTCCTTCTCTCTCCACATTTCCCATTCTTGTCCACCTTTGTCCCTTTCTTTCAAATTTCTCCCATTTTCCTCAATTAAAAAAATATCAACATTTACATATTTTTAAATTATATAATAATTTAGCAGAATATAAGACACAATAACATACACAATGGAGAACAATATGTTATATTAATAACTTTAATAATAATAATAATAACAGTAATAATGACAATTCACGTCAGCCATCAGAGAATAATTTGACCAAGAAAAGGGCGAAAAAAATTGAAAAAGAAAATGTCTCGATAGAGCACCAATAGAGGATTTTGAGAGGACTTCAAACGACTCAATTTCCCTTTCATGCTGTTTGACGGTATGATTGGCTGGGTCTGATGGAGAGGAGGACGCAGGGGAAGAGTTGGGAATTCAACATGAAAAAAAAAAATCGTTTACTTCCTGACATATGCCGTATTGCCTGTTTGTGTACTCACCTAGTTGGACTTATTCAAGTAGGAATGTTTGTATGTGTTATTAGGCTGAGATAATGATGAGGCAGAGCTAAGATAGTATGGATATGAGGATAAGGAGCTAGGATGTGAGGACAAGGAGTTGGAATACGAGGACAAGGAGCTAGAATATTGTGGACAAGGAGCTGGGATACGAGGACAAGGACCTAGAATATGTGGACAAGGAGCTGGGATACGAGGACAAGAGCTTGGATACGAGGACAAGGAGCTATGATATGAGGACTAGGAGCTGGGATATGAGAACTAAGAGCTAGAATATGAGGACAAGTAGCTAGGATATGAGCACAAAGAGCTGGGATATGAGGACAAGGAGCTGGGATATAAGAACAGGGGAGCTAGGATACGAGGACAAGAAGCTGGGATATGAGGACAAAGAGCTGGGATACGAGGACAAAGAGCTAGGATATGAGGACAAGGAACGAGGCTGTCTTAAAATGACCATAGCGGAGGTGGTGGTACACCATATGGATTATGGCGATTATTACAAGATTATGGATTTGTTGAATAATCCAGGATTCTGATGTTAAGAATTTGAATCTTTTAAATACGATGAGACGAAAATATTGATTGTGAAAAAATAAACTTTGAAAGGTTTACATATTAATGCTATGAAACAATTATAATATTTAAAGTATATTTAAATATACAAATTACTGAACCTAAAGTTAATTAGTTATGATAAAATACAAATATATTGAGGACTTTAGTGGAATGAATTTGATCTGAAAAAATATGTACTTTTCCAATCAGACTGGTCAGTAGAGCGATTTGTGTGTATATAATCGCTCTACTATATATATATATATATATATATATATATATATATATATATATATATATATATATATATATATATATACTATATATAATATATATATTGATGAAATGTTACGCTGATATCACTTAAAATGTTATGTATTTGTGATAAATATTTTTATATGAAGATGCATAGGTTGCGTAGAATATTGTAGTAGTTATGTGAATGATTTGCATCATAATACATTGGGAATGAAATATTAGGCCTAATAGTAAATATTTTAAGTCATTCAGTGTATCGAACCACTTTCCTGAAGCTTCTCACCGATACGCTCATAAATTTCATATAACACGATGAAAAATTTTAAGTTGTAATGTCCAAATAGTGTTTGATGAGATGAATTACTCACATGATAGAGAATAGTGAACTAGCATGGATGTGTTGTGTGTGTGTGTGTGTGTGTGTGTGTGTGTGTGTGTGTGTGTGTGTGTGTGTACTCACCAATACTCATCTATTTGTGCTTGCGAGGGTTGAGCTTTGGCTCTTTGGTCCCGCCTCTCAACCGTCAATCAACTGGTGTATAAATTCCTGAGCCTACAAGGCTCTGTCATATCTACATTTGAAACTGTGTATGGAGTCTGCCTCCACCACATCACTGCCTAATGCATTCCATCCATTCCATGTGTGTGTGTGTGTGTGTGTGTGTGTGGTGTGTGTGTGTGTGTGTGTGTGTGTGTGTGTGTGTGTGTGTGTGTGTGATGCACGAATTTGTACATTCCCGCAGGCGCCGTTCTTAGTTGTCTCGTTCGGACACTGTTGAACATTGATTAGCCTGCCGTCTTTAATACCAAGAAGCATTGTGCCAAGACTGTCTTTGTGATGTTTGACGTTTTATTAGTCAAACTGATATTGGACGCCAATCATGGGTGAAAGACGACTCCTCTGTCTTGCCTGTCAACCTATTTCATGTCGTCGCCAGATTCTCTCCACATTTTCAAGAATTCTCGAATATTTTAGCGTTATAGTCCAATTTTCAGGCTGTGAACTTCTGTACGACTTTCGTGCCGTATTCTTGTTTATAATTTGTTCATGTGTAATGGTGATGAACTGCATTGTTACATATTTTCTTAAGTGCTGGCAGGAGAAGTTATATATATTTCGGTTTCGTCAAAATTAACAGTGAAGTTGAAAAAAATATATATTTTTTTCACTGAACCAAGCATCGCGTCGTCGAAGAGAAGTCTATAATCTTCAAAGCACAACAGACCTGTGAACTGGAAAAAGAGGGATGGCTGCCTTTCTTGTCATTTCGTGAATGGAAGACTCGGAACAAGAGGAAAACCGAACCAGTAGCCGACACTATCTTTAATATTGCGCGGGGAGTTCCTCCCAGCCTCGATATTCCAGTTGCTTTTCAATTACCGTGCCTCTGCTGTCTCGATTGCATTTCCTCCAACAGCATCTTGAAAGCATTTTCTTTCCTTGTTATTAACCCGAGATCTGGAGACGTGGATGCTGAAGGAGCTGGATGCTGTGGGGAGGTGTATAGCGGGTAGGTGATGCTGGAGGTAAGTGGGATATTATCTCAAACGTGTCGTTGGATTCCTTTGATATGGCTCGGCTAATTATTGTACCCTATGCTAGAAGATATTCCCTTGCAGGAATCTCTTTTTTTTTTCCTTGTCACTCGAAAGGGGGGCTTCTCGTCTGGGAAGAATAGCACAGCTAATGATTACCTTTAATGTTGAACTCGACTTGAATAGTGTGTGTGTGTGTGTGTGTGTGTGTGTGTGTGTGTGTGTGTGTGTGTGTGTGTGTGTGTGTGTGTGTGTGTGGGTGTGTTGCTGTTGGCTTTTGAGAGCGTTGATGTTAATGATGCAACGATGCCTCTGTGAATGGCTCCCTTCTTGCTCACACGAGCCGTCACCCATTACCTCTCTTGCAGGTTTTTGTTTGTTACGGCTTATTTTTTGTCTGCCTCTGAGAGCATTCGTATTGTTTACGTATGACAGCTGTTGTATGATTTATTCCGATAGTAATGTGTTCTTATTCCTTGTTGCATGATTTGCTTGCTTTGTGGGTCAAAATATATATGTTACTTTTTGTGTGTTAAATATATATATATTGTCGAATGATATGCTTGTACCGACGTCTTGTTAATTGGTTGTTGTGGAAGTTTTTGTATGATTTTTTCGGTAACGTATTTTCGCTAGCTGTGGATTGATTCGCAGTCTATTTACATGTGTGTGTGTTTAAAATACATTTTTAATATTTCTTGGGAATGTCTGAATTATTGAGGTCATCACTATGGTGTTTACATAGCGGGATGAGAACACAAAAGGGGGATTTAATCACCTGGAGGATTTGAGATTCTTTAATCCAGCTGTACGTGAGGCGTGTGTGCTGGTTGTGGTGTTAAGAGGAGAGAGGGTTCTCAAGGTGTTCAGGGGTCGATATTAATGACCGCCTGACTGACTGGGAGGAATACAAACTACCCAGGCGCGTGTTGGTACATCTTATTTTATACTTCAACATGCCCGTCGGGAGGAGTAAATCTTTTCGTCTTGACTTCAAGGGGATAAGGATTATTCGACTACTTATTATGTAGTATATATTGGGTCATAACCATTAATTCGCGTTTTTATACCGGCTATCAACCGACTCTCGTACTAATATTAGAAACACATGGTGACGTCACTACATATTCAAGAGGGGGAGGGAAGATGTGTGTGTTTTTTATATATATATTAACTCTATAAATATTAAGTTTTATCTATATAAATCATTGTCTTAACCCTGGAAACACAAACCGAAACTGTCTCTATTTTCCGCTTGTTACAACTTGTAATAAAGTTGTTACATCTTGCTTAACGTGTTTATGACGTATTAGAACGTTGTTACAACTTGCTATATTGGTGGTTATAACTGGTTAGGAGGCGTTAAAACTTGTTCGAACGTTGTACCAACGTCGTAGTTTCGGTGTGTGTTTGGCGGGAAGTAAGTTCTTCCTGTCAATTAAGGCTTTCTATTAACAGCTATATAACGAGGCACATATCAGAATCTGCACAAATATATCCACTCTGAATATATGTATCGTAGTATTATTTGATATATTGTGTGTGTGTTAAATATTAACACTTAATTTTTCAGTGTGAATATCAAACAAAAAAACAAAATTGCAATGCAATAATATATATACCATATATTGCACAGTGCAAATTAATTAAAATAAAATATAGATCGAGGCTGATGCATACAATGATAAATGATTAATATAATATTTGGGAGTCAAAACGAACGACACAGTCGGAACTGCAGGAAAACCTGTCTGCGTTTATTTTCCTCCCGGTTATTTATCTCTGGCGAAAAAAATATATTTGGATAAATCGTATTCACTCTATCCCTGTACAATATTGTGTTGATCTCGTGCACGCACGCACACATGCAGGTGTCTGCTGGAACAATCCATCCAGGTGTCTGCTGCACTTCATTACAATATATATATATATATAATATATATATATATATATATATATATATATATATATATATATATATATATATATATATATATAAAGTTTAATCCTAAGTTACATTACTTTTATAGCATATCATGGTCTAGTGGTTTAGGGCCTGTGCTTGGGAGTACCCAGTGTGAGTAAGTTCGAATCCTCCTTATGGCTCCTACTGATTTCCTCATATTTTTTTTCACTACCTAACTTCCGTCACCATCTAACTTATCACCAGTCAACTGGCATCCCTTGACAATAACTACCAGCTCCTTCCGACCACCACCACAAGGCTAGTATGAGGGATATAAGGAGCTAAACCTCACTTCCGGTTGTGAGATATCACATTCACTGCAAAAATCAAACCACATACGGGGTATTCATGCCCGTGCCACCTCTTGGGTCGCTTAATATTCATCATCAAACAAAATCCCGGTAGTCACTGATATGTAAGTACTGGCAGGTAAGTTCCACCTTTCTCAACCACTGAGATAATGTAGCCACCACCACGATTCATCATCCAATCAACTCATCTAATCACCGTCATCACAATCACCTGTTAAATCGTGGATTTGAGGTGGTGGTGTGTGTGTGTGTGTGGTGGTAGTTGAAGAATCTTCATCTTATTGACACACACACCTCTACCACCACCACACCACTACCACCACTACCACCTACGACCACCAACCTACCACCACAGCCACACCCTCTACCACCACCACCATCTACCACCACCACCAGCACACACCCTCTACCACCACCAGCACACACCCTCTACCACCACCAGCACACACCCTCTACCACTTACCATCTACCACCACCACCAGCACACACTCTACCACCACCTACCACCACCTAACACCACCACACACCACTTAACCACCCTTCGGCTAATGCCTTGCCTGATTTCCAACCGTCAAGCTTCCGCCTCTCTTCCCATTCTTGCGTCTGCCATTCACCTTCTTTCTCAGCCTCTGCTGGTCGACCTTCCCCCCATCAGATCACTGACCTCTTCAATGACGCAGTAACTTGACCCTGCCTGCCGAAGGATAGGATGCATGGCCGGATGGAAGGGGAGGTTAGAGTGAAGGGAAAGAAGCTAGCGAAGGGATAGGGATCGTAGAGGGATGGGTAAATGAGTGGTGAGTAGAATGAGGGTTGTAAGGGGTTTAGGAAAGGTTGGCGGGATGGGAGAAGTGGTTGAATGGAAGGGAGGGAGAGGGTAGATCAAGGGAAAGGGAGGGTGCAGCAAAGGGGAAGGGAGGGAGAATGTGTGAGCCGTATAGTTAAATGGGGGACATCAGAGCTGAATAGGTAACTGTGATGCAGAATAGGGAGATGGTGTGAGGATAGGAGGATAGAATTAGAATGTTCCCAAGGAGGAAGGTGTGTGTGACATAGTTTGTGGATGGTAGGGATAGTTTTGGTACGAATTAAAACATTGTAGAAAGTAGCATAGATGTTTGAGCAGGTGATTAAGCAACAACAACACGCACACCAACCCACAACACACACACACACACACACACACACACACACACACACACAGCACCACACACAACACACACACACACACACACACACACACACACACACACACACACACTCACACACACACACACACACAGTGATGTGCAATCACTTAGGCAGTGATGTGGTGGAGGCTGACTCCATACACAGTTTCAAATGTAGATATGATAGAGCCCAGTAGGCTCAGCAATCTGTTCACCAGTTGATTGACAGTTAAGAGGCATGATCAA
>WNGS01165751.1:21216074-21223517 GCA_020271785.1 Procambarus virginalis | reverse complement strand
AAAATTTGCATAAAAGAGCAGCTCATCGCATAAAAAGCATTTTATGGTTCTTTGTATCACTCGTTGGTCTATTGACTCCCCGAGTGAGTCATGCTAATCCAAAGTTCAGCTCAAGATTCAACTGCTGTAGAGGATTATATTGATATCTAACTAGAGCCTCTTTATGTTAGGTCACGACTACAATAGAGGATTGTATTAGCGTATAACTTACTAGAGTTTCTTCTCTTCGGTGTGACTAGTAAATATCTAAATTGTTGTGTAACTGTAAAACTTCATCAGTTCATGCATGGCTGTAGTTAAGGATTATTTTAATGCCATAACTAACTGGACCAGCTTGTCTTCGGTCACACCTGTTCTCGGTAGCGAGTGAGTTGGGTTAGTTATTGCCAACTCACCCATAGTCAACTATAGGTGAGTTGGCAAGCAAAGTAAGGTCTCTATGAGGAGAATTTGCCAAGCCAGTAAGAGTATATAACTTGTTAATATGTGGACAAAGATCTGGAATGGGACGGAGGGAAGGAATGGTGTGCAACCACTTGGACCATTGGGGATTGAACGCAGACCTGCATTAATGAGGCCTCCGTGTTTTGCCATAACTAGCAACATCTGATTGCAAACCTCTCAGGATGGTTGCTTATCTCTAGCAAGACGTTTTTGACCTGCAGGAAGGAGTCAAATTTTTTTTTTTTAAGATTGTCTTTTCTGTAGTTTCTTTTAAGAATGGTAAACGTTTTTGAGTAGAGAAACGTTTGTCCTTAAAACAAACATTATGCTTAATAAGATTTTAGATCCTTCAAGTTATTGTCTATCTCTCAGACGATCTCCTGGACGGGAAAATATATATATACAACCATCTGTACATATCCATATTCAGATATATACAACCTTTTATACATATCCATATTCAGATATATACAACCTTTTCTACATATCCATATTCAGCTATATACAACTATATAGCCCTTAAATCCTTGCATGTGTTAGACAGTCTGGAGTCAGTGTAGACAGTCAGTGTTCCAGTCTGTGATCTTGTGTTTATTGTAATGGTTGACAAAAATATTTGGCCACCTCAGTCATTTAGACAGTGTATATAGATTTTGAAGGTTTGATATCAGATTTAAACGTGGTTCAATTCGCCCTGCAGAGCAGCAAAAACGATGTAAATCCAGTTGTTTATTTTAATTTGGTCACTTTTTATCAGATTGGACCAGTTGTAGCAGAAAATTGTTGAGTATTTAGGTTAGGTTAGGTTAGGTTAGGTTGAATATTTAAAGGTTAGGTTCATGTTCGCTAGAGGAAAGGGATAACAAAATGCTTCTGGTACTCTTGTGTGTCAAGATATATATAATAATAAATATATAATATATAATTATATATACGCAAAATACCAACTTACACCAAATATACAATATTTGGCGTAAGCTGGTGTAGATTATGTTGCATTGTTAAATGGCTAGTATACCTTCAAGTTGTTTAAAATTGGCGAATTAAGGACATTTAGACAAATTCACTATAACTTTTCGCTGATTTAACTTCCAAATATAAATATAAGATTTAAATGTCAACCCGTATGAGAGTGTTGAAATCAAATCAGACAGCCAAAGAATAGGACATAATAGTTTATGTACAGTGGTACGTTAACCATTGTTGGTTTGTGTACCTTGAGTGTAAAGGCACGAAACATCCGAAAGTGTCAGAGTACCTTGGTTTGAACCCCTTGATGATGATGATGATGCACGAGCCAGGATAGACGAGATGGCTGTCGGCATCACTCATTCCACTCACAGCTCCTTTCCGGAGGAATTTAATATACGACGATAATATCCATTAAAACACGTAGTCACACACAGACAAGAAACGTGACAGCACCCAAGAGCTGAAGCCCAGTCTAGAGCGTTTTGAGCCAGTATATGCAAATCAGCTTCTGTGCCTCCCTACCGGCGAAATATACATATATATATGTACACCGAATCATCCACATATTTCATTTACAACATGACCCCTCTAGGTTGATAACCATTCCTGTGTGTGTATACCGGGACACCTTTGCTAATAGTCGAAATCCTTGATAGCCGCGGCTCTCTGCGTGGGAGTTAGCGAGGCAAACATATCTCCAATATATGTCGGGCGGCGAGGTCTTCTCAATATGGGTTGAGGATCAGATTTCTGGTCGGTTATCTGAGCTGCCTGCTGTGTTATTCCCACCACCGCCTGCTGCTGTTGTTGCCTGCTACTGCTGGGCCTCCCTCGCCCGCTCGCTGCTCCCGTTTATTGCTACCGTTCAGCCAGACGCTACCGTTAACAGTAGCTAAATGCTGCTGTTCACCCGACTGTGCAGCTTCCGGGGGTACTGGAAGCTGCACTGGTGTTACTGTTCACTGTGTTCGGTTGAGGATGCTCAACACAACAACACAGGTGGTGGATGTAACACACCAACACAGGTGGTGGATGTAACACACCAACACAGGTGGTGGATGTAACACACCAACACAGGTGGTGGATGTAACACACCAACACAGGTGGTGGATGTAACACACCAACACAGGTGGTGGATGTAACACAACAACACAGGTGGTGGATGTAACACAACAACACAGGTGGTGGATGTAACACACCAACACAGGTGGTGGATGTAACAACAACACAGGTGGTGGATGTAACACAACAACACAGGTGGTGGATGTAACACACCAACACAGGTGATGGATGTAACACACCAACACAGGTGGTGGATGTAACACAACAACACAGGTGGTGGATGTAACACAACAACACAGGTGTTGGATGTAACACACCAACACAGGTGGTGGATGTAACACACCAACACAGGTGGTGGATGTAACACACCAACACAGGTGGTGGATGTAACACACCAACACAGGTGGTGGATGTAACACACCAACACAGGTGGTGGATGTAACACACCAACACAGGTGATGGATGTAACACACCAACACAGGTGATGGATGTAACACACCAACACAGGTGGTGGATGTAACACAACAACACAGGTGGTGGATGTAACACACCAACACAGGTGATGGATGTAACACACCAACACAGGTGATGGATGTAACACATCATCAGCAACACAAGAAGGTGCTTTGGTGTTTTATGCGATTGATAACCAGATTGGGGAAAAAATAATTAGAAAATTCCACGTTACTAATCCTTAATGGAAATTTCTCGTTGCCAATTTCCCGCGGAAATAGCCGTCCTAAATACGCCAGGAGTCTCAGTTCCGTCAAACTTCGCTTTTTATATTAAATTAACAGAAAATGTGAATCCGCAAATAGTCGAATGAGAATGTAACAATTATCTGCAGGTAGTAATAAAAACAGGTGGGAATTATGCCGGGGCCCTCGAGCTGGAACCTCATATTATGGGGACATTGGCCTCATAAAGTCAGCTGCAAGTAGGCGGGTCATCCGGTAACTCAGCAGTTTCTAATCACTTACGGCCATTATTCTCGTCAATGAGTAATTACACTTCCGACAGCTTGGATTGTTAGTGCTGGTGGAGGGGTGAGACTGCCTGCCACACTTCCCCGCGGGGATTTGACAGTTAATCATGTTAGTTTGTGTTGGGGGATAAACATAGTGATTAAGTAACAAAAAAGTAACTAACGAAAAGGGAGGCCTGGTCGAGGACCGGGCCGCGGGGACGCTAAGCCCTGAAATCATCCCAAGATAACCTCAAGATAAGATACCTTTAGCATTCTTTATCTGATCAGTTGTAATTCATAGAACGCCAGTATTGAAGTAAATATCTTGGGTCCTGTGGCGCAGTGGTCTGTGTCTTGAACTCACAACCGAGGACCCGGGTTCAATTCCAGATGAGGAAAGTTTAATTTCCTTTGACGCTACTTTTCACCAAGCAATACAATAAGTAGCCGGGAGTAGTTAGGCAACTGCTGTGGGGTGAATTCTGGGGAAGGTCAGTATGTGCCCTAGGATGATCTCGATTAGAGTAATCGCAGGCTTCCTGTCCCCGGCAAAGGGACTTATTTATTTACAAAAGTCTATGATAACATTTCTGATCCCGGCACTGACGGTCTGTTGTGGTCGCGCTTGAGAGGTGCCCGTTAAGCGAGGTTTCAACAGTACTACAAAACCCACTTATGTCAAAATGGTGAATTTCAATTATTGTTGAAATATCAAGAGTTTTGCAATCATTTCAAAAGTTTTTTTGTTTTAATATTTTTGACTAGATTTAGAGTTTGATTTATGCTATACGAATCTTCAAAATTTTCACTGGAATAAAATTTTAAAACAATTTCGAAATTTCCTTTCTACGATAGCTTTAAATTTTCTAAGCGCATGGACATGTATAGAGAGCATACGAGCGTTTCTATCTCGGAACGTAGGCGCATTTGTGTGTAAATTAAGCAATTTTGCTCCATTCATAAATTTCACATTTTATATGAGAAAATAAGGGTTATACTGACAGACTATATAATTGTGTGTGAGCGTGCTGCCGGCGGGCATAATAACTATGTGATCGGAGTGAACGTATTATGAAGAGCAGCGGAACAGCTTTACAAGTAACTTTACGAGGGCATAAATTATAGACCTCTAACGCGGTTTATATATATATATATATATATATATATATATATATATATATATATATATATATATATATATATGCAGAATAACCACATGTGAAAAATAGAAAATGCTTAACGCGTTTTCGGCTAATTCGCCTTCATCAGAGCAAAGTAGAATGAAGATCTTCATTCTTTGCTCTGATGAAGGGGAATTAGCCGAAAACGCGTTAAGCATTTTCTATTTTTCACATGTGGTTATTCTGTATACTTGGATCAGTGTTTTTGTGATCATTGTTGCATATATATATATATGTGACAGTGTCAGACCACGGGGGAAAATTGAGACAGGAATTTCCTTAAGTACTTTCGTATATTAATACATCTTCAGAAGGAGTGAAGACTCCTTTTGAAGATGGATTAGTATACGAAAGTACATAAGGAAATTCCTGTTTCAATTTTCCTCCGTGGACTGACACTGTCACATTTTTATTCACGTGTTTATTTTCGTGATTTACACACACACACACACACATTATATATATATATATATATATATTATATATATAATATATATATATATATATATATATATATATATATATATATATATATTTTGCAGTACTTTCAGTTGAAACTTCATTCACAATTAGGAATATATTGGATAGTTTTCTGAAATGAAATTTGTATATTTGGGATTGTATTGACACCTTTTTTTATTAACCCTAGACGTAATATACCTTATATAGCTTATAGTTCCTTATATACCTTACCTTACGTTACCTTGTGTGGATTCCGGGGGGTCAGTGTCCCCGGTCCCTGACCAGGCCTCTATATACGTACATAATGTGTATAATAATTTACATAAATATCTGATATATAGTTGTGTAATATACATTAGTGAACTTGACTCATCCGTAAAGGACTGGGTGTAGTTTCCTCCATCAAGGTTGTTAAAGGTGAAAGCAATTTGTTATTATAGACTATAAAGTTTGGTATTTTACAGCTCTGTGCCTCCCAGGTGGTCGAATTTTTATGTGTGTGTAACTTACATATCAACCAGACGAGTGCGGTATTGCAAGACTATTGGCAGTATTAGGTTGAGTGCAACGGTGCAGGAGTATAGGGGGGTCACACGGGATTATCAACTCGAATGAAATGTTGCTGGTTGATGATATTCTGAGCGAAATGTTGCTGGTTGGTGATATTCTGAGCGAAATGTTGCTGGTTGGTGATATTCTGAGCGAAATGTTGCTGGTTGATGATATTCTGAGCGAAATGTTGCTGGTTGATGATATTCTGAGCGAAATGTTGCTGGTTGATGATATTCTGAGCGAAATGTTTCCGGATGGCAAGTTTACTATTGTGGGTGAAATGTTGGCAAAAGAATCAGCTTAATGTTGCAGAATGATAGTTATTATTCGTTAACCCCATGTATCACCTTTATATTNACCCCCAACACACACCCTTAACCACACCACAACTTCCAGGCGGTAAATTCCAGTAGCGAGGTGAAGGTGGACCGCCCAGAGACGCTACAAGACCCCCAATGCTTTACGGTCAGCCTTAACAGGAGAGGAGAGAGAGAGAGCGGACTAAAGGGGGGAAGAGGCACATAGGAAGAGAGAGAGAGATCGAACGAGGGAGGGGAAGGGGAAGGGAACTATCAGGGGAAAGCGCCAATTGTTGTTATAGATTCAGCTACTCGGAACAAGTTCCAAGTAGCACGGGCTATGGTGAGCCCGTAACTTACCCGGCACAGGAGTGGGGCAAGTATAGCACAGGCTATGGTGAGCCCGTAGTGGACTTACCTGGCACAGGAGCGGTGCTCTGTCTGTTTCGGGGGAAAAGCGGCAAGCCATTACGACTATATATAGCACTTGGAGGGGGTCAGGATAAGGATTTGGGATGGGACGGGCAGGGGAGGAATGGTGCCCAACCACTTGTGGACGGTCCGGGGGGATTGAACGCCGACCTGCATGAAGCGAGACCGTCGCTCTACCGTCCCCCTACAAGTGGTTGGGCACGAGGGAGGGAAAGAAGATTCGGAGACATAAAGAACACAAAATTATGGGGAGAAATAAACGAATGGGAAAGAGAGGGATGGAAAAGGGGGGTGAAGGATTGATGGAGGGATTAAGGGAAAAGCGGAATATATGGAGATGAAAGGAGGCAAGAAAGTCACAGTGAAAAGGGCGATTAAATGAAGAAATGTTAAAGAATAGTTGAAGAAAGGTTTGAAGTTGAAAGAGATGTTCAAGAAAGATTTTGAACATAGTGTGAAGAAAGCTCAAAAAAAATATTTGCAAATTTGCGTCTGTCTCCCTTGTGTTATAATGTGTTGATGGCATATTGCATCAGTGTTGAGAGTATAATTATTGCATCAGTGTTGGGAGTATAATTATTGCATCAGTTTTCAGAGTATAATTATTGCATCAGTGTTGGGAGTATAATTATTGCATCAGTGTTGGGAGTATAATTATTGCATCAGTGTTGGGAGTATAATTATTGCATCAGTGTGGGGAGTATAATTATTGCATCAGTGTTGGGAGTATAATTATTGCATCAGTGTTGGGAGTATAATTATTGCATCAGTGTTGGAGTATAATTATTGCATCAGTGTTGGGAGTATAATTATTGCATCATTGTTGGGAGTATAATTATTGCATCAGTGTTGGGAGTATAATTATTGCATCAGTGTTGAGAGTATAATTATTGCATCAGTGTTGGGAGTATAATTATTGCATCAGTGTTGAGAGTATAATTATTGCATCACTGTTGGGAGTATAATTATTGCATCAGTGTTGAGAGTATAATTATTGCATCAGTGTTGGGAGTATAATTATTGCATCAGTGTTGGGAGTATAATTATTGCATCAGTGTTGGGAGTATAATTA
>WNGS01165751.1:21158572-21176652 GCA_020271785.1 Procambarus virginalis | reverse complement strand
GTCCTGTGTGCCAGTGACATACAAGCACCATCCTCACTGTAATAACTGGATTACTCAGATCAAGCCAAAAACGTAATTAATTTTGTCAATAAAAATGTTGAAGATATTAATAATAACAGTAATACATCAACCACAAATGGCCTTCAGGGACCTCCAGAACCAGACTAACCTCAAGGTCCCCCCCCCCGCCCCCCGTCACCTCTAATCACAGCGATGTACTCATTCCACACACTCCCCCCCCCCCGGGAACTACCAACCACCTCCTTGGGCAAGACTCATCAACGACAAAAACCAGTCGAGGCTATAATGTTCCTCCACGTCTATTTGCTCGGGTAAGACCAGGTAAGAGGCCCTCCCAGCCCATCGCCACCCTCAAGACTGTTAAATCACTCCACCTCCACTACCAAGACCTCCCATGTCACGACCAATAAGCAATCCTGTTTGGTCAGATATCATCCTTAGAAGCTACACACCTCTCACGAGCGATGATACGAGACGGGGAGAAAGAGAGAGAGAGAAAAAAAATACACTGCAATCTCTTACACTCTTTGTTTCTCTCCCTGCGAGTGTATTTATACTCCAAAACAGTTCTCGGTTTACAGCGCATGTTGTAGGGGGGGCTGCTGTATCATACACCAATTACCACAGAACACGGATCTCACTGTATCGTGATATTAGACTCTCATTAGTATGCTGCCTGGCCTGTGGGAGCCATACTTACACACTCGCCACACACACACACAATGTATAAAAAAATATACATGATAGTCTCCCTGTGCAATATCCTCGATGATATATTGACCATTACTCGAAAATAATCATATCCGGTTATAAAAGACGCATCAACTTCCGCCTGCAGCCCTCGGGCGGGTGCTAGTGAGCTGCTACACTGAATATTGATCCCTAAAATACACTGTAGTTGATATCCTGACATTATGGACAATTACTTCCCTCAGAAGCACTAGTACACTGAATATTGATCCCTATAATACACTGATACCCTGATAGTATGGACAATTACTTCCCTCAGAAACACTAGTACACTGAATATTGATCCCTATAATACACTGATACCCTGATATTATGGACAATTACTTCCCTCAGAAGCACTAGTACACTGAATATTGATCTCCCACATTACACTGTAGTCGTCACTCTGATATTATGGGACAATTACTTCCTTCTGCTACACAAGTATTCAGGAGGGAGTTATTTTTCCCCTTCACTTTTATTACTGGTTCCTGTACCTGATGAATGCTGGTGGATATTAGCCAGGCTGCATATCGTTAAGGGGAAAAAAAATTTACCAGCATAGCAGCATAATGTTTCGGCCGCGTATAGTGAATACGATGAATATCACTTATGCTAATGTGAAGACAGTGAAGGGACATACCAAATCCCTTGATGCAAATATATGCTCATTCATACGCATATTATCATACACATATATGAATAAATTTTAAAATATACTGTAAGAGCCAACGTTAAGAGTATATATCCTGAAGTCCACAACAGTTTTGACAAACAAAAGTCGGAGGGGTCGTATCGAGGTCCCATCTACCAGGTGATGACACCAGGAAGCATGCAGAATTAACCTGACGATTAACCCAAGGGCAGACTCTGGTATTATAATCCATAAAGTGTACTAGAGCCATCAATAGAGCTGACAGAGATAATTGCCACTTCCTCCCCCCCCCCCCACACACACCCCTCCTCCTCCCTCACCAAACAAGCAAACAGCCAATTCGTCTAAGATGGGAGTTCACGAACTAACGTTCAACACGTCCCTATCGCGCGATTGTTCTATGTACAGAATTGTCTATAGAGAAAATTCTTAATATATAAAGATATTTTTCGCGATTATTACATATATGGGAACGTCTTTCACCATTATTCAATATACGAAAACAAACTTAAGCATTTGTCTCAATACCATAATAAAGCTGAAACAGTCACGTATAATAATTATTATTTTCAACTGGAGAATGCACAGAAAAATACAGTACAGAAAGAAGTTGATATTATACAATAAACTACACAACTAGCTTATCAAAAGTGTAACTTGCTTGGCTGAAATAAATTTTGGGGTTTAGTTCCTGAGCCCATTATGTGCCTCTACCCTTTTTTCCATAATTGCCCCACGGGATGGGTATGGGGTTCACTATACTGCCCACAGGATGGGTAAGGGGTCCACTACCACCCACAGGATAGGTAAGGGGTCCACCACCGCCCACAGGATGGGTAAGGGGTCCACTACCACCCACAGGATGGGTAAGGGGTCCACTACCACCCACAGGATGGGTAAGGGGTCCACTACCACCCACAGGATGGGTAAGGGGTCCACTACCACCCACAGGATGGGTAAGGGGTCCACTACCACCCACAGGATGGGTAAGGGGTCAACCACCGCCCACAGGATGGGTAAGGGGTCCACTACCACCCACAGGATGGGTAAGGGGTACACTATCACCCACAGGATGGGTAAGGGGTCAACCACCGCCCACAGGATGGGTAAGGGATCCACTACCACCCACAGGATGGGTAAGGGGTCCACTACAACCCACAGGATGGGTAAGGGGTCCACTACCACCCACAGGATGGGTAAGGGGTCCACTACCACCCACAGGATGGGTAAGGGGTCCACTACCACCCACAGGATGGGTAAGGGGTCCACTATCACCCACAGGATGGGTAAGGGGTCCACTACCACCCACAGGATGGGTAAGGGGTCCACTACCACCCACAGGATGGGTAAGGGGTCCACCACCGCCCACAGGATGGGTAAGGGGTCCACTACCACCCACAGGATGGGTAAGGGGTCCACTACCACCCACAGGATGGGTAAGGGGTCCACTACCACCCACAGGATGGGTAAGGGGTCCACTATCACCCACAGGATGGGTAAGGGGTCCACTACCACCCACAGGATGGGTAAGGGGTCCACTACCACCCACAGGATGGGGAAAATTTCTTGCATAATACATGAACTAAAAGAAATGAGACTTCAATCGGTTAAACATATAATTTAAGGAGCAAAACAATTTCTTACCAAAGGAAAATCGCTTGCAACGAATCGTATTAAATGCTGTGAGGTTACAATTAATGCTTTGCACAAACAAATTTGCATGTATAATAAATTTTAATGATGCAGCTACATGCAGTAATTAAGGGAGCCAAAAGTGATTCGAACTCTGCAGCCGACATTCGAACACTGCAGTCGCCATTCGAACACCAGTCTTAACATTTGACCCCCAAGACCGTCAATACATAAGAATGGAAGAAACTGCATAAAGACCTATTGGTCAATGCAGGACAGCTCCTACATATATATATATACCCATTTTATTTTAGTAACACATTTAGATACATGTGCATTTGTGCAGCTAGCCACACCCATGTATATGTCTAACCTGGGCTAGAAAAACCCAGGGTTCGGGCGTCTACTACATCATCCGGTAACTATATAACTCTATAAGAATTATATATTTAATTCATATACCGCGCCGATTAAGTGTTTGTATAAAGTTGTGTATAAAATATAGGTTAGATATCAGTGATCAAGTTGATTTAAATACGCTTTTTCATTATATTCATAGTTGTATTACAATTGCAAATTGTACTCATTAATGTTTTTTTAATGAAACTAAGTTCAGGGGAAAATATTACCTCAGCTGTTTGCTAATGTTATTTCTAGATGAAACCAAAAGTCAATTGTTTTTATCATACAATGTATCATTTTTCACAAACTGTATGCCATACCCTGCCAAGCTGCCATACCCTGACCGCCGGAGCCGGTCGGCCGAGCGGACAGCACGCTGGACTTGTGATCCTGTGGTCCTGGGTTCGATCCCAGGCGCCGGCGAGAAACATTGGGCAGAGTTTCTTTCACTCTATGCCCCTGTTACCTAGCAGTAAAATAGGTACCTGGGTGTTAGTCAGCTGTCACGGGCTACTTCCTGGGGGTGGAGGCCTGGTCGAGGACCGGGCCGCGGGGACACTAAAAAAAAAAAAGCCCCGAAATCATCTCAAGATAAAGCTAACACACACACAATGCACTACACCATATCCTGAAAACTATCAGATATATCTTTGTATTACAATGATTTAAGTGGCAAGACAAAAGAATTATACCATCCTTTTCTATCTAAGATATGCCAGTAATGTCTCTGAAAATCTCTTAAGAGATGTGCAACTTTCAACAAACTAAGAACATTGTGATACACTTCATTTATGGATCAAATATGTTTCGTAAGTGTCTTCTCAAGCCTTAAATTGATGAAAATATATATACTGACCTTTGAGTTGTTTTTCTTGAATTATTCTAAAGAACTTGATGTCTGTACAGCAAGTGTTATTGACAAACACAGTTATGTTATAGAAAGCCAACTCGTTGCGGACCTATCTTGCGCACGCACACGCGCGCGCGCACACACACACACACACACACACAACACACACACACACACACACACACACACACACACACACACACACACGCACACACACACACACACGCACACACACGAATTCAACCCCACCCAAACACATTTATTACCAAAATAATTACTTCCTGCGCCAGTCTCTCGATTCCCTGGTCAACACTGACGGCATGGACACACAAAAAATATAATTATTGATTTGATATAGTGGCCATTTAGGGGTCCAGGTTATAATTGATCAGAGTTACAGCGGTGATTGCGCTTCCTTCATTTTGCAACGTCAAGAAGTATCATTGTAATAGCGATATTATTAATTCCGGTTTGCATTGTTGTATTTTCAACACCTTGAACAAAACGAAACAAATATTTCTCATTTTTAAAAATATATTACAAAATTTGTATTCCGTGTTGAATACATCAAACATCTTGAATACATTCGAATATCATTGAATAATCCTTCCAATGCTTCGTGTTTCCTGTAATCACAGTGTATATCTCTAATACAGAAGAGAAGTCTGTATCATTACAACCCTTTACTCATAAGACGATATGATTACAGCTCCTGAATATAATCCAGGATAAAGGTCAATTCTCAAGCATTTATACACAGAGAGGCAGAATACACCGATTGGTGTATAAATCCCCAATCCCTTGAGATTTAAGAGTACCTTTTTTCCTCAAGGTTCGCTGCAAACTCCTTAGTTTGTCCTGAACTCTTAGATTATGACTCGCTGTTAATCTTACATGATTATAAATCTTCTTTTAGCTTACACAGATTCAGTAGTGCTGTATGGACCTTCCCAAGGACACTTCCCCGAGGACACTTTCTTGATGCTACTTGCTCAGTTGATGTTACCATTACCCTCCACTACCATCAACCTCTGCTACCATCAACCTCTGCTACCATCAACCTCTGCTACCATCAACCTCTGCTACCATCAACCTCTGCTACCATCAACCTCTGCCACCATCAACCTCTGCCACCATCAACCTCTGCTACCATCAACCTCTGCTACCATCAACCTCTGCCACCATCAACCTCTGCCATCATCAACCTCTGCCACCATCAACCTCTGCTACCATCAACCTCTGCCACCATCAACCTCTGCCACCATCAACCTCTGCCACCATCAACCTCTGCTACCATCAACCTCTGCTACCATCAACCTCTGCCACCATCAACCTCTGCCACCATCAACCTCTGCTACCATCAACCTCTGCCACCATCAACCTCTGCTACCATCAACCTCTGCTACCATCAACCTCTGCCACCATCAACCTCTGCCACCATCAACCTCTGCCACCATCAACCTCTGCCACCATCAACCTCCACTACCATCAACCTCTGCTACCATCAACCTCTGCCACCATCAACCTCTGCCACCATCAACCTCTGCTACCATCAACCTCTGCAACCATCAGGAGGCGGGCGACCTGCCTCCCTCCACCACTAACCCTTCCATGGGGGGATTTAGTCCACGAAATGCAAAACAAAGCAACCCGGTGGTTAGAGGGCGACAGTCAGAGTTGCGGAAGCCGATTACTCTGAGCAGCCTCTGCATCTCTGCGTCAGATTAGCATCGTAAAGATCATTAAAATTAGGCTCCAGCGAGCTTGATTATGTAAGACTTTGATGCCTAAGTCTGACGAATAGCCCAACCGTCGCGACCTGGGCATTGATACCGACAGGCAGTCAGGTCAACCTGACTTGTGACGTCACATGATAACATTCCCTCATTAGGGCTCCGTCCAGGTAATATTGAGTCATGTATGAAAGGCCTATTGTAAATCAGGATACATCATACTGTATCTTTCTGTTTCCCTTCTGTTAATCCTCTCTCCCTCCAGGCCTATATTTGCCCTTTGTGTGGGTTTAAGGCCTGTTTATTCTCCAGGCCTACTTGCCCAATCTGTGAGTGTAGGAATAATTACAGCATGTTGTGAATGTAAGCCTACTTTCTATGTTATTGTATGCCTACATACCCTCGACCTACAGGCTTGAGAATCAGCCTTTTAGGACATTAATGTAAATTGTACATTCTCTATGTACTCTTATATTTACACTTACATTTCAGTCACTTAACTCGTTCCACGTTATCTTGAGATGATTTTGGGGCTTTAGTGTCCCCGCGGCCCGGTCCTCGATCAGGCCTCCACCCCCAGGAAGCAGCCCGTGACAACTGACTAACACCCAGGTACCAATTTTACTGCTAGGTAACAGGAGCATAGGATGAAAGAAATTCTGTCCATTGTTTCTCGCCGGCGCCTGGGATCGAACCCGAGACTACAGGATCACAAGTCCAGCGTGCTGTCCGCTCGGCCGACCGGCTCCCCGCGTGTTTACAACCCTGCCACGAAAGTTCTTTTCGACGTCTGTGACTCATTTGTCGATTTTGTTTACATAGCGTCCGTTCTAGTGGTTTAAATGTAAACATGTTTGACTCTTGTAAGCGTGCATTTGCGTGCCTGCGTGCGTGTTTGTGCATGTGTACATGTATGTGTGTGTGTGAGTGTGAGCAGCTCAGTAGCCCCGACTGAAGATTGTGAGTTACACCATCCGTCTTCTCACAATACGTCGATTTTTTCACGCAATCGACCAATCCGTTAAAAATGCGACTTATTAGTATGAATTAAAGAACTGTAATATTAACGCTTTCTATGAATCGGCCTAGATAGGTTAGGTGGGTTGCTTGGGTGCCTACGTTTCTCAGTAGACGAAACAATTGCATCTTTTTACGGCAAATCGAGAGAGCAGGTTGCTTGAACGGTTGAACGAAAGGAGGCCTGATAGCCGAGTGGACAGCGCTTCGGATTCGTGGTTCTGAGGTTCCGGATTCGATCCCCAGAGGAGGCGGAAACAAATGGGCAGAGTTTCTTTCTTCCTGATGCCCCTGTTACCTAGCAGTAAATAGGTACCCGGAAGTTAGACAGCTGCTACGGGCTTCTTCCTGTGGGTGGTGGTGGGGGAAGTGTAACAAAAGGAGGTCTAGTTGAGACCGGGCCGCAGGGACGCTAAGCCCCGAAATCATCTCAAGATAACTTCAACATCTCAAAATATAACGGTCATCTTTAATATATTGCGGTATACTCAGATCTGTATATATTAGACACAATACTCTCGTATAATGAATGGCGATGATGGTGATGATGATGAAGGTGACTTATGGTGATAGTGATCATGTCGTTGGTGACGATTATGAAGAAAAATATCATTGTTAATTCAAATTTTAATTATGCTGGCATTCATTATGTTTCAATCTAATAAAAGGCGGAACAATGCCTTTCATGGTAAGTCATAAACAACTCAATATCAACAAAGTAGCCGCGACTGGATAATACCGGTCACTATAATGACCAGGACGCGTGGTCAGTGACCACGTGCTGTCAGTCTCTAGTTCATTAACCTGAACTACTCGCAAGAAGAATGGAAATAAAAACTTAGATGCGACGCCTGTAAGACCCCCTCTCACTGGCTTTCTAATTGCAACAATGCTTTAAACCACATCTACAACAATCACCACAAACACACACAATGAAAATCACTGTAATCCCCACCACCCATTCCCCCCCCCCCACTAACACCATCCCCACCATTCCGTTCACCCCCCATTCCATCACCCCATCACCAAACAACCTCCTCCAGCCAGTCCCACAATAACCACTACTCCCAAATCACTACGACATTCCCTCCCTTCTCTCCAACACCACATACCACACCCCCACTACACCCCTATTACACCCCAACTGCGACCCCTACCACCCCACTTCCCCCACCACCACCATTCCGCCCCCCCCTACACACACACACACACCTCTAACAGCTCTTCAATATCTTTTTAGAGCACCATTGTGTTCTATTGTCTTTGTTGCTCACAGAGAGAGAGAGAGAGAGAGAGAGAGAGAGAGAGAGAGAGAGAGAGAGAGAGAGAGAGAGAGAGAGAGAGAGAGAGAGGGGGGAGGTGCCGTTAAGAAAGCCGGCCGTTATAATTGTTTGATATAATTGATTTCGATATATCTATCTGACCCGACACTCGCCTAAATCACTCAGCGGGACATATATCTTTTTTTTTTTTTGGGACCATGAGTCATGGGTATAGGTAGTAGTGGAGAGATGGGCCACGGCCGCCTGGCGGGGACGGCCAGTGATAGGGTGATGCGGTTGGGCCATGTGGGAATGTGGGGGAGAAAACTCTGCAAATTTCTTCTCAATTATGTGTAATACGGGCTCGCCATAGCCCGTGCTGCTTGGAACTTTTGTTTTAGGTAGCAATCTTAACCAACAACAACAACACAACATCTCAATTATGTCTTCACCTTTCCATTAACTTTGCGTCGTCTGAAAATATTACCGTGTACGATTATGAACGGGCCCAAGATCGAGCCTGAGGGCTTGGTACATCCAACCACTTTTATCTCTATGACCCTCTATTTTCTGCCTGTTGGGTAACTTAGGGTCACACAGATATATTAGGCTGGAGAAATGAAGCAAAATGGGATGCCTGTATGTATGTATGTATTATGTATGTATGTATGGTATGTATTATGTATATATATATATCATTATAATACATATATAATAATAACATATATATATATATATATATATTATATATATATATATATAATATATATATATATATATAATATATATATATGTACATGATGATGAGAATGTGTACATGTATATATAACATTAATAATTTTGTAACTAGTGTCAAAAAATTGTTATTTGCTTAGCTAAACGAACTAGAGGGTTCAGTTCCTGAACCGATTATGTGCCTCTGGAATCCTTTACACCACCGCCCACGGGATGGGTATGGGGTGCATAATAAAGAAATTAAATTCTCAAAGCTTGGTCCGGGGCCTGTTGCAGTTGCAAATCTACGTGGATGATCTACCTTGAGGGTCAAACATATTGTTAGTAGATGATGTACATAGAGTAAATAAGCATAGTTCCTCTGCAGAGGAACTATGTGGCTTACTTTGGTGGGCAGACAATGGCTACTTGAGTTCAACTTCAATCAGTGTAAAGTGTAATGGAGGAATAAGTGATGGGGATTGTGCAGAACGTCGGTAATGGGGATATGAGGAGTGGTGATGGAACTGTGAGGATTTAATTGTAAAAAATAAATATCAACTTTTATCAGGTCAATGAAGTTCTCTACAGGTAAACATAACTGGATGGAAACTCAAAAACAACAACAGATTATATTTGATTATATATAATTTGTATAATTCCATATAACTGATATCATTTTCTTGTACGTGTGGTGTTTTCACTGATATATTCATATTCACTACACAACTGATACAAAAGTTATCATGAATTATATGTTTTTGACATACGAAGTCAGGCAAAGATTTTAAACACAACTCTTAAGAACGCTATTTCTAAAAGAAAATACTTTTACTTCCTCCAAACTGCATGTCAAGTTAAATCACAAAATCACTATAATTTTGATAATTTTCTTTCAACAGCCCCGTCTCCTCTCCACCCGCTCGTCAACCACACTGAGAACGTTCTTGATAGAGAACAAAGTTATAAAATTTCATTTTGTTCTGCAAAAAACAGACGAAACAAGAGCCGCAAGAGGCGGGGGACAGCATGCGCATTAACCTTCCCCCTTGTAGCCGGGACCTGGAAATAGGGTTAGTATCCGCGCCTCGCCGCGCCAGAGTGTGTGGCTAAAGGCAGTAATGGCCCAATGATCGCATGAAGGCGTTAGCGATATAAATCCAGTTCGCAGTAGGGCGCCCGACCGGTAGGTGTGGGCAGGAGAGGAGGGGGGACTTACCCCAACCGTACGAGGGGTTGGGGGGGAGGGGCCCATGTATTGTCTACATATATACCTGGTGCGTGTATACTCGCCTAGTTGTGCTAGCGGGGGTTGAGCTTCGGCTTTTGGTCCCCTGCCTCTCCACTGGTATTCAGGTTCACGAGGCTATATTTGGGGATGTATCGTATCTACATTTGAAACTGTATGGAGTCTACCTCAAACACATCACTTCCCAGTGCATTCTAAATACAACTAGGTGAGTAAGAGAAGTCTAAATGACGTAGAGTAACAAGCTGGGGTACCTCAAGGATCGATGCTGGAACCCATGCTATTTCTCATTTATGTGAATGACTTGACTGCAGGAGTTGAGTTTTATATGTCGATGTTTGCAGACTATGTGAAACTAATGAAAAGAGTTGAGACAGATGAGGATTGTAAGATTCTCCAAGATGAATTAAACAAGCTTCAGAGCTGGGCTAGAAATGGCTGCTAGAGTTCAACACCAGCAAGTGTAAGGTGATGGAAATGGGATCAGGAACCAGGAGACCGAAAAGGCAATTCACGAAGAAGGGAAACTACCTCCATATACTTCCATATAGCGAAAAAGACCTGAGAGTGGACATAGATCCAAACCCAACTCAAGAGGCTCATATAAATACAATAATGTCAGCTGCATACTCTACACTGGCAAATGTCAGAACAGCCATCAGGAGCCTAAATATTGACACTTTTTTAAAAGAATTATAGGATAATAGAAGAAGAATTATAGAATTTATCGACTAGTCTGACATTGAAACATTCTAATGTCTCTGTGGCTCACTTGGGTGAGCCACAGAGCTACCATCTATGTCCCCTTGTTCGTGTACCACCCTTGTTAAAACACCCTAACTTCATCTACACTGTCTTTCTCTGATGATTTTGCAGTTTATCATATGTCATCCTTAGCTCTATCTTCCAGTGCCGTGAGGTTTAATTCCAGTAGCCTCTCATCGTAACTCATACCTCTCAGCTCTGGAACCAGTCTGGTAGCATACCTCTGAATTTTCTCTGACTTCGTCTTGTGTTCGACTAGGTATGGAGTTGCATACTCTAGGATTGTCTGACGTGTGTGGTATACAAGCATGCGTGTGTGTCTGTCTATCTGTCTGTGTGTCTGTCTATCTTACTGTTACAGCCACACGTCACCAAAGGCTACACAAACCTGAAGATAAGTCACACTCTTGCGTCTTTGTTTACCATCCAGGGAGAGGATTCATCAAAGCATTTACTCGACCGCTTACGAAACCTTTACATCAGTCCTCGATCACGGCTGCTTTTGTGTACATTTATCAAAACAGTTTACGAGCCCTGAGGCGCTACGAGGTCATTCATAACAATAACCTTGGATTCTTAAGTTTCGGAGCTCGTAAACTCTGTCATAGACTATTATAAATGTAAACAAAGCCGCAATGATCGAGGAAAGATGTACAGGTTTCGTAAGGTGGTTGCTTAAACTGTCGCGTGATTGTTGTGTGTTATCAATACATAGGTAATCATTACAGAATAACTTGGCACTTTATAAAGGGTGCTACATAGCGAGGGAGGGGGGGTCACACAAGGGTGGGACCAGGAGGTCACACAAGGGGGGACCAGACCAGGGGGAAGGGGCCACACAAGGGGTGGAATGCGAGAACGTTGCACAAGCACAAACATCTCGCTGAGGACCGAGTTCGAGCCCCGTCGTACCCTTACTAATAATACAATATTAGACAAGATTCACTAATTGTTTGCAACTAACAGATTAACTTTCTACAAATAAATCGTTTTAAGGCCGTCGAGTTGCAACTCAAGTCATAACCATCGTTCAGACGGAAAAGTTATAGAAGTAACAGAAAAGTTATAGGTATAGAATGTTCAGAATTCCATACGAACCTAAAAGAAAATCCAACGTTAATCTGTGACACTGGCAAATTAATGCATAATGAAATAACAAGAACATGACGCAACTATGTGAACCCCTAGAGACGCAGGTTCGATCCCATGATACAGCATTTTCTGATAGGAAATTAGTCTTACCTCCCCCCTCACCTGTTAGGTTAGGTTAGGTTAGGTTAGACCTAACCTAACCTAACCTAACCTAACCTAACCTAACCTAACCTTACCTCCCCCCTCACCTGTTACATTAAAACTGCCTCTGGGCTATCATAAATATATTCTTTAAGATATCACAGGCCACCAAGAATATATTGAGAATGTAAAAAAAAAAATCAAGAACAGATGTGATTACACTGAGCCTCACTATTCTCAACTGCTCAACTACGCTGACACCTTTAAATGGTCAATTGCACTTTTCGTGTTCTAGTTCCTCGACAAGTGGATATATTCACCAATTACATTCAGCAGGTGAGAAAATGTCCACCTTTTGGTTCGGGTCTATTCTCACTCACTATTCTATTCTATTCTTCAGCACACTAGTGGGAACGGACACTCCGCGCCTCGCTAGTGGTATGGTCTGGATTCAGATCCTGACCAGGGAGGATTGACTGGGCGCCAGTCCGTAGCTCTTCATCACCCCTGTTCATCCAACAGTAATTGAGGACCTGGTTGTTAACTGATCTGAGGTTCGTGTTCCACGGGAAAACTAGTGGTTAAGGCTTACCATGAGCTATGGGAAGGGAAAGCTCTCAGCCTGCTTACAGGAGCCAGTCAGCAATAGTCAGTGGGTACAGGACCAGACGGTACAGGACTAGACGGTTTCCTGTACCCACCTGTCTAAAAAAAATCTACTCGTCCAGTTATAGGATAGATCTTGATAAACTAACACTTTTGCCAATATAAAAGAAACATTTTAACTTAAACTTCATACTTCCTTACAATGCATCACACCTTCAGACTCGACCAATACTTATCATACAATAGTCTGCATACACAAATACAACATACACCAATTATTTATACAACCTGTCCTCTCACTTAATACGTTCGATTTTTTACGGAATCGTCCAATCCGTTAACAAATTCGACGCTTTACTAATATTGACGTTTTCTATAGATAGGAATCTGTAGGTAGTGTGGAGGAGAATGGTAACGAGGGTATGTGTGTGTGTGTGTGTGTGTGTGTGTGTGTGTGGTGTGTGTGTGTGTGTGTGTGTGTGTGTGTGTGTGTGTGTATGTGTGTGTGTGTGTGTGTGTGTGTGTGTGTGTGTGTGTGTGTGTGTGTGTGTGTGTGTGTGTGTGTGTGTGTGTGTGGTGTGTGTGTGTGTGTGTGTGTGTGTGTGTGTGTGTGTGTGTGTGTGTGTGTGTGTGTGTGTGTGTGTGTGTGTGTGTGTGTGTGTGTGTGTAAGGGAGAACAAATAAGTAGATATAATAGCAGAAATAAGTCGGGAGTACATTAGACAACCGACGGTTAGAAAGTTTGATGTCCAAGAGCTAACAGCTCCATCCTGCAGACACAAATAGTAAACACACACACACAAGACAGGTGTGCGACAGTTGAGAGGCGGGACCAAGGAGCCAGAGCTCAACCCTCGCAAGCACAACTAGGCGAGTACACACACACTAATGTCTACCATATCCATTGTTAGCGTCACATGCACTATCAATTCCTCATTTTAGTAACTCCATCCTCGAGTTTTCCCCAAAACTTGAGTTTTCGTAGCGAAAGGCCTACACTGCAAGGATGCACAAATCCACAAGGGCCGTGACGAGGATTCGAACCTGCGTCCGGGAGCATCCCAGACACTGCCTTAATCGACTGATGCAAGGATGCCCTCCCAACCTGGAACCCCTTCCCCCTCCCACCTACTCAAGCATGAATCCAAACTAGAAATGGTCCAGAGGTATGTAATAAGGTTTGTGCCAGGATTGAGAGGATTAAAGTATAAGGAAAGGCTAAGGAAACTGAACCTCATCACATATGGAGAGAGAGAGGAGGATTCGAGGAGATATGACAACAACATATAAGATTCTTAGAAGAACAGATAATATTGGTAAATAGAACATGTTCAGTATATGTCACGGTGGGGAAAGCGGACATGAATGAACACCTGTGGAACAGATGTTAGAAAAACCCACTTAAGAATACCCTAAGAATATTTATACCCTAAGAATATTGAGCAAGAGGAACAGACTAGCGTAAAACACAACATAAGTTAATGCAAAAAATATCAAGATATACAAAATATCAAGAAACAGGAAAGTCAGGGAGTCACTGTATTAAGCAACGCCACCTGGTTAGGTGGGGCTCAGGTGATCCCATTCGACCCGACAAAAGCAAATTTAGGTAAGTATACGCTGTTAGTCCACCTGTTTCTAAAGGGCAAATGAACAGAGTGTGAAGTCAGCTTACAAACTGTGACGACGGGATGTAACCCTCTATTCTGTGTCACTCTGGAACACACGCTTTGACACGCTGTGACATGTGATGTGACAAAGTGGCACATCGTGACGTGCCTTGACACAAGTGTGACATGCTCAACATCCCTCTATGCCATACTTTATACTAAAAACATATGAGGCTTTTTTAATACTTTTACCATACACAGTGGAATGGGAGGAAGAGCAGTCGGAAGGGTAATGGAAAGGACACGATTGTGAAGGGAAAGGAAGTTTAAGAGAGTTCCCATCCCTTCAAGGGAAGGGGGGAGATGAGAGAAGGAATATTTTCCATTCAACGGGAACATTTTTTGGAGATGTGGCAAGAGTTGTGGCCAGCGGTCTTTACTCCCTGCTGCTGTTGCTGCTGTTCTTGCTGGGAGCTGCTGTTCTTGCTGGGAGCTGCTGTTCTTGCTGCTGCTGTTCTTGCTGCTGCTGTTCTTGCTGGGAGCTGCTGTTCTTGCTGGGAGCTGCTGTTCTTGCTGCTGCTGTTCTTGCTGGAAGCTGCTGTTCTTGCTGGGAGCTGCTGTTCTTGCTGGGAGCTGCTGTTCTTGCTGGGAGCTGCTGTTCTTGCTGGGAGCTGCTGTTCTTGCTGCTGCTGTTCTTGCTGCGGCTGTTCTTGCTGCTGTTCTTGCTGGGAGCTGCTGTTCTTGCTGGGAGCTGCTGTTCTTGCTGGGAGCTGCTGTTCTTGCTGGGAGCTGCTGTTCGTGCTGGGAGCTGCTGTTCTTGCTGGGAGCTGCTGTTCTTGCTGGGAGCTGCTGTTCTTGCTGGGAGCTGCTGTTCGTGCTGGGAGCTGCTGTTCTTGCTGGGAGCTGCTGTTCGTGCTGGGAGCTGCTGTTCTTGCTGGGAGCTGCTGTTCTTGCTGGGAGCTGCTGTTCTTGCTGGGAGCTGCTGTTCTTGCTGGGAGCTGCTGTTCTTGCTGCTGCTGCCGTTGAGGAAGATGATGGGAATCAAGAGCAACGGAGGAGAGATGCAGGAGAGGATAGAAGGGAAGGATGAGACAGGCAAAAAGGCGATAAATGAAAGGATAGAGGACCATGGAAAAACAGGAGAGGGGGGGGGGGCAGTAAAGGGATACGAGCACAAGAGAAGAGTTGTGTAAGAACAGATGCAACGGATGAGGTGAAGAAACCATGCCCAATCACTACGACCATCGAAGATCGAACACCGACCCTGCAAGAAGCGAGGCCGTTACTGTGCCAACCAGCACAATAGTTGGGTATCGCACCGCGAGGTGAAGGTTGTGATGATCAAGACATGAAACATCGCGAAAAATACGCAACATTTCAGAACCTCCAATAAATTACCGAACACATAATAAAAAAAACCTAAAAAAAAATTACATTAAGTATTTAGAGAAAAACGCGAAACTTGCAATCAAAGTCTTACAAAAAAAAAAGACTTACAAGTCTCACCAGGGAATTGGTGATTGTTTGGTCAATCAGGTTGTTGTCTTCATTGCACCAAGGGCCATTGGCCATCACAGGCAAGTTGATCTGGTAATTCAAGCAGCAACTTGTCAAGGTCTCTTGAAAGCTTCTTATATTAAGAGGTTGAAGAATCATAGACCCATGATGTTCATACATGTTACATAAACGTGACGAAATGTATATATGTATCGCACAGAATGTCCCGTAATATGTTTATTGTTTGTGAATTGTCTATACATATGAACACGTTGCACTGAACGGGGTGAGACTAGGTTCAGTTGACCAGACCACACACTAGAAGGTGAAGGGACGACGACGTTTCGGTCCGTCCTGGACCATTCTCAAGTCGATAGATAGGAGGGCTTGAGAATCGACTTGAGAATGGTCCAGGACGGACCGAAACGTCGTCGTCCCTTCACCTTCTAGTGTGTGGTCTGGTCAACATACTTTAGCCACGTTATTGTGACTCATCGCCTGCAATAGCTTCAGCTACCTCATGCCTTTGTGTGTATTTATACCTCATTTAAATTTGAATGTAATCGTGCTTGGAGCCGGCTTTCATTGAAATAGTTCACACTTTCACCTTCACACAAACATCTCACTCCAGAAAGTTTTAGGTTAATTATGCAGGTTTGGGCTATAATCTTTCAGAATTATCCAGGTCTATGACATTCACTCGTCGTCAGTGAATTCTCAAGATTCCATTGAGTGTAATCATTTTATACCCTCTATAACAGCCCATTTTAAACGCTATATCACAATGATATAGACACAATCGCGTTATATATTAAACGTGATTGTATCTATATATTTAAGTGTAATAATTTATATCCTCTATAACAGCCCATTTTAAAAGCTATATCACAATGATATAAACACAATCGCGTTATATATTAAACGTGATTGTATCTGTACCACGACAATTTTATAGTCTCCACCTTTCCCCATCGGATCACCTTCTAGGTAAAGGTTTATTCAGCTCGATATTTCAAACTGCCACTTTTCTTTGCTTATAAATCACACTTCACTGAAGTATATTCTGATATCATACGGGATCAGTAACGCGAATTGGGAAAGATTTATGCGCCTTGATCAGGGATTGGTTTATTGACAGAAACCCACTTAACTAGTGAGAGTCCTCAAGGATCAATCCTTGGCGCCCTTCACTTCGTCATATTTATAAATAATTTTAACACAAGATTTGCATTATATTACAATTTACTTCTAATATAATTCTACAACAGAGAATAACAACTCCGTTCTCTATTTCTACAGTAGACTGGATTCCAAATTAGTAAATAGATTATCCATTCGTAGATCCGGTTATACATTCGTAAATCAGAGTATTCATTCATATATCAGGTTATTCATTCGATATCAGGTTATTCATTCGTAGATCAGGATATACATTCGCAGACCTAGTTATATATTCATGGATGAAGACCTCAATTCGTAGACTATATTTTAGATTCGCAAACTATGTTATGCGAATCTTATATATATATATATTGAAGCAAATACATAATCTTCAACAATGTGTGATCTTCAACAAATAATACGATGACCGTGTCCGCAAAATTGGAGCAAGAGCCAATTAGAAATGAAAACCGAACAGCACATCACAAACCCCCTACCACAGTCGTACACTTTATGGGACTGAATGTGTTACCAATTTCTTACACATTAATTCAGGTGCTGCGAAACTTTTACACAATGTTAAACAGCACTTGAATTAATTTACATTATTTGATAACACCTGGATCAGTTTGGATCAATTTAACGACACCTGAATCAATTTGCATCAGCTTAACATCTGAATAGTTTTACATAAGCTATTTGGAAGTCGTTAGCAATGAAGAAGAAACAATTTTCTCAAGAGCTGTTGTTGCAGATTTAAAGAGTAAAATCGTTAGGAAATGCCCCACTGCCCTAAGGGTGGTTCCAGGGGGGGGGGGTGTTCACCCTGGAGCATTTTGTGTTAGCCAGAGTCAAAGGTCAAAATAGCGGATGACAAAATTACAAGGCATGACATTTACATGCTCAGGCTACGAAAGGAAGCTATGTATCAAGACACAAAGCAA